>JANZLC010000005.1:19159854-19179640 GCA_026413385.1 Erythroxylum gracilipes | reverse complement strand
AATTTTCTGCATTAATCTCATACACATTTTAGTTGATCTTTCAACTCCAAAAATCATTTCTACAACCTCTTATAACATTTTGATCATCAAATCTGAAAAAATCAATACATGTTGTATACTCTGACTTTTCACTCATGTTTTCAGCATATGAACATTTTCATTTTATAACGTCGACGGCTAACTAATATGATGCATGTTTCATCTTATATCACAATGAAAAACCATAAAATGCTTACTTGTTTAAAGCTCCAAAATCTTCAAGATCTAAAGAAGCCCTAACTTTCCAATAACACCCGATCATCAACAGTCTGAGGTTATAGATTTTAGTGACAGTGAAGGAGATAACAAAAAGAGATAGCAAGCGAAAAATGAGAGCAAGCCTCGCATTATGAGGGTGACAAATCTCTGGAAGAAATGAAGCTTCCAGAAGATGAAGAAAGTCTTGAAGAAGAACGTAAGATCCAAAAACACAACAGTAACTTGTCTTTTAAGTGAACAAAATAGTAGTAGGCTTTTAAGATCAACTTTACAAGTGACACTTGTCACTCATACATCTTTTAAGGCTTAGACTAGTTCTTATTTATCTAGTCCAACCAACTCCAATATTTTTACTACAATTGTCTCTCAATTTTTAATATCATTTTCTCAAAAATTCTAAAGTCATCTCCAAATTTTCAAAGTCATTTTCAAAAATTCTCCAATATCATTTGTTTTTCTTATTTCTATTTCTATCCATCAATTTACTCGTCAAGAGGCATTTTTCCTAGTCTAGTAATATTCAACCTTTTCGGAAATTATTCCAAAAAATCTAAATTAACAAAAATACTCACCAAATAAATTTTTAATACAACAAATTTGAAATTCTCAATCATACCATAACACAATTCAACTATACTCGAAATGTCAATAAATGCATGTACAATCATTTTAATGTGTGCAAAATTCAAATTCACGTGTGTGTATGCTAACAACATGCATGAGCATGAAAAAAGCATTTTTCTTAATCTCTCATTGATCTCACATGTACTGTATTTTTGGGTTCTAACTCTTAATATGAGAACGGGATATTACAACATATGTATTGTACAAGAATCAAAAAGAAAAGGGAGAGAAAAAAGGTGTGAAAGTTTTGTAAGGTGTTTAACTCTAGCAAGTTGTGTAGTGTAAAGTATTAATAAAATTCTTAGTGTATGTTTTGTTAAACAAGTTATTTCTAGGCAATTTAATTGCCAACAATACCGCTAGCTATAATTACAATTGTTGATTGGGAGATATGTGTTAGAAATTAGAATTAGTCATTTTCAATTTTATTGGATAAAGCAATGAATATATAGTATAAATTGGCCATGTTTTTAATAAATTTTGTTATATTTATTTATTTATTGAATAGTAATTAATTTTTATTTTATTTTATTTATTTTTGGATCAACTAAATTTTTTTGAAGTTGAGTAAAAATAATATTTATAATAAAATTAAATTTATAAGAGAAATTAAATAATTTCAAATGTTTAAGAATTTTTATAAAGTTATTAAAATTAAAAAATCCTTAATTAGTTAATAAAAATTAAAAGGTTAAAATTTAGCCGATGAATAAATAACTAAAAATTTTTAACTTTTGAATTTAGGAATTAAATTAATTCTCTTAATAATTTTAATCATTTTCATACTTATTTTAAAATAAAATTTTAATTTTCAAGATCTCCGACAAAAGAGGAGAAAGCTTACACGAGAATGGAGAAAAAACAATCAAGTTTTATTGATAATGCCTTTTCGAAGGTTTAAATTGTTCACTATCAAGTCTATAGTAAAACCTTTTTCCTTCTATCTCTTTTATTAAAATTGCTCTTAATAATTCTTCATTAGCATCAGGCTACAAGATTTGTTTTCCTTTGTTAGGAATCTTTAAGCTTACTGAAAATGGATTTTACTATTTCATCCTTCAAACTTCTCAAAATTAGAGTAGTGATATGAATGAAGTGTAGATAAGGAGTATGAAATTATCTTTTGTAATTCATAATCTACTCTATAGGTAGTAACTCCCTTAACTATTATGATGACAATTGTTATGGAATCTAGATGATTGTTGTCTCATTCTGAGACCTGTCTACTACCATATAAAAGACATCTCGATAGTCAAGCAATTAAAGAAGATCAGGAAGCATCCACCTCCATTGAAGATTCCTGAAAAGGGAAAACAAATCCCGCAAACTGATGCTAATGAAGAATTCTGGGGAGCAATTTTAGTAGAGAAGATAGAAGAAAAAAGGCTTTACTGTGTACTTGCTATATAACAATTTAAACCCTTAGAAAAACATTATCGCACAATCTACAAAGAGATTATGGCAATCAAAAGAGGTATATAAGAGCTTAATTTCCACCTTAGTCGTTATCTATTTATTGTAGAAATCTTTCCAAATATACTGGATCCAAACATAAAACTTTCGCCAGAAAGACAATTGCTTCATTGGAAAGATTGGTTCTCCTACTATAAATTCACAGTTCACCACATCAAAGGCCACTAGAATATCCTAGCTAATTTCCTCTCTCAACCTCAAAAGCATATCAGCCTTATCACTCCCTCTAGAAATCTTCCTCTCCTCCTTTCAATGGCTGACCAGCCAAGCACTGTAAAAATAAAGTTCTGCCCTCCCGTTGCTAGGTCTGAGAATAAAGCATGATGTCATCAATGTAAATTAAAGCACCTGATAAGACACTGTCATAAATCTTTGTCATGGCTCTTTGAAATAATGATGGGCTAACTTTTACCCCAATGACATTACTCTTTACTATTAGTGGGAATTAGGAATGCAAAATGTTGTGATGTGCTTATTGATAGTTGTAGATTGCATGATGTTTTAGTAAGCATTTTAGTATGTTTTTAGTGGTTAATTAATTGATTAATGTATGTTTAGGTTTAGAATTGTGTTAGTTGGATAGATATTTTTGTTTTGAGTGTTATATAGGCTAGAGTATGCTATTGAGCTTTAATTTAATGTATTTGATGTGCCTTGATGTATTTGTTAATGTCTGAGATTAGATATTGAAGAATAAAGGAGATTCGAAGGAAGCTCAAATGAAGAACAAAGGCCATGATCGTAATAGAAACTTTTTAGGCAAGCCATGATCGTGGCCTGATCTGCCACAATCGTGAGAAAGACCCTATCATCAGGCTACAATCGTGGCCTGATCTACCACAATCATGACAGAGACCCTGTCATTAGGCCACGATCGTGGCTTGTGCAATAGCAGACGCGATCCGGCTTCTAAACTCAACTTTTTGAGGGATATTTTGAACTTTTTTGGCCCGGGTAAAACTTAGTTTTTACCCTAATTAGAAAAGACTAGAGAAGAAATGGGAGAGGACCTAATTTTTGTGCCTCCATTTGCTAAATTGGGAAAGATCTATAGAAGGAGAAGAAGAAGAAGAGAGAAGGAGGAGAAAGGAAGACGGAAGAAGAAGGGATGTTATTCTTGTTGTCTTCCCGATCTATCTCGACCCTTCCAAGTGACATTTTCATTTTATCTTTGTTATTCTTTCTTTTAAATGTATGAGATAGATTTGATAGTTATGGATTTAGGTTTGATGATAATGTTCTAAACTCCTTTAGGGATTTGTTCTTGAATCAATGTTAATGTGATTTCTTTTGATGTTAATATATTGGGTATTGTAATTATTTGTTGTATTTGCATGCTTCAGTAACAAATCGAGAGAGTGAACCAATAGTAAAAGGATTAGATTAGGTAATGAGAGTTAAACAATCTAATAGATCACACAAATAATCAAATCGATAATTTGTACGAAGAGAGATCTCCTGTGAGGACTCGATAGTCTATTAGAGGGCTTAAGATCTAATTAGATGTGTAGGCTTTTTGTTAATTGAGATATTGCAAATTTCATAATTTAATTAGGGGTTATGATTTAAGATTTAATAATTATAACTTGAGAGAGAGTAATCTACCCTTCGAAAGTCTAGGATCGATACCATATTAACTCAAAAATAAGCATGTTAACATTTGATGATAGTAGAAATCTCCCTTCTCATAATCGACTAATCTTCCTTGTGTGATTTTTTATTGTTCATTGGTGGTGCTCAATTGTGATTTCTTTGTGTTAATTTTACAATCGATCCATATTTGCTTCTTTACTTTTCTGTTTATTTCCTTTTCATTTTAGTTATCCTTTAGGCTTTATACAACTTAGAATTCAATTAGTTCACTAACTCCTCGAGGGATCGATACCTCATATACTACACTCACGACCCTTGCACTTTCAGTATATTGAGGGCTAAGAAATTGTAAAACTTATCTACTCGATCAAGTTTTTGACGTCGTTTTCTGGGAATTAGTAAGATTATTTTGATTCTTTTAGTCTAAAGAGTTTTCACCACTCTTATTTCTATCCAATTGCATGAACACAAAAGTTACTAGGAGTACGAGTTGTATAGCTGAAACTTTAAAACATGACATCGCTCGGTTCGAGAGAGCAATCTGAAGAGCTAGACATGAAGAATAAGAGAATACCTAAGCAACCATGGTGGCATTAGTGGATTTCCAAAGGTGGACAACATGACTTCAATTATGGTGGTGGTTGATAGATTCTCCAAATATGCGATCTTTTTGCCAACTCCAACTATGCATCTCTCGAATGTTGTTACGGAGTTTTTCTACAAAAATGTTGTGAAGCACTTTGGGGTCTCGATAAACATTGTACGTAACTGAGATGACCGATTTAAGGGTCAATTTTGGACGTTTCTTTTCAACATGATGGGCGTGGATTGAAGTTCTCAACTACCAATCACCCACAAACGGATGGTTAAACGGAGAGAGTTAAAGGCTTACTAAAGAAATTGACTAAGTTTACTTGATACTATATAGTTCTGTTATTACTTGCACAAATCATCGACGACGAACAAAATTCCTTTCGAATTGTTCTAGAACAATAACCACTTACCCCTCTTGAGATAGCCTAATAGATGTCAGGAGGAAAGTGTCTAGCTACTTACCGATTTGCGAAGGAAAAACAAGAATTGTTAGATAAAGTAAGAGATTATCTTTCGCAAAGCATCTAAACGGATGAAGAAATATGCGGATCAAAGAAAAAAAACACTTGACTTTGACATTGGGGATAAGGTACTTTTTAAAATGACTCTGCAAATTTAGAAGATTAGTAGTAAGAAAGTTCATCGATGGTTAGTGTTAAATTATGATGGGCAATTCGAGATCTTTAGAAAGGTGGAAAACATAGCTTATCATCTCAAGTTACCTGATTATTTAAAGGTACATCATACTTTTCTTATAAGTTTCCTCAAACCATATCATGAGGATTCAACAGATCTTAAAAGGAGTCAAGTAAAAAGAACTCTATCGGTTGTAAGGAAATAGTTTGACAATCAAATTAAGAAAATTTTGTATCATCAAATATTGAGGCAACAGAAGAAGAATTGGAGGATGGATTTCCTGATTCAATGGAAAAATAAACCAGTATCGGAGGCTACTTAGGAGGAAGAAACTACCTTGTGACAATTCAAAAACCAGGTAAATGAATACCTTTAATTTGTTCTAACGAGGGCATCGAGTTCATATGGCAGAGGTGGTTTGTTAGCTCCTTAACATTGAAAGAACCTTTTTGCCAGTCATTGGTATGCCTCGGCCAACATCTAGCATAGATTAGGCATAAGGAAGGCATGTCAAAAGAACCAAGGTAACTTGACCAAGTAAGATTAAGCACGGTTCAAGCTTCACTTAACCAAGTAAGATTAAGCACAGTTCAAGCTTCAGCTAGCTTTGATAGACCATGGGTCGTTGATTGGCTTGGTTAAGGTGAGTTGGACTTGTCTAAAACGTTTTTGGTGAGACTAGACAGGAAATTATGCTCAAATGATAGATCATGAATGAACAGACTTGACCATAAGTGTGCATTGGTCAGACCATGCCCGAATTGACTCGAAAGTTAGCTAACCTTCACCTTTGGATGAAAATGATGAGTGACTTGGCAAAGTTAGTAGGTTGAATCATCAAAGAAGTAGGAGGACATGGCAAATAACATGAGTGAAATGTCTTGTCTTCATTTTAGGTGTGTTGCTTTTACTTAGAAGTGAGATAATGGTAAGTCACCTACTAAAGTAATGCCTAAAATAGTCAAGGATGTCTACTACGAACTAAATTAGTAACTTAATTAGAGCTTTTGTATCTTTTGTATCTACTGAGATTAATATAAAAGTTGACAAGTTTGATATAAAGCTTTGTGTATCTTTTTCTTCTTATTGTTGTCCACTCAATGGTGTTGGCTTAATCAATTTCGTAAGTTCACTTTACCATTTGTGAAAAACACTTTAGACACAGAATAATTTGATAAGATTGAATTAAATTACAAAAAATTCAACTAATACACTTAAACTTTAGCTTATTTTGCACACAAACTTGAAATTTCTTGCAAGAACTCAACTACTTAGACGGTCTTTCGGAAGAAAAAAAGCTGTTAGGTCAACTTTTGGCTCATTTTATATGAGAAATTGAAGTTCCTTCAAAGTCTTCCTAACAAAAGTCATTACGAAGCTCAACTCTATTTTATGAAAACCAGTACGAGAACTGCATCCTACCACTACCCAATTTATTGGTATTTCCAACATGCTATCAATGGCTCTCCTTTATTACCAAAATTCCCAAATCGCTCGGCAAATGGTTGGTAATAGCACCTCAGCTTCCTGGATGCACTGATTATAATATTAAATATTGGAGCACCAAGCTCAAAATAAGCTTACAGGGTTCTGTGATTATTATCACAACGGCATCACCACAAGTGGTTCGCCTGGCGGAAGCAGGCTGCTGCAGCCCTTGGATGCTTTGTGGACGAAATACTCAAACCTCCTTACTAAAAAACGCATGACTTCCAGCTGCAAGAGACCAGAGCAGCACCAGGAAACACCTCTGCCCCTTGTGTTCCTTTCAAACGTGTTGAAAATGAAGATACGATGGGGAAAATGAAGCTTGGTTTATTAAAGCCAGTGCAAGAATCTGGCCTGCAACCCCAAAACAAGATATGGGACTCTGCTACTGCCGCGTCAATGAAATTTGCCAGCTGTACCAATTAATGGATTTCAACGCGGCGCATCTTTTTGAATGAAGGGGCAGCATCACCCTGAAGCCAGAATATGTGCACAGGAAGAGCATGTCGAGCAAGGTCACTTGCATGAAAAACTGAAGGACAAAAACGCAGGAATTGCTCCACTATATTTAGTGCAGGCTACGTGTGCTGTGGGATTTATCATCTGATGATCTTACGAATCCTATGGCTTGAAAGCATATGGATCAGATGCCATATTAACGGTGATGACATCTTATAAAAACAAATGGTGCAAATCTAAATAAAATTCATTTTATAAATGAAATATCAATAAGTTTCACTATTTCTTACTTCTATTCTTTCAATCATTGAACTTTTGATTTTCATTCCAGTCATTCCTATGTTTCTCTACCTAGGCTAAGCAAAATACATCAAGCAAAATATGACGATGAAGACGATGTATCGGCCAGAACCTGCACGGTTTAAATAAACAATATCAGAAACCAAGTATAAAGACAAAAGTTTCAGTCTCCCCAAAAATAAAAGGAAAACTATATTAGAGAAACCTCAAGTTGCTCTTCAGTAAACGAATCTTTCTGAATGTTCCATGTATCTGCATGAGTCCGACGGAACTCAGCAACTGCTTTAGTAACGGTAGATTTCACTGGAGATGGCTCTCCACCAAAGCGAGCCAGTAGAGTAACATGCTTGGGCAACCATCTGAAAATGAATGTTACCCATAAGAAGGAAACAAATGAGAAATAATCAGGAGTCATAAGATGAAGGAACTATGATCTGGGATGTGTCACATCCACAATTAAATTTTTTGAGTATTCCATCCACATCTCCTCGTTTTAAGAGGAAAAAAACATGTTCACACTCGTGAGAATCAACATCCAATTAAGAACTGAAAAGTAGAATTCAAGGATGTCATTTACGAGTTCACATATTACTTGAATATATTCATAAAATACTGAAACTTCCATGATTCAGGTAAGGTGCATGGTACATGCAGAACAAGTAAGAAAAGGAGCTTCAGATGTCCCCCAAACTGAATACTTATCTATTTTCCAGCAGGATAAATCAAATAATCAGAGTTAAAATTTAAAAAGGAATGTTTGGTTGGCTAAGGATTTAAGTCACAAAAGGTGTAGCAATCAAATGGAGTTGAATGTCGATCATAAATCAGAATCACATTGCAACAAGCTTGTGTATCATAGGCATAAGGACTGACCCGGGCATATCATAGGGGACTGATAGTACAGAAGCCACCAAAGCAAGTACAGCACCGTGAACAGATGCAATAGAATCACCACTTCTTGCGCTTCTGCACTCATGCACCAATCGTTATGTCAAAGATTGAAACCATTTGTAAGTTCTTAATTACCAAAATAATGCAATGAGACGCGAGAAAACCCAAGTCATAATCATATGCAGAATAATCATGTTTGACAAGAATTACTGGAATTTCAATCAACATGACTAAAAGTAATCATAACCTTTGCTTTCTCTTCTTCTGCATAGCTTTTGCCTCCATGTAAGCTCTATCACGGAAATTTCTAGCAAGATCTTCATCTCCACCCTTCATGAGACCTGCTAGAACTGCAGCAGCATGCTCTCTCACCTGAACAATGTTTTAACTATTTGAGTAGAAAGAGAAAGTGAAATAATGATTTGTACATTCTCATGCCAAAGAATTCCATAGCATTATGAACACACATAAATATGCAAGTTTTTGAACCATATAAAAACTTTTTGAACCCCAATCTGAACTTGACACCAACCAATCTGCAATGTTGTTTAGATGGAAACTTGCCTCAACTTGATTGTCTCTAAGTAGATCCTCAACAGTTCTCCAAATTTGTTGCTTCTCCACATTTGAGAGAATGAAAGTGTGCCTGCAATAAATGGAGTAAGTTGGCAAAAGAGGATGTCATAAATAACTAACAGAGACTTGAAGATCGTTTCAGAAAGAAAAAGGGATAGGCAGATAATGGTGTTGGGTGGAAGAAGAAAAAGAATCAAGAAAACAGCACTTGAAATAGAGTCTCAAATAAAACATCTTGAAGAAATAAAAATTATATCATATGATTACGTCGATGCCTATGAGATTCCCTAGCAATTGCATAATACCTATACATAAAAGTGCGAAGGTACGTCAAAGTGGCTGATCTGGTCCTCCAGTTATTAGAATCCTTGGCACAAGAAAGAATCTTCGAAACAACCCTGTGGATATGGGGTTCCCAGAAAATCCTCCATTTAAGCAATTCAAAAGCTGCTTTGGCAAGTGTTGATAGATCTTTGTTTGATGTTTCCTTCAAAGTAAACACATTTTGATCAATAAAGAGTTCAAAAACCAAAAGTTATTACAATGTTAGACAAAGGAGCGCCGAGATTTCTCAAAATGTACTTCATGCCAAAGTAAATCAACTTGGCACTTGGAAGACAGAGAAAAGGACACCAAGTATATATACATTATCCAATAAGAACCAACATGACAAACGACTGCAACAAGGAAACGAGAGACCAATTGAACTCATTTCTCAGGAATCTAATCGAAAGAAAGAATTTGTTTCCAACGAATATCAAGTTTCTCCTTTCTTTGTTATAATAAAGATTTTTTAAAGATAATTGGAGTGGTGTGAAACAAAATTCAAATAGCCAGGAAAAAACTTAAGTCATCTGCAAAATAATGAAATGACGCAACCCACTTACCTGCAATGCAATTACAGGATAAAGAAATCCAACGATAACATCCAATAAAAAAGAAGATCTTCCAGACTTCAATGCTGAGATGATAAAATGAAACAGCTGCAAAATAAAATGTACACGCTTAACAACTACAACATCTAAGTTCACCAGGTAGTTAAGTCTTAAATAAGTACCGTTTCCATCCATTTTACATCATCTTGTGCATCACCATTCAAGAACCCATTTTGAGGACTTGAACTTGGTTGAGTATCCACGATCTCCAACTGGCTACAATTCTGTATGGTTGGGATCAAATCAGTTGCTCGTTTTGTCAGAGAAAGAACCCAGCTTTCTTCATTTAGTTGGTTCTTCATGGTACTTTTTCCCTTATCGGCAGAATAGCCATGAGGAAATGCCGAATGAAGCCGAATATTAGAGCACAGCACAGACAAGGTAATACCTATTGCTTCCCTTACCTGTCCCATTAAAGCTTCAATTAGGCAAGACCAGAGAAAAGGAGTATTAAAGTATCTTTCTTTGTCATCCTTTAATCATCGTCCTCGTGCATCAGTAAGAGAGTAATAATCTGTTTATTGCTTTTAGGTTTTTCTAATTGTTTCCCAATAAAGTACAATGCAAAATAAATAAAATTTGAATACACCAGTAGAGCTAAAAGTTCAATGAGTAATTGGAAAGGAGTATAAAAATAGCATCCTTACCTGGGCAGATGGATGGCACATATTAGCCAATAACTCATTCAGAAGTGTTTTATGGACCTCTATCTCAGCAACTGGCATTTTATTTGGAGATATCTCTATGAGTGCAGCTGATAGAAAAGTATATCGCTTTGCAACAACAGTGGTTGTTGCAGATGGAGGCAAAGGTGTCATTAGACAGTCCAAAATATGTTGCCGGAGAAAAGGAACTCGAGTACCATATTTCCCTTTCCCTGTAACTGCATAGCGTATGCAAGCTGCCCACTCAGGAATAGATTCCACTGACTGGGCATGAATGATGTTCTTTAACTGAAGCATCATCCAGTTGTCCCATGCTCCTAAAAGACCATTCACATCTGAATGTAACACCCCTGCTAATGCTTCAGCAGCAACACACTGCTTGGATCTTTCCTTAGCACTTGCAAACTCCTCCAGTGTACTTTTAAGCGACAGCAATACAGACATGCCACACTCTTGTGTTAGCCGCTTAAAAATTCGTGCAAAGTTTGAGTAGAAAGTATCATTTCCTAACAAAGAATTCCAACTAGGAGTACGTGGCCATGAGGCCGAAAAGTCGAAATAAAATCGAGTGATTGATTTGTCTGCCAGGCTTTGGAAAGAACTACCATGGTTTCCTCTGGAAGATGAGCTCTCAGTATCACTTATTATATGAACATGAGAAAGGCTACTCATAGTCTCACTAAAGAAACCCTCCTCCTGAAAAATTCCAACCAAGGCACCCTCAAGAGATGATTTGCCATTTGCATGCAACCCTCCTGAAATTGCTGCTTGTTGCTCAGACGGCAATTTATAAGGCGACTCTTTTAATAGAATATTTAGAGCAGATATTGCGAGTATCCTTGTCTGAGGAAGCTGACTCTTTAAATTTTTTAGGAAGTGACCTGAAAATCATCAAGAAGATAATCTCTAGACTAATTTTCCAAGATAATTTTATTTGATATTTATAAGAAAGAACATAGTCAACAAGACTGACCAGCAGTTTCACTTAGTATTTCTGAAGAGCTATTTGGGTCATTTCTTGATGCCATAGCCATCAAAAGAAGTAACCTATTGGCCATCAGGTTATACCTGGAAGGAAATAAAGAGGAATCAAATCAACCTGATATCTTGAATATCTAGAAAGTCAATCCCCAGCACAACAATAACTTGCAAAAGAACAAGACAGTCAAGACTAGATGTGCCTGTTATTGAGTCATATTAAACCAAATTGTTTTGAAGCCCAACAATAAAAGGGCCTTACATACCTTACATGAACCAAAAGAAAGTATGATATCCATTAAGCAAAGCAACTAATGAAAATATGAAAGCTGGTGAATATTAAACTAATTACCGCCAATGAATGCCAGTAGAATCAATACTCATTGATTCAATCCAAGAAATCAGATCCCCAAAATCAAGCCCATCTTTATGATTGTCTGCTGCCCTGAAGATGTTCCTAGAGACTCCCGAGAAGTGGATATTGTACTTGACAAATAGCTGCTTGTATTCGGAATTAAGGGGAAAAAAAAAGAACAGAAATGAAGACATGTAGAATAGAATCCCCAATTTATTGGTGGTGGCATATTTTACCTCATTGATTGCCTTCTGGGCTTTCAGAGACTCGTGATGTGAACTGTACAAGAAAGGTACAAGCAAGAAAAAGTTGGAACATAAACTTTAATAACCAACTCCAAACTAAATCATGTGGCCGTCACCAAATGAAGGGAAAATCAAAAGCCAAAAGATGAATAAAGAATTGAATTGTTACCTTGAAAGAACCCCAAGAAGAAAAGCAGAAAATGATTCAGGATCCTAAAATAAAAGAACACATCTCAGGAAGTGATATTTACAGAAACCAGTTTTAGATAAAGAATGCTAAACAATTACCATAGTCAAATGCTTGAGAACTGTCTGTGAAGAGAGAATAGAACATGAGCCTAGTACTGCATTTTCTGGTGTGCTAGAATTCTTCAAGTTTTCGGTCAGAGAGAGCACACACTTTGAGATCACAGACGGCCACCTCTTAATAATCTTTAGCAGAGATTTTCCAGCAAGTCTGCACAATCAAATATCTCATTCTTTTGTTAGGTGATCCAAACCAGACACTAAAAACCGTGAAGCAAGATTCAGAAGAAAAGCAAAGAAGCAGAAGTCTCATATGAGAAAATATGCATACAAAAAGTTTGGCAAAAATGATTGAAAAAATGTCTAATGAGTTAACATGGCAGAATCATCCAACCACTATTACTTAAAAGCACAAGAACTATGAAAGTACAATCATTTAACTCATATGAGATTGTAGAACAATATACTTACACACGAACAGTTTCATAGTTATGCAAAGAAAGTCTTAGTAGATCATCCACCAGGAGAAACACATGTTCTGACGGACTGAAGTTCCCACTCGTACGAAACTGATGATAGGATGATTGAGATGACCTCCATGTAAGATGCATGTAAGCCTTGTCTATATGAGCCCATCTGGGCCTGAAACAATGGAGACAGTTCAACATCTTAAAGCATTAGCATTGCCATACATAGCTCAAGTAATACTTCAGAAAGTCTGATGGGACTAATTACCTTTTCTTTCCTTTTGTATGTGAAGTTGCAATAAAATTTATTGGAGGTTCTATAATAGCAGCAGATTCCAACTTCCATGCCTGCCTGTGATTGAGCCATTCATCATACTCCAAACTTCCTATTTCATAGACATAAAGAAAATAGGTATAAGTTAATACACAAATTTGATGCGCATAACATGGGCTCACAAAAAGAAATATGAAAACAAGGAAAAAGAAAAAAGAAGATAAAGAACTTGAAATCATCTAGGCACTGCATCATTACCATAGTTTCCCAAAGCATCCATGATACGAACAATAAGTACCAATAGGATACTATCATCTGATTTTTCCTGTAATAGGTATCTGCGGGAAGTTGCAAATATTATAGCATTCAATATAACAAACCAATGAAAATCCAAAGTTTGTATGAATAGCAAAGCTTATCATTACTGGCAAGCTGCATGTATAATCTTAGCTGCTTTTACACGAAATTCTGTGCTGCCAACACTTGAACCGGTTGCTCCAGCTATCAAGAAAGAAGTATGACTCTGTTCTCCAACAATACCACTCCTAGATGCGGTGAAATCAGGTAAGCAAGATAAAACACCTTGCAATGAGGAATCAATACGCAGAAGAGTCACTTTCAAGTGCTCTTTCTCATTTCCTGTTAAAAAGTAGCCACTCAATAGCAGTAAACTAAGATAGCAACAAAATTAACAAATTGCAACTGTCAGTCATTGTTGTTTTGTACTGTAAAATAAAATTGGTTTTCAGTCAATGAACATATCATAGCATGTAAACACCAATAAAGCACTAGAACATATGCATAAAATCAACATGGACAAAACTTGTAGCAGGTGCTCTTCTTTGCATAACATTTTGATGCATCTAAAGAAGGCTTAACAGGACAAGTGCACATTTATTGACATACTTAAAAAATCAATCATCAAAAGTAAAGAAAAACGCGTAATTGAAACAAATATTATACCTGTATCCAAATGAATTTTATTTTGGCATATTCTCAAAAGGTCATCTAAAGCCGATTCAAAATGAAGGATCAAAAGTTCATTGGCAAATTGAACTTCTTCATCAGTTGCAACATGCCATTTTGGGACCACCAGAGGTTCATCACTGCTATAATCTTTAGTGCTTATCCATTCTTCTAGAGCTGTAGCATCAGGATGTCGCATGATGCACCTAGTTTACCGTAATAAACACACATTTGTCATTACAGACAACCTAAAAGACAACATTAAAATAATGAAGTGAAGACACAAGCTTACTTGTATTGACCAAGAGGATAATAAAGGATCAGGCTTCCCAACAGGGACCGAAGAAGATGATCACCACCTCCATTAACCTACAGTAATTTGGGGGTGCTTGGTTAGTTGGTATGGGAAGAAAGGAAAGGGTAAGGAATAAAAAAGGATGTTTGGTAATATATTATGATTGGATAAACAGTATTTTCATATCCCCTTATGGGGCAATACTGCATACCCCCCAATATAGTGAGGAATGAAGGTCATATCCATTTTTATTCCTCACTATATTCATTATAAATCCTATTACCATTTCCCCAAGTGAATCAAGCACACCCTAAATAATAATCTTTCTTTTCAAATAACTACCCCACTTAAATACCAAATTCTGCAGGTAATAAGTAAAATAAAGGCCAAGTAAAACCTTCCAAGAAGGAGAATCAAAAGCAGACATAATGGCTTCTTTAAATTGATCCTTGTAGGGAAGAAGTGCAGGTCCTCCATAGCTGATAGCAACTGATAATATCTTCAATTGATAATCAATTGCTGTTTCAAGAGCTGGAGAAAGAGTTGCTTTCACCTAGAAAAAAATCAGGTTTAGCATCGGGAATCTCGGCAAACAAAAATTCACAAAACACCTCTGAACAAATGAAAAACCTTAGTTGACATTGAGATATCAGAACCTCCCCTTCCCCCAAAGCCAGTTCCTGGCGTACCCTTCAAAGAGGATATGACGAATGATAAAATTGGCTCAACAAGTGAACCAACTGCCTCTTCTGGGTTTGTGTGAACACATGCACAACAGAGCAATCCAACCTCAGCTATTGCTCCCGGGAGAATATTTGTCGTGACAAACTTTGAAATTTTCTTCAAGGCCTGTTACAATAGATTACATAGTTTACACAACTTATTGCACAATCTCAATATGAAGTAATGTAAAGCGAGACAACAGCTATAACCTGATTGTAGAGTGATTTTGAAAGCCTCCCAAGTAAGATCTCAAGCATACAGTAATAATAAGGACCATCCTCAACAAGAAAAGTTCCTGATGTTGCTGATGAATGCAGGCCTTCATTCCTACGACATGATGTAAACCAACCAGTAGTTGTGACTTAGGAAGTAAACAGAATTGAGATACATACTCTTCAGGTCCATCCTATGTATTTATACAGGAAACAAAACTCATATTGGGAAACAATAGCTATTAACTTACAGAACACTACTTGGTTCTAGATGTTGGAGTAATGAAAATAGTCGGCACAAGAACTCATCCAACCACTCAGAAAAGCAAATCATTCGCAAAGATGACTCATCCATGTTATCATCCAAAGTAGCAATCTGCAATCATAAACAGATTATCAAAGCACTAAACTAACCAAGCAGAAGTTTACAGTAAAAGCAATGACACCCTCAACTTACATTGGAAAATATGGAACCAATTAACTGCATTGTCGCCAAAGTTTTGGGAGGATCATTGGCATCCATACCAAGTAATGCGTTGGATAATGAAATTGTCAAAAGATCAATAAAATCAACCCTGACACCATCAACATCAACCTCCTTAGCTGAAGTTGATAGGGACGTGAGAAATAGAGAACGTCCAGCATATGCCACTGACATGACAGCAGTTTTTAATTGGTGGGTGGCAGTCATCTGACTAATGGAAAAAGTTGGAAAACAGAAGTCAAATCATCGATATCATTGAAATATAAAGTAGTTAATAGAATATAAATCCAATCAGGAAATAAATGAACAAAACAATTACACAATTTACATTCCACATAGTATTTAAATAATCTGATCCATTATATACACTTGGAACACACTAACCGTCTCCAGAGCTAAGTGGAATCGAGATGCTAAAAATGGAAGAACCAAAGTAGGTTCAACATATGACAATATAGAAGTTGCCGTGGCAACTGTTTCCGATAGGTGCTCATCCTTGCTATATTGTCCACGAACAATTAATTTCAGCAATATTTTGACAAAAGAAGTCCTCTCAGATCTACCAAGAAACAGTTTGGCATGCCTATCATCCTCTGTGCTCCTATAAGACCAAAATTTTATAGGGAAAGTTTTAAACACTGATAAAGCAACTGAATGACGGTAATCAGAACAATGGCAGTATATTCTTACAATTGTTGTTCATGCTGAAGGCGCTTCTGGAATGCAATCACCAAGTATAGCAAAAAGCGCTCCAATGAATAAGTCCAGCGACCGCCATTTGAAGGATGGTAATACCTACACCAATGAAATAGGGAGAGACCGCAACAATCGGAATTCAGGAAATGTCAGATTATGTACAGACAATAATCTAAAGCATTAGAATGTCGTTAAACAAACTGTTCCAAAAGGTTGACCAATTTCTCTAAGTGCTCCTGTGCTGAACTACCAGGTTTTAGTAGATAGACCTGCATTTGCAATTTCAGAATAGAGAACAGATAAACTAAGAATCACTTCTAAGGTGAAAAATAAGGAAAGATGCAAAATACAGAACAAGCGTAATAATCTTACAATCGATTTCGCAATTGCTTTTGCTGGGGTGACAGATTTGTTGGAGAACAAGAATCTTGTGTATCTGGGAACATCAACACTGAAAGGATATGATCCACTTCCATTTGCCACAGGAACCTGTGGTTTCCATAGGACAAAGTTAAGCAGGTAATCATCTCCAGAAAGGCAAAGGGGAAAATGCAGATTTTCCCCTCAATACTCACCTCAAACATATTTAAGAATCTATCAAAAAGTGTGGGTAAGAAACACTCCCAGTTGATAAATTCATAGTTCTTTATAACACGGGCTGTAATAGCTGTCCACTGGCCGTTCCAGAATTGGCAATTTGGTATTGAGTCCCATAGGTCCAAACTCCTTTTAACCCAATCACTGCAGTACCAATAACAGGAATCTAAGCTTTCTTCTTCAGTTTTGCACAAGCCATGAAAGACAGTACTCTCCAAATTATACATTACTTACTCAGTGTAGAATGCCTGGTTGTCTGCATTTGTAGGTAGAAACAGTCTCACAAACCCCGACCCCTCAAAGGATGAGTTATGCCATGGGTTTTCCAGAAAAGAACTGACAGTTTATTTTTTGGAGAAAAAGATAAAAAAGATGTAAGGTTTGAGGTTTATAACCTAAATTTGCAAAAAGAGCAATGATTATAATGTAAACTTGACCTAACTGTGAAATTTAATTTAAAATAAATGTGAACCAGGGGATCTATTTGTCAGGATTGGTTTCAGGAAAAACTCAAGATATCTTCCTAGTGGGGAGGAAGAAACAGAACATTACCTAAACTCAGACCATATCTCCAAGGCAGAACCTGGTGGGAAGAATCTCCTGGAAGATCTAACAAGGGAAGTGACAGTCTCAAAATGTCGTTGTCTCAGCCTCCATCCCTCGGGACCAGTGTTCCTGTCATGCACACGTACAGTTGTCAAAAAACTAGAAAGTTCAACGAGAGAACAACACAGACAAATCCATCAAATTATAAGAAGATGAAAAAGTAAAGAAAGTAGAAGCCCCGGAGATTCTAACGGAAATTGGAAACGTCGAAGTCAGTTGTGGCTTATAAATAGGAAGATGAGGGGATAAGGGGCAAAGAATAATAATTGATATATGATAAACAGAAGAATTGAAAATGTTTTCCAAGTAGAATCAGCTGGAAGTGAAAATCAACAGTAAGGTAGTTGTAATGGAAGGTAGGACAACACACAAGAAATAAGAAAGAAATGAGTGGAAAGAGAAACGAGGTGACCATACCTAGTGAAATGGGTGTGGACGAGAGCATCATACAAAGGGCGCCATTGGATTTTCAGGCTCAACTTCTTTCTGTACTTATTAAGCAATTTGACTAAGATATGTCCCCATCGAACCTAATCGAAACACAGACACACAAACAAAGCAGTTATTCTGCTTGAGGATAACAAGAAAAAGAAAAACAAGAATATTAGGATATTACAGAGAGGAACAAAACAAAACCTGGGCGTAGAGTTTGTTCTGTGATAAGTTGAACAAATGGAGACCAAATTGAACAAGGGAAGCCACATCTTCCAAAGCCACTTCACTTTTAGCTTTGATGAAGCTGCAATAGCAAATCAAACGATTTCTAAGTCACAGTGTGTCCAAACGAATAAATAAGAGAAAACAAATGAGTGTGGTAAGGATAACAGAACAAAGGCAGGGCAATATGATAAGAAATGAAACAAAGTCAAAAGAAGAAGAGAGGGAGAGAGTAACCCACAGGTCAAGAACGGAAATCCATTTGAGGGTGGAAAAGACAGAATCAGGATCACCGGGATCGAAAGAGGACTGGACAGAGCTGATAACTGAAGCGAATGACTCCTTTTCTCTCTTCGTCTCCTCCGCTACTGCGGGTGGTAGCCATGCATTATAGAGGTGCATTTTTTGTTCCTTGCAATCAAATTCAGTTTCCTCCTCCTAATTTCAAAACACAGACACCAATTGGGACAAAAAAATGAATTCCACTCTCTCTTTCTTTCTCAAACATAACAACTACCTATGGACTATGGGTGTACATATATATACACACATAGAGCATACGAAATTGGGCAGCCTGAATTTGCTCTCCTCTTTTACAGTAGTTTCTTTTCTTTTCCAGCAAGACAGAAGAAAATTATAGGAATCACAAAATGACACAACAGACGATTAAAAACTACCTGGCTGGCAGTGCCCACCTGTGAGGTTCTTTTCTTTTCTCTCTGTCATTTGATGAATCTTTTGATTCTTTTATCTCAAATATTTTAGAATAATTTCTTAAAATTAAAAATATAAACCAACATAATTATTTTAATTGAGTATAGACTTATTAGAGGACTAACTCTTTTAAATAAAATAATGTTATTTTGCTTAAAATAATTAAATCTTAAATCAATTTAGATCCTTAATTTTCTTTGCTAATTATGGATTTCTTTATATGTAAGGGCTATTTATTTTACTTTTAAAATGTCAATTTTATTCCAAGTAAATGAGATGCATATACAGAGATATCGGAGATGATTCGATCATGGTTGTTTTTATCTATGTTTTTAAATTTAGTAAAAAATCTATTTATTTGAATTTTTACTTTTTATTTTTGGTGTTGATTTTTTTGTTTTCCAAATTTATAAAAAACCATTAAAAGTAGTTTTATTTTCTGTTTTTGTTTTTTAATAGTTTGATTTGTTATCGATTAAATATACAATATTTAATATATTAATTATTAATAACTACTATGAATATTTAATAAATTAAAATTAATTATTAATAAAATTTATAAATAAATTTATTTATTTAATAATTTATTTATTTTGTAATTAATTTAAATTACTAGTTATTGATAAATTAAACTAAGTTTAAAATATATAAATTTCAAATAAAATTTTAAAAATATATTAAATTATAAATAAAATTTGATTTTAAACTAAAATAAAATAAATTTATTGATAATATTATATAAGAGATTAAAATAAATTTAATTAATTAAAAACAATCTA
>JANZLC010000005.1:19099490-19118976 GCA_026413385.1 Erythroxylum gracilipes | reverse complement strand
CTCGGAGATAGTTTCTACTCGGTTCTTGGGAGTGCACCGAAACTGGTAGAGAAGGCGTTAACCTTGAGGTCGAATCCTGTTGTCCTGCTGCATCATAGAGGGAGAATTTCTAACTTAGGGTAGTGATTTTTCACGAAGTCTTACATTTTAGATAAACCGTTCTAATTTAATTATTATTGCTATTTTCGCTTATAATCTAAGTTCGAAACTCTTTCGTTGCTACTATTTGTTGGAAAATATTGCAATTTTGCTGCTGCGTATTTATTTTAGTAGAAGTCAGAATACGGTATTGTTTTCTTTGTATTGTTGATTATTTCGTGTGAGACATTTCTACTTTTGGATTTAATATTTCGTCTACAAATAAGATCAACGTAGCTTCTACACTGACTGTTCTCCACATAAGTTCAGCCCCTATCATCGTAGCCTCAAAAATTATACTTGACCTAATTGGATTAGAACCTTTAGGTGGGAAAAACTTTAAACGATAGTCTGAGAAAATTCTATTTTACTTTCAATAATACAAAATTGATTATGTACTGTTTCAAGAGATTCCTAGTGACAATACGAACCCTAAATCTGCTAAGAATAACTGTAACGTTAGGGGAGTATTACTCAACCATATGATCAACCATTTGTTTGATATCTACTGCAGTACAAAACTACTAAGAAAATTTGGGACGCTTTAAAAGTGAAATATGAGATAGATGATGTCGATACTAAGAACTATGCAGTTATTAGGTGGTTTAAATTTATCGTTGTTCATGATAAGCCTATTATGGACCAACTACATGAGTATGAACATCTAGTAGTTGTTGAAATCCTTGTTGAGGGTATGAACATGTGTGAGTTGTTTTAAGCTAATGCCCTTATTGAGAAACTACCTTCCTCATAGAATGAGTATAAAAACCAGTTGAGGCATAAAAAAAAAGACATGAAGCTTCAGGAATTGATAGGACATATAAAGATTAAGGACGTCAATCTTGCAAAAGATAAGACCAAAACACTTACCTTTGTCCTTATTATTAAGGCTCATGTGGTAGAACATAGAAATGCTAATAACTTCAAGAAGAATGGTGGACAAAACAAGTCTTTCAAAAACAAGTAGGGTTAGTTTAAGCACAAAAGGATTGACAGTGACTGTTGGTGGTGCCACAAGCCAGGCCATCCAGCTACCAATTGTCAAGCTAGAATCAACTATGAGAAGAAAGGTTAAGGATAGAAACCACAATAGTTCGAGAAAGGAAACTAAACGGGGTACCAATGGGGTAACTAGAAGAGCTTTGTTAAGCCTCAAGCTAATACGGTTGAAGCTGGCGATGACGAGGAGATCATTGCTGCTATGGAGTCCGAAGTCATTCTTACTAGAAATTTGGTTGAGTGGATCATTGACATAGGAGCCATACACCACGTATGCACCAGAAAAGACCTGTTCAAGGAGTTGAATGATGCTGTTGATGGTGAATTCGTATATATGGGCAACTTTAGTAGAGTTCTTGTCCAAGGAGTTGGCAAAGTCACTCTCAAACTCACTTTTGAAAAAGTGTTGGCATTAGAAAATGTTTTATTTATTCCAAATGTACGTAGAAACTTGATTCTTGGTGCATTGCTTAACAAAGCCGGTGTTAAATTAACCTTTGATTCTGATAAGCTAGTTTGGACTAAGAATGAGAACTTTGTTAGAAAATGGTTTTATAATGGGGGCTTATTTGTACTTGACGTTAAAATGAATGCATCTACTTCTTCTGCTTATATTGTTGAGTCTTTAGACTTATGACACTCTAGACTTGGGCATGTGAATGTGAGGTCAATTAAGAGGATGCAAAGCTTATACTTGTTACCTAACCAGATCATTAATGAAATAGAAAAATGTTGTGTTGAGACTAAATACTCTAAGAAACCTTTCAAGTTAGTGACCGAGAGAGAGTCACAATTGTTTGACTTGGTGCACACAAACATGGGTGATTTTAAGAATTGTATGAGTAAAGGAGACATAAGATATTATATTACCTTTGTGGATGATTGTTCTAGATTTACTTATTGAAAAATAAAAGTGATGCAGATGAAATATTTATGAAATACAAAGTGGAGCTTGAAAACCAATCAGAAAGGAAAATTAAGAGATTAAGGTCTAATCGAGGTGGTGAGTATATTACTGATTTCCTTGCTGATTATTATGCAAAAGTTGAGATTATTCATGAGCTTTCAACCCCTTATATACTTGAACAAAATGAAATAGCCAAGAGGAAAAACCAAACACTTAAGGATATGATGTATGCAATGTTGATTTCCTCCATTTTACCTTATTTTATGTGGGGGAAGCTATTCTTTCAACTTGTTATGTTGTAAACAGAGTCACTCATAAGAAACAAGATCAAACCCTTTTACAAAATTTGGAAAGGTTATCCACCTAACTTGCGTTTTTTGAAAGGACGAGGGTGTCATGTTAAGTTTGCTCTACCTGAACCTAAAAGGAAGAAAATTGGGGCTAAGATCGTTGATTCAATTTTTGTGAGATATGTCTCTTATAGTGCTACCTATAAATTTATGGTTAAAGAAGAGGGATCTTTATGTAGATAATATGCTTATTTTTGGTGCTAGCTTATCTGTCATTGATACCACTAAGAGTTTGCTGAAGTCTTCTTTTGATATGAAAGATATTGGACCTATAGACTTTATTATGGGAATCAAAGTTGATAGGACTGACTCTGGTTTTAGGTTGAATCAAATTCATTATGTTGAGAAAATTTTGAAGAATGGATACTATGATATTGATCCGGTCAAGAATCCCTATGACACTAGTGTTGCTTTAAAGAAAAATCTTGGTCACAATGTAAACTAAGCTGTGTATGATAAAATTCTTGGTAGTGTGATGTTCTTGATGAACTATTTTCATCCTAATATTGCATACCACGTGAGTAGACTTAGTAGGTATACTCATAATCCTGGTCAAGAGCATTGAAATGCATTGATTCGTTGAACTATTTTCGTCCTGATATTGCATACTACGTGAGTAGACTTAGTAGGTATACTCATAATCTTAGTCAAGAGCATTGGAATGCATTGATTCATTTATTGAGGTATTTGAAAGGTACTATGCATTATGGATTATCTTTTGGTGGTCATCCTCCTGTATTGTGGGGCATTCTGATGCTAACTAGGTTACGGAAAGTGATGATATACACCCTACCAGTGATTATGTTTACCTTGTCAAGAGCAGCAGTGACTTAGAAATCATCCAAGCAAGCATGTATTGCGAGATCAACAATAGAGGCTGAGTTTATGTCTTTGGAGTTGGCAGGATAGGAAGTTGAGTGGCTAAGGAATATCTTAGCAAATATCCCACTTTGGGAAAAAAAAAACTAATTCCTTTTGCGTTCATTCGTTGTGATTCGCAGGCTGTCATTCATGTTGCCAAGAATAAGGCATATTGCAAAAGTAGACATATCAGATTGAGACACAAAATTGTTTGTACTTTAATTAGATATGTTGTAATTTGTCTAGACTATGTTAAGTTAGAGAGAAACTTAGCCGATCCGTTTACAAAAGCTTTGTGTAGGGAACTAATTTTAGAGTATGCTAAAGGGATGAGGTTGAGCCCAATTGTATACTAACCTCGTGATGGACACCCGTTTTGAAAAAACAAGTTTAATGGGTCAAACTAGGTTATGTGGTGACTATTTACTTGTACATTGTTTGTATAATAATATTGATATACATTCAGTTATTGAATTGCGTCCCTTAGCATAATTTTGCTGCGTTTGATGAGGTTGGATTGTTTAATCCTTAATGAGTTTCATAGCCCAAGATTGGGTGATGTGAGCAGTACACACTTGATGGATTCACATACGTGATTGTAGTGGGCTCGCCACCCTCTTATGAGAGTATTTGGGTTATCTCTTTAGAGCAATCATGAAACCAGTGCATGTTAAGGCTGTTTATTTCTCTAGCAAGTTATGTCTCTAATTTTCTTGGACACCAGGTTAAAGACTTAGTTCACCTGGTTGTCTGTCAATCTTTAGCTTAAACTGTGACAGTTTGTTTCTCATGTTTTGGACCAAATGTGGGATTCTTAGTATTGATTGTTCCAAAATGTCCCACTTTATTACACCTTAATGCCTTACATCTTTATTACACAAACGTCCAAAACGTCCTAGCTTATTATCATAACGCTTTACTTTCGTGTGGTTCAATTGTCGTTGTTATTGTACCCCAAAGTTCTTATTTTTAGTATATATATGTGTGTGTATATATATATATATATACAACTTATGCATTGCTTTACACCCACTTCTGCTTTTTAATATATCGTACTTTCTTTCATTTTTCTCCATATAACGTTCAAGACCTTTTTACATACTCATTCACGTTTGCAGTATAAAAGTTTATCAAGCATTGTTCATTATTGTTCTTTTTAAGCTTCATCAAACACAAGTCTTTATTTTTTGCTCTCGAAGACAATTCCTGCTCTGCCATTTGGAGTGCACCAAAATTGATAGAGAAAGCGTTAACTTTAGGGTTAGATTCCGTTATCCGACCACATTTTAGAGAAATTTTTTTTAACTTAGAGCAGTAATTCTTAAGACACTTTACATTCAGATAAGCTGTTGCAATTTAATTTTTTCCCGCTAACAATGGGGGGAGGGGGGGAGGGGGCAATAGGAATGTGGATGTTTACGCCAAATTCAGACAAAACAACACCATAATATGCTTGTTGCATGCTATATCATCCAACACTAACTAGTCGCCTTCTTTTCTCTTCCCTACGGGGGACCATTTTTTAATATATACACATAATGACATAATACAAGCAGAAAAAAGATTAAAGATTGAGAGGGACAGTATTATATTGGTGATATAGACTCCTAACTCAAGCCATTTCTCCCCTTCATGCACCTACATCCTATATACGACTTTATATGTAATATTTACGATTTTGTTGTCTCTGTCTTTGTGAAAGTGACTTCTCTACCGACGCTCATCCTTCCTCCTCTACCTCATCTGTCTTTACTTGTTTGGCCCTCCTCGAGAGTTGTGTTATACTTAATTCCCTACCTAGCTATCTATATCCTTGCCCCACTTTTCCCTAGAAGTTCTGCCTCTTGGTGGTGGTTTCTTCATCTTCTTGGCTTAGCCCATTTTAAAATATTTGATTGAGAACAAGAAAACACGGTTTGGACGGTAATATCATGTTAGTTGTTTATCGTGTTAGTTGTTTATATGGTTGAACCACCTTGAAGATCAAAGGTGGTATGAATGTATGAATAGCCTAATGAGATTAGATGGATCGGTGGAATGCAAAAAGAAGTAATTTATGAAAGTAATTAAAGATAATTAACATCAAGTACATGACAAGACTGTTCGAGGTTGCATGTTCCTACGCTGTAACTATATATATAAGACATGGTAGCTTGTTTTTGATTGACTAGTGATGGTTAGTTAATTTTCTTTTTGCCAGGGGAATTCAGAGCTAAGACATCTAATCTAGGAGCAGCAGTTAGTTGCGATAAGTAGGATGAGAAGAATTTGTGACGTGAAAAGCAAAGTGGAATCATGGTGGCATTATGAATAGTAGTAATAAATGAGGAGAATGGACATGACTGTGTTGCATTTACTATCCTGTGTTCTGTTCTGTGAACTTCTGCTCTGTCTTCCTAATAAATGAAGTTTGTTTTGCTTTTGTTCTGTTGTGCTGCATCCATTTGCCGTTTCCACTTGGATGTATTTATAAATTGTCGACTGTGAAGTTAACCTTACATTCCTCCGAAAGCATTTTAAAAAGAACAGATGGCAATCATCCACGGATGGGACAAAAGCTTGTGCCTTTTTTTACCGTCTCCTTTCCCAAGAGTCGCTACGAACCAACCACTGTTAGGTTAACTAATTAACACTGTAAAATGTAAATCACAGTGGACGGGTTTGCAGAGAGACTGATAAGACCTCCCCAATTCTTCATGTTCGGTTCAGACAAAGAGACAAATGCTTAGTGAGACACGCAGGTTGGATGCTCTAACTTACGAACGGTCTTAACCTCTACACCTCCTTGTAGGTATGTTTCTCTTTTCTTGGAAATCCAAATATCATTTAATAGATATTTGTGGAGTAAATGATAAAACAGAGTTTATTGTTTAAGAGGAATAATCTTTTTACAAAATTGAGATTATCTAATCGGACACGTAAGCACAAGTTGACAGCGTAAAAAGACCAATTCATTCTCTACGCTTCATCGCTGGAACCTTCAGCCGCTCCTTTACACATCTTTCTCATCTGCGTTGGATGGAAAACACATACATACATATTATACACAAGAAGACACGGGCAGAGACAGAAAGAATCAGAGAATATGAATTTTTTTGACAGGTAAAAAAAGGTGAAAACTTGCTTTGCTACAGAGTGAGAAGAAGAGAAACACACACGCATTTGGCATTCAGATCTCTCTTCCCTTCTCCTTTTTCCTCTTGTCCTCAAATTAGCTACATTTCTCCGAAAATATACAGTTTCTGCAACCTCGCTTGTAAGCAACTTCAACCAAAAATAGAGCCCTTTTCGATCAGGTGATAATCGATCAACATCAAGTTTGCTGCTTTCCCTTTGAGTGAGTTGGAAGATCCGTACGTTTCCTGATTTTGTTTCTGGGTTTCAATTTGAGGAGCTCTTCCATGAATTTTGTAATCTAACGTATGATACCGATGGTTTTTTGCTCTACTGTGTAACGCTCTTTTGTTTTCAGTTCACAGAGAACTTCATTATTTTCTTTCCCTCTTTGTTTCTTTTCAGCCAGTAATAATTTTAAAAGACATGGGTAGTGTGGTGGGGTTGTCACCTGGGGTGCATTTATTAGCTGTTTAAATACACAGAAGTTGTTCTTGGGACATCGATCCGTATGATTCCCTGTTCGATAAAGGACTGAACTTGGCTTGATGCAAACCTAGAAAAGAAGTGAACTTGACAACCGTTGGCAGAATTATAAGCCATGTATTTCCCATAATCATCCCAAGTTTTTGTCTTTAGTTCATTCAGATCCACGAACTTCGTCAACGACTTTAAGTGCCTTTTACGTTCCTTGTTCCGCAGGTTTTATTCTTCATTAACCGTTTGTAAATTTCAGCAGAGATTTTGCACATCTCTACTTTAATCACTTAGATGCAAAAGAGAGGATGTCTGAATGCTGAAGTTTAAAAAAGCCAAAAGAAAACTGTTTATTGCAGTATACGTCTTCCCAATGTGTCTTTTCTCTTTCCCGTTTTCTAATTTACTAATCCTTTAAGTCACTAAAGAAAATAGTAATCTTTTGGTGTTTTCAGTACAAATCATTTAAGTCGCTAATTCCTAAATGGTAATGCTTCTCCTTTTGTATGTTAGCAGTGTTGATGACACTATCTTCGTTTTTTGATAGTTCAGAGCAGCATATATGCTTTCTCTTCTGTGAGGTTTTCCTAGAAGCTCTTTCTTCCTTTGAACGTTTTGGGTTCCTCTTCCTTTTGTTGATATGTCAGGTACGTCTATTGGTAGTTTGTTGGTTTGTGATTCTGCGATTTAAAGTTGGAGAGTAGGTGATCCATTTCGTGTTTAACCTCTTTCGTCACTATTTCTTCTGAAGGTTTAGAAGGAATCGGAGCTAATGATGATATAAGAGAGAAAAGATCTGATTTTGAGAATTCCGAAGATGAGAGGAGGCGGTCAAAAATCGGCAATCTTAAGAAGAAGGCATTGAATGCTTCCAATAAGTTTACACATTCTCTCAAGAAAAGAGGGAAACAGAGAACAGATTACAGAGTTTCTTCCATATCCATAGAGGATGTTCGGGACGCAAAAGAGGAGAGTATTGTATATGAATTGCGCCAAAAGCTTCTTGCAAGGGACTCGTTGCCTCTCAGGCATGATGACTATCATACTTTGTTAAGGTCTGTCGGCTATTTCTTTTGGTCTCTGAGTAATCTCTTTGATAGATTTGCTCAATTACATATGATTTTACTCATGACTCATAGTTGTGGTGGTTATTCAAACTTTGTAGATTTCTGAAAGCCAGAGATTTTAACATAGAAAAAACAATCCAGATGTGGGAAGAAATGCTTAACTGGAGGAAAGAGTATGGGACTGACACCATACTAGAGGTAAGAACAAATTAATCTGTGGCACTTAAAAATGAAAAGGAGTTTTCTTGAGCATTTTCTCAATGAGAACACAGTAGCAGTTGTATATTGGCTTTTTCTACCATAGTTCCTTCCTTAAATTACCTTCCCATTTTTCACTTAACTGCAACGGTACATTCTTTAAAAAATAATTATTAGGATTTTGAATTTAAAGAGCTGGAGGAAGTCTTGCAATACTATCCTCACGGGTACCATGGAGTGGATAAAGAAGGCCGACCTGTCTACATTGAAACTCTTGGACAAGCTCACCCCAATAAGCTGATGCATATTACCTCTATTGATCGATACCTAAAATATCATGTCCAAGAGTTTGAGAAGGCTCTACTCGAGAAATTCCCTGCTTGTTCAATTGCTGCAAAAAGGCAAATATGTTCGACAACAACAATATTGGATGTCCAGGGCTTGGTATGTATGATTCTGAACTTTCCCCTATATTTACTTGTAAGGGCTTGGAAATTTGGGTCACTGCCTAACTTTCCTTTCCTCATGCACTTTAGAGGGTGCAATGAATGCTCACATCCAGTTTTCATGTTTCATATGTTCTTCTTCATTAGTATGTATGAGACACTTATATCTGGAAAGGTAAAGAAATGTATTGGTTCAATATTGGTTGTTGATAGGTACTCTTATCTCTGTTGCTGAATGTTTGCGGGTCTTGGTGCTGGTTGTTTACATATTTCAACTGGTTATTGATGTATGTTTTTAATTTTTCTTCAATAAAAAAGGGCATGAAGAACTTTACTCGAGCTGCGGCAACTCTCTTGGCTTCCGTGACAAAGATAGACAACTGTTACTATCCTGAGGTACTTATTTCATTCAAATGGTGCCTATCCTTTTGGATGCTTAATTGATTCTAACATCATATGAGCCATCAGACATTGCATAGGATGTTTATTGTCAATGCTGGTCCTGGTTTTAAGAAGATGCTTTGGCCTGCAGCACAGAAGATTCTGGATTCAAAGACTATAGCAAAAATACAGGTAAAAGATACAGCATTCTGCGTGCAGCTTTATATGTTTCTTTTCCAGCAGTTGTGATTGACTATAGCTGTAAAATTACAGGTTTTGGAACCCAAATGCCTGTCTAAGCTGCAGGAAGTTGTTGATGCAAGGTCTGAATTTTTCTATTTCCTTGAGATTTTTTTTTCCTTCCCAAATCTCTTAGTTATTTACGTATTTTTCCCACTTTCAGTCAGTTGCCACACTTCTTGGGTGGTTCTTGTACTTGTTCTGCTGCAGGAGGGTGTCTTTATTCCAACAAAGGTCCATGGAACGACCCTGAAATAGTGAAGGTAGGCTTCCTTCTTGTGGAAGTTAATTTTGCAAATTCTGTGCCGAGTTTAATGATCTCTCTTTGTGGCTTGAGCCTTTTCTTTGAATTTTTTGTAGTGGAAATTAACAATTTTCATGTTATAGCTTGTTCATAATGTGGAAGCGACTCTTGTGAAACAAATCAACAGGATGTCTAATGACCAGCTGAAATTAGACTCCTGTGTTCAGATGCGATCTTTGAAGGCATGGCTCTCTCACAGAATAATTGATAGCTCTAGTATACATGTCCTTGATGCAGCTTTTTTCTTTTTCGCTTTCAGGGAAGAACAAGTGACACATCAACAGCAGAATCAGGATCCAATATTGACGATCTTTCTTCTCCAATAGGACGAAGGAGCTCTACATGTACATGTTTGGCCCCCATTCATGAAAAAGTAAGTTTCACATAATGCAATTTGTTAAACTGACGCAGCTGTTTGAGCTTACATGTGCAATAACTTGCTTGTGTCTGATTGTGTATGTAATATGTATTTTTGCAGGTACAGACATCAGATTCAAATGCATACTACAGTTGTGATGATAGTTTCGCAGTAGTAGAGAAAGCTATAGAGAGCAACTCACTAGTTAAACATCCTGAAAATCAATCTCATATCAGTGATTTTAGAAACATTCATCGCAGAGGAACATCAAATGCTGAAGGTAGTACTTGATGTTTTCTTGCTACATAGTGCATTTGAAGATAATGCTTGCTTACTACAACGACAATAAGCTTGAACTCTACAAAAGGTTGCTATAATAGACACAAAAAGACAACTCATCTCTGTTTGCATTTATATGCAAATGATGCCATTCTCTCTATTTGATGGATTTGGTGCATGTTTGTGGATGTGTGTTGTGATTCCTGCAAATGGTTTTCTTTCTCGTTAGACATGTTATAGTGTCCCGTCAGATTGAAAGGAGAGTTTTAAGCATGACTCTGCTTGTAAGGTTCTCACGTACACTTGTACTCTGCTGTTGTTCTCATGTGATTAAGTATTTGATTCATGTCTCATTTCAGGGGGTCTTCTCGTTTATTGGTCTGGCATCATTAAGGAAAAGCTTGGGAAGAGGAATGTCCTCTGTGTGACGAGAACGGCAATATCATTCATAGTCCAATTAATTGCCTTTTTACAAAGTTTACCATCTCAATTTTGGAGACGATGCAACAGTATTTGCCCGTCTAACGTGAGCGAACACAGCATTATGAGACACTCTACAGTCGTTGAAGCTGTGATTGATGAAGAGCGCATCCATCCATGCATAGACCGTCTTCAGAGACTAGAAAAAGTAGTCGAGGAACTAAGCAAGAAAGAATCTAAAATACCATTGGAAAAGGAACAAATGCTCATGGAATCCCTGGAGCGGATAAAATGTGTGGAGTTTGACCTTGAGAAAACAAAAAGGGTAAGTAAATTTTGATAAATGGAAGATGGATATTCATTGTAGAGATGAAAGAGCTTATGCACAAATATATTGTTCTTGTAGGTCCTAAATGCTACGGTAATAAAGCAACTTGAGATTGTTGAGCTTCTGGACAACGTACGAGAGTCTGAAAGCCATGTAAGTAACTGATAGTGGATTACAAAGATAAGTTTCTTCAGTTAGAGAACTACCCTTTTACCTTCTTGGATATTTGATCTTGTTCCAGGCTTTAAACTGAAGTTTTGTTAGTGTTGTGTAAACAAATTGTTGAATGGCTTGCCTTGTTGATGAATATGTTTAAAGCAGTTTTTGTTGCCTTGTTTAAGATTATATATGTTGCTTGTAACACTGACGGGATCCTTCTTGCAGAGGAGGCGGCGGCTTTTCTGCTAAGCTAAAGCAGCTAAGAAGCAGGGACTTACATGCCAGTGGATGTGAGAATAGGAAAAGCAACAACGGCTGTAGGCTGTAGGAACATGGTGCAATATTTTTAAAATACCCTTTTAACTTCTTTATTTTTGTAATCTTTTCTTCACTGTTGATTCCTAGCCGACAAAGCCAACCCTCATTCCTCGACAGTGGTTTTTTTTTATAACCCCCAGTATTAAAACTGTAGATTACGATGGTAAAACAAAAATGAACCCTGACAAAGAAAATGGAGGTTGTCAAGATGTTCAAACTTCAAAGTATACTATACCCTCGTTAACCGGTCACTTCCATTCTTTTAATTTCCTTTCTTTCCAATCTATTCTCAAGACAAAACCAAGAAAATGTTCTTGTAAGAACCTACTTGGTTTGTTGATATTCACATAGTTCAATAGTCCTACATATTTTATAACAATCAAGATGGGAAAATTGTGTGTATTAAGGTTATATCATCAATGAATTAAGGTTTAATGTACGTTATACAAGATAGGAGAATTGAGCTATTGATTATAAAGAATCAATAATTAAATTTATTAAGTGATTAGACACCGTAAAGGAAAAATCATTTGATAAGTTCTAAGTTTGATAAAGGTGATGGGTTGTGTTGTTTTCTCTCTATCATATCCAAGTTATAAATTTTCCTATTACTAATTTTGGTTATTGTTTTGGCAAGCGCACAATTTAGTTATAGCTAGCACAAAAGAGTATGAGTTGATTCCATAAAGACTATTGGTTAACAAATTATTATTCACAAACTTAATAAGGTGGAATAATTATTATGGATGATTGAATAAGAAAAAAAATGAATAATGAATCTGAATACTTAAACAAAGCAATGTTAAGAATAAATCAATCTATGAGACATAATTAGGCTAGGTTTTGCCTAGGACTTTGCTATATTAAATTTCCTTTGATTTAATGAATGCCTTGAGTTTTTTGGACCATTAAGAGTTTCCAACTTAGATTATATTCTCTCTTGAGACATAAAACGTTTATTTATAATTTAATTAACTAAAATCCTTTCAAATCTAAGCAACTTAAGAATGCTTTAACTTATTTTGTGAACTCTCTTGATAAATTAGACCTTAACCTAGGAAAATCTTGCATCTCTCAAATAGCTCATGCTTAACCTCTTTATCAACTTTATGATCTAACCATATATCTTATCTCTTGAATCTTGATGCATGAATCAAATAATTGAATTTTCCACTTTTGCTCCTTTTATTCAATTAGTACAAAAAAAGTAAATAAATCTCAAGAAGACTATAACTTCATTAAATCGGTGTCAATTACATTATATTGCACATTAAGTTCATCCTAGATAAACCTATATTCCAATTTGGTTCATAATCAAACAAATAATACCAACATAAAAACAAGAAAGAAAATAAGATAAAGAAATCATTGTTCTTGAATCTTGAATCTTTAAATCTTGTTCTATCTTCAAAGAGCGATGTAGTATTGATCAAAAATAATGTAGAACAATTTTAAAAATGACTTTTTAAGCATTTCTTAGGTAAAGAACTCCTTTTTTTACCTTTCTTTTTCTTTAAATTCGAAACTATACAATATTATCTTGGTACTTCTTTAGAATTCTTCAATGTAAACACATGACTTACTCAGGACCATATAAGATATTGTGTTCTTTATCTAGGGGTAATATGAGGGGATGTAGGGTCGTGAAAGAGAAACAAAGGTAACCACCTTTAGACATAGCCCTCAACTCGATAGCTTGTAGGTGTCGTGTTTATGGGTCCTCCTTCATTTCTTTCAAAATTGTTTAATTTCTTCTCTAATTATGCTCCTTTTCCTTGTATAAGTAGAAATAAGACTTGAAATGATAATAATTATTAAATCCTTTTAAAATTATTTAAAATATAAGTAACATACTATGAAAATAATGCTAAAAGTAATATATGTCTAACATACATCAAGCTCCCCCATATATAAGCAATTGCTTGTCTTCAAGCAAACTAACTCCATCATTCAAATCTTAAATAGAAAACAATTCCATAAAAATGTCAAACAAATCAAACATATGAATGAAGATTTTTCATTTCTTATTCAATCATAAAGGTCATCAAAATGCTATGCAACTAACTACTTGCTGATAGATGCTAGTTTGACTATAATTATACACTCATATTTGATATATTTTACTTGATATTTTATAGTTTTGTTGTATATTTGGTACTTAATTAGCTCCAAGTGCATTCATAGGTTATAATTACCTTTTCAGAACAAAAAAAGAAGAATTCAGATGAAACTAGGGCATAAAATGGAGATTTAAAACAACAAAAGATTATACTTATCAAAGCCCTGGCCCGAGCCCAGCCTAATTGTAGACCAGGGTGGCCCGAATCAACCCTGACCCGTAGCCCGACGCTGGAACATCATATTTTTTTTAAAAAGAAAAACATCAAAAATGCGTCGGAGCATCATTTTTTAAAAAGAAAAACGTAAAAAATGACGTCGTTTTTGAAATAACGTTTGGGCCATAGGCTAGGCCGGGCCGGTTTGTGGTCAGTGGCTCGGTCAACCTGGGCCAAAATCGAGCCAGGCTGGGCAAAAATCGGGTTGGAGTAATTAAGAATAGGTAACCAATGTAGTCTATTTTAAGTACAAAAGCTTAGTATAGATATAGCTAGCACTAATGTGTACATGTCAATTCCATAAGGAATAGTGATTAGTTATTAATTACTTATTCTTCGTAAGTTTAATTATCTAGAATATCAACCATGATTGATTAAAACAAAATAATGAACAATTCTAAAGAATCAAATTGAAGCATGATCAAGTATAAAACAATCTGTAAATAAACTAGACCTAGGTAAGAAATTCCTTAGGACCTTATTGTGTTTCTACTTCACTTTAATTTATGAATGACTATAGTTTCTTAAACCAGTAAGAATTTCTAAGGTATAATTATGTTCTCTCTTGAGCAACACAATCCTTATTTTTAGATCAAATTAACTGAAATCTTTTTCTAATAAAGATAACCTAAGAATGCATTAATCTGATTCATGATTTCTCATTATAGGTTTTACCTAACCTAAGCGGATCATATAATTCTCTCTTGACTAGCCCATTTGTACCTCATCATTCATTTTATGATCTAAACATACAAATTATCTTTCAATCTCAATGTATGAATCTAATTATTATATCTTTTATTTTCATTATTTCGATTTAAACCATTATATGAACATGAACAATTCTAAAAAAACTAGGAATTTCATTAAACCAAAACATCACATCCTATGGTCCATCCCACCTTGATCTATGTCCTAATTAGTTTACGAATAACTAAGGAAGAACAAAAGATAAATGATCTTCATAAATCTTGAATCTTTAAATTCTTGTTTTTCTTCCATGATTTTCTTTCACCTTGATCTCTTGTTGTTTGATTGGCTCCTAATTGACACTTTTTTACTGTAAAAAATTATTTGTGAAAAAATCCCTTCTATTATATCTACCACTTCTTTTAATAAATTTCACCTTAATTTTTATGCACAATATGACATTAACATGGACTATATAGGCTCTATGTTGTTTTATCTCTCATTTTGGAACTTTTCATACAAATAATCACCTCTAAACATGGGTAAACAAGAGGATATGTTGTTTATGATTGCATAAATAGAATGTCCCTTTTTGGAACATAATCTGAACATAACCTGAACATGATGATATGTACGTGTCGTATACCCTAGATGAAAGTCTTTAAGAACAAACAAAATGGGATGTGATAGAATGAGTCCAGTGACATAATAGTATGTTACTACTATATTTTAGGTCCTTTCTTTATATCTTTTAAGGTTTCTCAATATTGACTCAAATTCTTCTCCAAATTCACTTATTTTCCTTAGAGATTCTAAAAAAGATCTAAAACAAAATATAACTTGTTTCAAGCATCGAATCTTATAAGAATACCCAAAATACAAGCATAATGCTATAAAAAATCAGGCTAAAAGTAAAGCCTATTTAACATATGTTAGTGACTAATGATATATGCCAAATAAAGTTCTATAGTGTAATTTAATGATGATACAATCTTTATATAGATAAAATTGATATATAATTCAATCTTTTGAATTACTTTAAATAAAAGGGCATCAACACCCATATTTCCAATCAATATTTTAATGATAATAAAACTTAAATCCTACTAATGTGTTTGTTATCTTGATAAGAAGCTTTATAAGAACAAGATGAAATGATGTATAACTCAAAAAGATAATTTTGAAGATGATAACAAAAAAGATGAAGTTTATAGCCTTCAAACTAAAGATCAAGTTAAAAGCAAAAGAAGATCAAGGTAAATTAAGTTTATTTTATATTTTGTAATATTATTTATAATCAAACTTTGTTAGTTTGGTAATAATAAAGGCTCTCCATACATAAGCATTTCATATCATTTTATTGTATGAATCTTTTTCATTCATCAAGATGTATAAGGTTTTCACTTAAGAGAAAAGTTTTTTGATCTTTAAACACTCTTTAGGAAATATTTTGGATATTATTTTAATTATAATTGCATTAAAAGTTTGAGCATTAAAACTTTTTTAAATTATGATTTTGGAGGGATTAGTCAACCAATATAGGCTAGTAGTTGATCAATGTAAGCTAAAAGTATAATATGAGAATATGTTGATACATTGGTCGACCAATCTAGTATAAATATGAAAAGTACGTCAAGCTAATGACGTTAAACAAGTACTATTTGGGAGGCAACTCAAGAATTATAATATTTTTATTTTTTGTTTATTTTTATTCTATTTTATTGGTACCATCACCACTGAAATACTATAAGTATTCTTGCTCTAATTTTTTCTTTGTTGTTATTTATCTTTATTTGTATTGTTTGTTTTCATATTGAGGACAATGAATTGTTCAAGTGTGAGGATGTATATGCAATTGCATATCAATTGTATACAAAATTTGTATTTATATCATATATGTGTGAATTTTGCATTTGTGTGTATCAATTTTGTGTGAATTTTACATTTGTATTATGTTGGTTTTTTATTAGGATGGAATTGTTTTGTGTTAATGCGTCAATGGCAAGAATTGAATAGAATTAGTTTATTTTCGAACATGGTCATTTAAATTGTAAAGGCATAGTAACTTATGAAATTTGGGTTTTAAGTATCTTTGGGATGAATATGCATGTTAATTAAGACATGACACCTATTCTTTTATTTTATGAAATTTGTTTGTATACATTTATTATTATAGTTAATTGAATTGGTTAGCATCATTAGTTCCCTTTCATAAGAATGATTGACTAAGAAGAAATAAGGTAGGCAAAGAAATTAAATGAAAAAATAAAAAGTATTAAATAAAATTCATATATGTTGGCCCTTTTTGAAAAAAAATTGGGTTAAGAATAAAACTGATAGTCAGTTGAGAGTTGTGATATAGCTGAGTAACTAGGGGCAATCACGACAAAAATATTTGTTTTCTAGTCAAAAGGCTAGAATGACACTCCAACCAAGCTAAATGAAAAAATTGCCCTAGTTGAGTAATTGGGAGATATTTATAATAAGGTATTTGCCTTCGCATCAAAAGATTAAGTTATCGTTAAAGAAAACATTTAAACAATGGTGTTATAATAAATAAACCTATTGATCTTTTAAACATAACAGTAATTTTCATGAAAGGTTATTTAGTGATAGTTTGCTTTTTTAATTGATTAATAATAATGAATGCATGCTTATAAGGGTCATAGGTGTATGAATAAGGTGTTAATATTTTAATTTATATGTATATTCAAATCAAAGCACTTACACATGAAAGGAGTAAGATAGTGTGTTGATACTCTTTAAGTGATTGATATTTGAGGTTAGTTAAGTCCATAAGATTTGATGCCATTATAACATTATTATATTGTTGCATGATTGTGTATTTATATGTTTTATATGTTTTGTTTGTATGTGTTTGTTTTGTTTGAGGACAAACAAAGGTTTAAGTGTGGGGATGTTGATAAATGTAGATTATATTATGCTTTTATAGGTGTTTAAATGTGTTTTAAAGTATTTCTTAGATGATTATCATGTGTATAGACTTAGAATTGCATTATTGTTAGTGTTTATATGTATTCTAAATGTTTGTTTGGTTAAAACAAAAATTGAATCTTAATTTTATGTTTCAAGAGGTGTTTGATGTGTTTATAGGTATTGAAAATAAGGAAATTGAACAACGAAGAAGATGTAAGATGCATGTGAGCAAAATCATAATAGGTGTGTATGGGACTACATGGCTTTCTGTCACAATCATGACAAGAAGCACGATCGTGAAAGAGAGGCTGAATTACGTGAGGCACAATTTTATAATTATAAGGTGGTACCGGTGGGTATAAAAGAATAAAAAGAGAATGAAAACTGGAGGAATAATATAAATAAAATTAAAAAATTTTAATTATGATCTCATCATAATTTTAATTATACAGTAACTATTACAAGAATTTTACTTTATTATTCAAATATCAAATATAATAAATAATATTATAAATTAAAATACATGCACTAGATGATTCAAAGGGTCCAAAAAGATTAATGGGCTTAGTGATGAGCTAAAAGTAAAATTTAACAAATTTTATCTTTTCAAATTAAAGGCAAGGATGCATATTTCAGGATTCTTACAAATTTTATCTTTACTAATTAAAGGTAAGGTTACATATTTTCAGGATTCTTGGGATCAATATGGTTTTTACATGAAAAGTGGTAGCAAATTCACATTTGAATTCTCGGCACAAATTGAGAGAAAAAAACCAATTGAAAGTCCGAATTGTTTGTAGAATTCTTGCAACGAAGATGGAGAACCATCAAAACTAGGTCAATATAGTTTCCAAATTAATTTTCTAAAAAATGCAATTATTTTTCATTCTCAAACGCAGTGCTAAGGCCCAATAATTATATTTATTTAAATGATTAATCATCATCATCATACCCCGAAGTCCCGTAGTAAAGCGGGGTCTGGGGAGGTCTGATAGTATGCAGCCTTATCCCTACATAGTAGAGAGGTTGTTTCAGGTAGACCCACATGCAGATGTGACAGGATAATAATGAAAAAAAATCAATTCTTACACCCCTACAAAGACTTATCTTTTCGTTGCTAGTTGTGCTAGGAATCTGCACTGAGTGACCCTGAGGATACGACAATCCTGCGATTTGATACGTCCATCTCGGTAATCTTCCCTCTTACACCTGAAAAAAATTCCTTTGCGGTAAGGGTGAGGGGCGAGGACTCTAAATTATGTCGTTTACCTTTATTCTATCCCGCCAGACTTTCCTAATTCTAGCCACTGCCTCAGTGAGGGCCAACTATGACATATCTTTCTTTATTACTTCCCTTCGGGTCTTGTAAGGCCTCTCTTTTCTCCTCCTGTAGCCACTAAGGTTTATGTGCTCACAGCGTCGTACCGGAGCATCCAAGGGCATCACTTGAGAGATTTATTTATATTGGTTTTTATATAAATCAATGTAATATTGGTTGTTATAGAGATTAAATTTAGGGGCTGTTTGTTTTTTATTTTTAATGTTTTTTGTTGTGGTTTTTGTAAATTAAGAAACGACTCTTAAAATCGTGTTTGGTTAAACACGTTTGTATATTTTGTTTTTAAAAATAAAAATGACAACTATTTTATGAAAACGTAAAAATAACGTTTTCGTGATTTCTGAAAACATGTTTTCTTAAACTTTTTTTTTTCACAAAAACAAATCATATTTAGGTTTTTCTCTCCTCTGCGCCGACTTCGTCTTCTACGTCTTCACCGGTGTTGCAATATCTCTAGGTTTGTTTTCATATCTATCTGTTGCTTCTGTGATTTCTCTTGTCTCTCTTGTCCATAACATCAGACTCATAACAAAATAGAGAAACTAGGCGTGAAGGAGGAGAGATATGAACCAACACAGAACTGTGAAAAGGAAAAGAGATATGAAGAAAATAACAGTATTATAGATGTAGCCATACTTACTAAAAGCAACATGTAGAACTTCTGCTTTGAGCATAAGTGATACTGAAACTCCAAGAAAACAAGGTTCTTAAAACCCTCTAATCCTATTGAATCAAAACCCTAATCTTTCTATTCTAAGAACACGCTAGATCAAACCCCAAATCATAAGTTTGAGACCCAATCCCAAAGAAATCAGAAATCAATTTACGTTGCAAGAATTT
>JANZLC010000005.1:19088410-19099385 GCA_026413385.1 Erythroxylum gracilipes | reverse complement strand
TCATTCCTTTTTCTTTTTTACTTCATGTTCATGTTCAGGTTGTAATTAATCTACTATGATCAGGTCAATTTGAGCTCCACAACTTCCGTAAACAGTTTAATCAGATCAACAAAAGGGTTGCTTAGCTAAAAGTTGTGAGTCTTCTCTCTGTCTCTCCCTCGTTTGTTACACTTGTGATAACACTAATGATTATTACAATATCTAGAAAGTGCTTGTGTTTTCAATCAAGCATGTTTTTGTTTTCATTTTTTATATTTCAAATTTTAACAAAACAAGTTTTCGTTTTTTAAGGAAAAAACAGAAACCAAAAACAGGAAACGAGAACAAAAAACAACGTAAAAAAACAGAAGTAGAACCAAACGATTCGTAGTATTCAATTTGGTATATTAAAGAAAAGAGTTGGATCACTGAAACGACGCCGTTTGTTTTAGCGAATTCCTAAGAATCCCTAGCCTACACAGTCCAAACCAATATTCTAGTTCCACTCCATCTATTATATCGGACACCACCTTCGCCGTCAGTCGCGTTCAGCTGTTGTTCTTTTTGTTTTTGTCTTTAAAAGAGAATGAGACGAAGAAGAAATGCTGGACATAAATCTATTCAGAGAAGACAAAGGCAACAATCCTGACATCATCCGCGAGTCTCAACGTCGTCATTTTGCTGATGTCTCTATTGTTGACCAAATCATTTTTCTCGACAAGGAATGGAGGCAGCGTATGTTTAACTCCTCCTCATTCCTTTTTCTTTTTTACTTCATGTTCATGTTCAGGTTGTAATTAATCTACTATGATCAGGTGAATTTGAGCTTGACAACCTCCGTAAATAGTTTAATCAGATCAAGAAAAGGGTTGCTCAGCTAAAAGTTGTGAGTCTACTCTCTCTCTCTCCCTCGTTTGTTACACTTGTGATAACACTAATGTTTATTACAATATCTAGAAAGTGCTTGTGTTTTCAATCAAACATGTTTTTGTTTTCATTTTTTATATTTAAAATTTTAACAAAACAAGTTTTCGTTTTTTTAAGGAAAAAACAGAAACCAAAAATAGGAAACGAAAACAAAAAACAACATAAAAAAACAGAAGTAGAACCAAACGATCCGTAGTATTCAATTCGGTATATTAAAGAATAGAGTTGGATAACTAAAACGACGCCATTTGTCTCAGTGAATTCCTAAGAATCCCTAGCCTACACAGTCCAAACTCATATTCCAGTTCCACTCCATCTATTATACCGGACACCATCTTCGCCGTCAGTCGCGTTCAGCTGTTGTTCTTTTTGTTTTTGTCTTTAAAAGAGAGAGAGGAAGAAGAAATGCTGGACATAAATCTGTTCAGAGAAGACAAAGGCAACAATCCTGAAATCATCCGTGAGTCTCAACGCCGTTGTTTTGCTGATGTCTCTATTGTCGACCAAATCATTTTTCTCGATAATGAATGGAGGCAGCGTATGTTCAACTCCTCTTCATTCCTTTTTCTTTTTCACTTCATGTTTATGTTTAGGTTGTAATTAATCTACTATGATCAAGTCAATTTGAGCTCTACAACCTCCGTAAACAGTTTAATCAGATCAACAAAAGGGTTGCTCAGCTAAAAATTGTGAGTCTTCTCTCTCTCTTTCCCTCGTTTGTTAAAAATTGTGTGTCTTCTCTCTCTCTCCCTCGTTTGTTACACTTGTGATAACACTAATGTTTATTACAATATCTAGAAAGTGCTTGTGCTTTCAATCAAACATGTTTTTGTTTTCATTTTTTATATTTCAAATTTTAACAAAACAAGTTTTGGTTTTTTAAGGAAAAAACTGAAACCAAAAACAAGAAACGAAAACAAAAAACAACGTAAAAAACAGAAGTAGAACCAAACGATCCGTAGTATTCAATTGGGTATATTAAAGAATATAGTTGGATCACTGAAACGACGCCGTTTGTCTCAATGAATTCCTAAGAATCCCTAGCCTACACAGTTCAAATCCATATTCCAGATCCACTCCATCTATTATACCGGACACCACCTTCGCCATCAGTCGCGTTCAGCTGTTGTTCTTTTTATTTTTGTCTTTAAAAGAGAAAGAGACGAAGAAGAAATGCTGGACATAAATCTGTTTAGAGAAGACAAAGGCAACAATCCTGAAATCATCCGTGAGTCTCAACGCTGTCGTTTTGCTGATGTCTCTATTGTCGACCAAATCATTTTTCTCGACAAGGAATGGAGGCAGCGTATGTTCAACTCCTCCTCATTCCTTTTTCTTTTTTACTTCATGTTCATGTTCAGGTTGTAATTAATCTACTATGATCAGGTCAATTTGAGCTCGACAACCTCCGTAAACAGTTTAATCAGATCAACAAAAGGGTTGCTCAGTTAAAAATTGTGAGTCTTCTCTCTCTTTCTCTCCCTTGTTTGTTATACTTGTGATAACACTAATGTTTATTACAATATCTAGAAACTGCTTGTGTGTGTGTGTGTGTTTTTTTTTTTTGGTACAAATAAAAATAAAAATAAGAAATGGCAGGCGGGTGAGGATGCTACTGAAATGATAAAAAGTACTGATGAAAACAAGCAATTAACTGCCAAGAAGGAAGCTGAGGTGCAAGATGCTAAAGCTGCTTTGTATTCTAAACTGGAAACAGTTGGGAACCTTGTGCATGATTCTGTACTCCTTAGTGATGATGAGGTATGCATGTGTCAGTTTCTTATAATATTATTCATAAATGAATGATAATTAACAATCATTATATGTATATGATTCTTCTAATCCTAGGCAAAGAATCCTGTTATCAGAGTCTGGGGTGAGAAATGCCAGCAGCCTAAATTGAAAAATCATGTTGAGCTTGTTGACCTACTTGGCATTGCTGATATCAAGAAAGGTAGGTACTTTACCATTCATATTTCTACTTGATTGTTCTCTTTTTACTCAATTATTGTATTCAACTAATATAACAAATATTATGTCTTAATGAATAGGTGCAAATGTAGCCGGAGGTAGAGGCTTCTACCTTAAAGGAGATGGTGTGCGACTCAATCAAGCATTGATAAACTTTGGTTTGGATTTTTTGGAAAAGAGGGGCTACACTGCCTTGCAGACCCCTTTTTTTATGAGAAAAGACATCATGGCTAAGTGTGCTCAGTTGGCCCAGTTTGATGAAGAGCTTTATAAGGTAGATAATTTTTTAACTTTGGTAATCCTTAATGCAACACTTATTCTGATCTCAGTCATTTGTGATAGGTGACTGGAGAGGGAGATGATAAATATCTTATTGCTACAGCTGAACAACCATTATGTGCTTATCATGTAGATGATTGGATTCATCCATCACAGCTGCCAATCAGGTGATACTTTCTGTTCAGTTCCTTTAATGCTAAGATAGGTTGCTTTATGTTATTAAGCCTAATATTTTGGCAGATATGCTGGATATTCATCTTGTTTCCGCAAGGAGGCTGGTTCACATGGTCGGGATACCTTGGGGATCTTCCGGGTTCATCAGTTTGAGAAAATAGAGCAGTTCTGTATCACTAGCCCCAATGGCAACGACTCTTGGGATATGCATGAAGAAATGATAAAGAATTCTGAAGATTTTTACAAAATGGTATGATTACAAATTTTATATTTCAACTGTTCCATAATAATTGTAACAAAATAATTAGATAGGAAACAGAAAAGTAAGGAATGCAAAAATAGTGTTTTGATCATTGTTCTATCATCAAAACAGCTCAATATCCCCTATCAAGTGGTCACTATCGTCTCTGGTGCTCTGAATGATGCTGCTGCAAAGAAGTATGACTTGGAAGGATGGTTTCCTGCCTCACAAACTTACAGAGAATTGGTCTCATGTTCAAATTGTACCGATTACCAGTCAAGAAGATTGGAAATTCGATATGGGCAGAAAAAGGTAGATATTATATGCTACTATTGCTTTGCATCAACTGAATTTAGTCCGATTATCTATCATACCCTATACGCATCCACTTTTCTTTAGACGCTGAAAATTGCAGAGGGAGACAGATGTTATACTCTTCTGCCCTTAAAAAGTCTGTGATTGTGTATAGCTCTTCTGCCCCTTTACTGTTTACTATTATGAAACATTCGGTTGTTCATCTTAGAAATATAAAGTTATTGCAACATTTTGTAAGTAGAAAGCATCAAATAGACCTCTGAACTCAGCAGCAGCAGCTGTTCTGCATTTATAGTGTCAGTGTGGATAAACAGGATCAAGATATAAGATAAAGCATATAATGGGGAATGATTTTGAGAATTAAAGGTTCAGAAGGGATTGTGGTCATGTCATGGTGCAGTTTGGATACTTTTCCATGGACAATGGATTTACATTTCTTTTGAAGTATGTAGAGTATATTACACTAGGTGTGTTGATATGAAGGGTACAATTGTTACTCGAAATGGATAGAAATTTGATGGCTAGTAAAATAGGGAAGTCAGATTTTTCTATTAATTTAACAATTCTTGTACCCAACTCGTGTTTTTTTTCCCCTTTAGAAGCAGACTTGATGATACCAGTAAACTGTAGATGCTCTTAGAATATTCGCAAATCAGTTCCTTAGATTCTAAGTTGAAAGAAACAGATCCTTGTATATCATGATACTTCATCGACCTAATGGGCATTACTACAGATGGTTATTCATTTCATCAGGTTTTGGAAATTGCTACTAAAGGACATGAAAACTATGAATTGCAAGAAGCAACATAGCAATTTGGACAATCTTAGTTTTTGGTTATTTATGATTTGAACCTTACATTATAGCTGTACTCTGGTTTGCGCTTTTTAGTGAACTTGAGTCCTGCATGAAGTGTGGTCCTGTTCCCTCTTCCATCCAGACAGTTAGGTCAAGTAGAAGTATTTGTTGGATATATATGCTCATAGTCATTTCCACTGTAAGCTTTCTTCATGCTCTTCGTCGCTGACATTTGTACTGTTTGGCTCAGAAATTGTATTGCTTAGAAAATTAAGGTGTGTCTGCTTGAAACTGTAATTTTCTGCAACTCGAAATGCGGTACAAATTAGTGCTTCGACCATGGTTATATCACTTATGAAATTTCATTTCGGATTACTTAAAACTTTGGTGGTGCTTTTGTAACAGAACAATGAGCAGGCAAAGCAATACGTGCATTTATTGAACTCGACGCTGACAGCAACAGAGAGGACCATTTGTTGCATACTGGAGAACTACCAGAGAGAAAATGGCGTAGAGATTCCTGAAGCATTGAGAGGATATATGGGTGGAAAAACATTTATACCTTTTCAAGCCATGCCAACCACAGAAGGCAAGGGAAAAAAAGCGAAGGCCTAATCCTACGATCTTGAACACTAGTGCAACCACGATATATGGGTGGAAAAACATACACAGAGAAAGGCCAAGGCCTAATCCTCCAATTTTTAACATTCACGCAACTTCGATTTATAACATCATCTCAATCGTTGGTATTGGAGCTTGAAGTTAATTTGGTGTTTGTATGTGGCACTTTTTACCGATATGCTGAATGGACTGATTTGAATTACTTTTTTAAGGATAATATCAGCTCCGACAGACATCTTAGTTCATATGAATTGTGCATGTGCGACAAATTATATTTATCAAAATTTCCAATAGTAACGTTCACATACACACATATATATATAATGTAAACTGTGATTTGGATACGAGACATGGCTAGGGACGGGGCAGGCAAGATGTATGTTACGTGCTTTTTGGATTAATAAAAGATTTTTATAAATTTTAATTGAAAAAAACAAATTTAAAAATACTTAATTTAAACGTTTAATCTTTTAAAATTTTTAATTTAATAATTAATTTTTTAAAACTTAAATTATTTAATTATATAGTTGATAGAACATAATCTTAATATTTTTTTTGAAAAAACAGAGGAAGTTAAACTCTAAATGACCTATAATCTATAACCTGCAAAAAGAAAGATTGACATACTAACCAACTCAAGTAAGCAGTTTGCTCTTGATAAGAAAAATGAGAGGTAAAGAGAGAGAAAAAGGGCCAGCCGGAATTAAACAAAAAAGAGAGAAGGTAAGGGTCGAAAGAAAGAATAGCAGCTAAAAGGCTTAAATCAGAAATAGAGAATGAAGCAAACAATCACAGAACCGGAGAAGAACAAACAGAGAAAAGAACATCCATGAGGGGGAACTCGGAAAGAAACAAAAATAACAAGAGAGGGAGAAGTGAAAAAACGAGATCAATACAAAACAAAAAGATATTCCAATAAATGTCAGTCCGTTGAAATCGGTCTTGGAGTTATAAGGAGGGACAGGGATTGGTACGTTCTTCACTTCGTCTTCTTTACGATTGACCAAAAGCACAGCTCAATCTCAAACTTTTCTTATGGATTATGGATTACACGTAATTAATTATGGGTTAATATCCACCAAAAGCCACAAACATGTATAGTTATCAGCATACGCCTTGGGATATAAGAAAAAATTACAAACACCACCAAGTCAAAAGAAGATTGCTCTGCTATCAGCGCATTTATGAACCAGAAAAGGTTTTAAGAAACTAAGAATCGACACAAGCAGGTGCACAGAGATAGGCACAGACAGAACATGAGCACTGACCAAAACCAACACAACTCTTATATCCAAAAACTAGCACCCGTCACCAGCCCCACATTGATGCTTTGTCTTCACAAGCACCCGTCACCAGCCCCACATTCAGCACCTGTAGCTACCTCCCCATACAGATTCTCTGTTTAAGATGGAAGCCATACGTGAAAACAACCTACACACTGTACTCAAACCTTGTAGTTTGTTGTCTGCATCTCTTCGTAGTCCATCACAGACAACAAACCATAGATATCCAAAAACTAGCTATCCCACATCAAGATTCAAAACCGAGCTTTCTACATAAAATGCTCAAGCTTAAGAAGAAAATGAATTAGATAGACATAACATCTTGGCTAGCAACTCATCAAGCAGCTGTGCTTAACATTTATAACCACATGAATTTCTGGAGAAGAAAGGGAAGCGAATAAGGGACCAAATATTATAGCTAGCAACTTAACAAGGAATACAGCCCGGAACCTAGAAGAATGTTAATTTCTATATAATAAACGAAACCAGAATGGATAAAGGATAAAAAGAAACCTAAGAGATGCAGAATAATTCATTGAAATATTAAAAAGTATTCACTTCCACCCAATTTCTGAAAGATTCACTCATTAAACTACTAAATGATACAATAAAGCTAAAAACAGATCCTAAATGATAAAAACATATTAAGTTCAAAAAGGCACACAAAGACGAGTAAATAATTAATTAATCTTTTTATCCATATTTTTTACGAGCTGCCTCATCTGAAACCTCCAAAACAGGAAATAGACCAAACCCATTCCAAGTAACAAATACACCCATAAATTTTCCTCTTTACTTTCCCTCTGTGACCTCACCTCTTCAATGTCAAACCATTCCCTCCCTCTCTTTCCCATCACGGCCTCCATCACACACCCATATAACACATATGCTCTGTCCTCTCTTCCCACAGCCACTGATGTGGGGAATCTCTCATTGTCGAGGGCAATTTTGTCATAAACTACCCCCTCTCCCCAACTATCTTGACTCTTCAAAAACCACAATTTCTTGGAGGACACCACCAAGGCAACACCATCACTACGTAAGGCAATCCCATCCGCCATGGTCAATTCCTCAGATAACAAGACCGTCCTTGCTGTACCGTCTTCTGCATCCACCTTGAACATTTTTCCTGTATTACTCTGCACAACCAGCAAGTACCCTTTGCTAACATAAGCAATCCCATTCAGTCCAGAACTGCTGTAAGGTGCACTATGGTCCACCGGCTGCTTTGTAAATATTGGAGATCTTGAAAAGACAGATGCCTCTCCTTGAGCATTGACTTTCCAGATGAAGTTTCCAGCTGAATTAGTGACATAGGTGTTGCCCTTGAAATCAACTGCCACACCGTTCGCAATGGGCCGGAAAGTGTCATTAGCATCATCCGCAAGGACAGAGAGGAAAAGTCGATGGCGGGAGTTGAGGTCATAGGCAGCAATGCCATTGAAAGGTGGTAGAGGGGCGACGGAGTGTATAGCCGCAAGGAGACGACTCTTTACAGAATCCACAGCTAAGCCAACAATTGTTGTATTTGGAGGAAGGGAAAGGTCAGAGATCAAGGTTTCAATGACGCCAGCATCAGACACCGATAGAATAGACCGCTGGTAGAGAGAGCCGACAATGAAGTGTTGGGCAGAAGGGTCATATGCAAGGCCTTCGGGGTAGAGATTTGGAAACTTGAAATGAATAGTGTGGGGCTTCCCAGCCATCGGAGTAAATGGACTAATTAGGAGGAAAAACACAATGAATATGGTCCTTGACATCTCTAAGTCTGATATTATTAGATTGCCTGTTTGATAACTTCAAGAACTGAGAGCAAATAAAGTCAATGATCAGTGAGCAAGAAAGAAGGAAAACAAATGACTATTCCAAATAGACATTTAACAGCTACAAGTTTCCTCATTTTGCACAGAAACCAACTAACAGAGATCTTCAAACTTTGATCACTAATAATTCTGAAAACAAGAACCTATATACCCAGAATAATTCTGAAAACAAGAACCTATATACCCAGTCAGTTAGGATTCCAGAACAAGGGTCATCAACAAGGGAATTTGAAGTGTTCTACTTATTTCTAGTTTATTCTCCTATACTATGTATAAATACAGCCATCTATTTGTACATTTTGAGTATAATCCTTAAATTAACCGATCAGAAAGTTGGATCTAAGAAGCAACTTTCACTTTTATTAGATCTGCATGCAACAAAATTAGTAATCTTAACAGTGACCTCAGGCTATCTTGTTTTTTCATACTTCGATAGAAATTTTGAACCACAAAGTCCAATTAGTGTGAGTTGAAATAAGAGAAAAAATCATCAAGAATAAATAAATAAAACTAGGAAGATACCCAAAAGGTCCAATCTTGTCCTTGCCCAGAGATCACTGAAACAAAGCCAGCCCAGAGACCACTGAAATATAATCAAAATTGAGTTATCTAGAGCCATAAGTCAACTAAAACGAAATTATATCTTGATGAAAGATGAAACAATTAATTTTAGTTGAGAAAAGCGAGAGAATTCAACCATAGAATGGACGTTCATCTCTGAACCGCAATCATTTTCCTCTCTGCCAAAGATGAAAGAGAGAGAAATGTATAGAGAGAAAGTAAAGAGGGAATGTGGGAATTAGGAAACCAAAGACGGTGGAATGGGTTGTCTCAGCTGTTTAGATATTGCATGAGTTTTATCTCTCAAAACTACTTAGTTTTAGGCCTTCTATTTTATAAACACAAATTTAACATCTTCACATTAATTTAATAATATTTTTCTTTTGTGATTAACTAGATTCCACATAGGATTGACTAACCCAATATTAAGAAAAAATCGATTTATGCTTATGTTTAATTTTAAAATAGTTTGCGGGCCAAAAGAATCATGGTTTGAGAAATAATAAAGTTTTCTCCATACATAAAAATATAAAAAATCAGTCTGTTATTGAAAAAAAATCAATTAGGTCATTTTCTTGTGACTGACTGTAACTATAAATATTAAAGAAGTACCTCTTATTCCCAATTACCTTTAAATAAATATCTTTTTGGCCTATAAATCATTTCACATAATCATAATTTAAGATAAAATTAAGTGCACACCAAACTGTATTTTACATGATCAACTTTTAATGACACAAAATTAAAAGTAATATTTCCATTTTATATCTTTTTATCTCTATTTTTCGCTTTTATTATCATTTTTCTCAATCTCTCTCCCTCTTTTTTTTTGGGGTAATTGATACTACTTTCATTTTTTATTGATGACAATTTAAATTTATTTATTACATTTATAATATTATTAAATTATTATATAAAATACTTCATAAATGAAAAATAACTATCAAAACAATCTCTAAATCTCTTGGAAAAAACCAGAGGCCAAAACATTTACTCAAACACGAAGCCCTAATCTAGCAAGTTTTTTTAATATGCAGTAAGACGAAAATCCATGCTGTGAAAGAACTGGGGAAAAAAACTTATACACATCAAAAAAGTACGGAGAAAAAGAAAAGAATCAGAATTAAAAAGGCTTTTAAAAAAAAGAAGGAAAGAAAATACCCTTGGAAGCAGTTGATGGTTTCATTTGGTTTTGGCCTCCTATAGAGCTTCAAGGTTTTTAACTCCCAGTGACAGGCCTAGAAGAAGAAGAAGAAGAAAAAGAAAATGATTAGTCCAAAAAACATAAAACTCGAAAGCCTAAAGACAAAGAAAGCATTCCAAAAGAAAAGGAGAATGATGCATGCAAAACCTTATCCTAAGTACTTAGTGGAAATTGATGTCTCGACCTCTCGATCTATGATTCTCTGTGAATTGAGCAGCCTCAAGATAAAGGGAAAGGAAAATATCGGTCAGACGATTGAAACATAAAAACCTTAACAGAAACATTCAAAAGAAAAGAGAAAGCCAGAAATCATGTTCATAAGGCCTTACACAAACGAATTTTAGGAGTCGTTGAAGGCCTCTCCTAGACTTGGTTTGGTCAACACAAAGAGAAATAATTTGCTTGGATAAAAAGAAATAATAGTCAAAGGTTTAGATTAAAAATAATTTGCTTGGATAAAAAGAAATAATCTGGCAAGGGCTCTTCTAGGTGAAATGAAGTTGCAGGTTTGAACCGCTCTCATGTATGGTATCGTTTAAAACTTAGAATTAGAGCTTTGTTTCTCGTAAGGGCCTACTCGACTCGAGCGAAAATTAGTCTGAGTATGAATGACTTAAAAATATATTCCCATAATTAGTACCCTCTTAAAACATCTAGTATGAAAAAAAGAAGTTTAGATTAAAAATGTAATCCTCTGTTCCATAAGTCTATTTCAATGACGTCATTCCGGGCGAAAACATAATTAGAGCAAACTTATGGAAATAGAGGATCTAAAACCCAATTTTGGTGTTGCCTTGCATA
>JANZLC010000005.1:19066354-19078968 GCA_026413385.1 Erythroxylum gracilipes | reverse complement strand
AAGTTTTATTTAATTTATAATTATTATTAGTAATAAAAATATTTATTATTATTTTAAAAACAAAAATTAAAAATTCATAATAATTATAAAAGTTGAAGTAAATAAAATAACTAATTGAAAAAACTTTGAAAAAAGGGGAGAATGAGAGGTAGGAGGGAGGGTGGGAGATTTTAAATTTTTTTGAAAAATTTCCCAATTTTTTAAAATTTCTGGTACCGGCCGATATTTGGCCGGTATTTAAACCCGGTACACCTACCCTTTATTTCGTACCAATTTTGGTCTGGTACAGTACGTACCGGTATTCATATCACTACCGACCACGTTAAGCATAACGACATTAAACAATTGCATTTTTCGGGAGGCAACCCAAAATATGATTGATTTATTTTATTTTATTTTATTAGTTATATATAACTTGCATTTGATTGCTTTTGAAAATAAATTTATTGACCTAAAGGAAAAAGGAGGTCTTAAAATTCCAGACTACTAAATCTCTTAAGGCAACACCTCGCCTTATGTAATTTAATATTCTGGAGTGAAGACCTTAAAATTCTAGACTATTAAATCTCAAAAGGCGAGATCTCGCCTTATGTAATTTAGTGTTCTGGAATTGCAGATTACCAAATCTCATAAGGCAAGATCTCACCTTATGTGATTTAGTGTTCTCAATTTTTTTTTCTTTTTTCATTTAATTATTCACTTTCTTTATTTACTTAAATATTTTTTTACTTGTTTAAAAAAAACTAAAAACTTAATCTGCTTATTTGTCTTTGCAGGAAATTAAAAGAAAAATTCCAACCACAAGTAGCTCTCCTCCCACACAGCAGCTTAAAGCTTCACCACAACATCACCTTCACGCCCCCACTCATTTTTTTAAAGTTTCAATTAAATTCTTTTATTTTCTTTTTAGTTCAATTTTATTTATTATTACGTTGTTTTTTAATCTTTTTCCAAGTAGTTTTTGTTTATCTTGTTCAATATTATGGGGCATCTAAAGCTAACACCAAGTCTGCAGCAAAAGGAAAATTGCCAATGAATGCTAATTCACACCCTCAATCTACAACAAGTTCTGAAATAGGTACTAAAAAGAAGTGTGCGTGGATAATTTTCAGATACTCACAATTCAAGGGAGTCCTCTATTTTGTGCTTTATTTTTCTGATTATCTTTATTGAGTTGTGAGTATCATATGCGTACATTAGGGACAATGTATGATTTAGGTGTGGGAGAATGAGCTTTCATTATGATAAACTTTGTGATTTGTGCTTGGACTCATGATATGTTGATTCATATATTAATTATTCCTCATGATAGCTTTAAAATTTTCTGATTGTTGTTAACGAATATTTCTTAAGTTATGATGCATTTTCGATTTGAGATCTAATGTATGAGAGAGACAAGCATGATTAGTGTTTTCATTAAATTTTTTCAAGTATCTCATTGGTTTTGTTGAATGAAAAGTGTGCAATACTTCATGCAATTTTTGAGCCTAAGAGCATTCATCATATATAGGCTCATATATTTTTTTGTTGTTGTGTGTTATCAAACATAGCTTGTTTATGCTAGAACTTGCTTTTGAACACATGTTGAGACCACATTTTTTTAATGAATTTTTGTATAAAGATAATGAGGGCATTTAGGATAACCATTTTTGACCTAAATAAGCCTACCTTAATTTTTATCCCGTGAAAAACAATTTGAGTCTTACCCTTTCTTTTCTTACATAATAACCTTGTTACAAGCCCAATTTATCATTTTTGTTGTTGATATCCTTAATAATTTTTAACCCTTAAATTAAAGGAATTGTATTAGCTTATTTTATAGGATTTTGACTAATAGCATGAAAAGTAAATTAGATAATTCAAATTGCATTGTTTTGATTTTTTTTAGACTTGAGGAGAAGTAAAAAAAAACAAAAACAAAATCTCCTCTTTAATATAGAAACAAAAGAAAAAAAGAAAAAAGAAAAAAGGAAAAAGAAAAGAAAAAGTGATTGAAAGAGATGTTATTTGAATCAAGTGAATTTTGATTTAAGTTGAAACTTGTGTGGATAAGTTTGTATTATTCCCTTCAATTTATTTAGCCAAAAATCTTCTTCTTGTCATACCTTACCTAAGCCACGTTACAACCATTGTAAAGCCCCTTTGATTTATGCATTAGGTTCATTATTGTTTAGTGGTGGAGATATGATTCTTGAGCAAGCTTATGAAAATAACTCGATATATTTTGATTTGAGAGCTTAATGACTCTTAAACCCTTTGAGCGTATAGAGTGAAATCCTTGTGAGGGTGTCAAGTCTTGTTCATTTGATTTTGATGGAATTGACAAGATGTTATGTTTTAACAATGTGTCCTATGAGTGCTTATTCTCTTGATTGTTATTTTATCTTAACCCTTAAATGTGAATTAGCTTTTGGAAATTTCTGGATAACATAAAAAGAGATGAGAGGTTGTTATGACGATGATTAATGTATTGAATTGATGTATGCTTGAGGACAAGCATAAGTCCAGTGTGGGGGAATTCGATAAGATCTCATCTTGTTATATTATTTGATATTATCTCCTTTATGTTGGATTTATTTTCATGATTAAATATGGAAATTAATGTTTGTTTTGTTTTAGGATATGAAACATGGAGATTTCATTAAATTGGAACTCTATTGATGATAATAACAAATTTTGGATAAAGTGAAGAGATTGTTGCATTGGTTAAGGTTGATCACTTGAAGAGTTGAAGTTTAACTAGGATACTTCCTCTTGTCCCTATCATACAGGAGTTTGATTTTGAATTCGTTTTAGATAGTCATCTTTACAAGTTAGAGTTAGATTAGGATTAGATTAGAAAACCTTATAAAAGGGAGACGTTCCTCACAACAGAAAAAGGTTCTCTCCTCTTATGTTTTTCACAATTCTTAGTTTTTCTTTTATTTTTGTTATTGTAGCGAAAGTCATATGTGGCTAAACTCAATCATTCTAATTAAATGGGATTCGATATTCTAGTTGTAACTTTGTGGGGTTTTGTGTTTCAAACTTTTATTCACATTTTAATTCAAGTATTTCTTATTTTGAGTTCTCATATTTCATGAATGATTAATATTCGATTAATCTTATAATTTAATTTAATATTGATTATTCTATCGCTATTCATGAATTTAGTGATCCGCAATTGTCATGACTAATTGTTACAAGTAGCAAATATGTTATTTATGAATTTCCATATTTAACTTATGATAAATAAGAAAACTAAGTTGAATAGTTGCAACTATCTCGATTATTTAATTTAGGGTTTTTCATGAAGTTTATTGCTATCATTTATTTGACACGGAATGTTATCACACCCAGTCAATAGATGATAAGTTTTAGCTTGGATGCTGGGTTTGAACCAATTAATTTAGGAAAAATTAAGACATTACTGTTATCCTAATATGTTTCAGACTAAACTATCCTAATATGCTTCAGACTAACTGCTTGAATCGTGAAAATATTCTTTTTGGGCCAATGATTAATGTTACAATTAGAAGGGATCTTTCCCTTGAGTCGGAGTTTGGTAATCTTGACTTTTTCATTTTTAAATTCAATTCGTCCTAATTTTAGTTAATTAGTTATTTAATCAAAAACCGTCATTTAAGTTTATTGCTTGAAATTAAGAAACTAGTATTTAGTTCTCTAGGGATTCAACCTGGTTCCACAACTACTACAAAAAGTTTAAAGAATTAGAATTATTTTAGGGGCTTCGACAACCCGACCACTATGCCCCAAAAACTCATAATTCTCTAACCAAAAAAAGATCGAGGATACAATGGCTAAAGGACGAGGATAGAAACATAAGCTACTTCCATAATGTGATCCTAATTAGAAGAAACATCAACAAGATAGGTTTATTAATAGACATTGATGGGATATCTTATAACAAACAATTTGATTTGAAGAGAATCATTTTTATCCACATAAAGACTACAATAGGCAAACTAGTTGAGTATAGGTGCTCTAAACATTCATATCAACTTTAATTAATCCAAAACAAACTGAGTGGCTCTCTAATCTATTCAAGAGAGGAGATATACAAATAAATTTTTATAGCTTGAAGCCCAACTAGGCTCCTACGCATGATGGACTTGATGCTGTTTTTTTCTTTAAAAAATATGACATTTGGTTGAAGATCTGGTCTCAAAGGCAATACTAAAGCTACTCACTAACCAAAAATGCTCAAAGAAGTGGGAAAAAAAATTTGTTTATCTCATTCTAAAAAAGTCAAACCTTTGACATTGCCATATCTTACTATAATGTATTTTATAAGATAATTTCAAGATGATAGGAGCTAGAATAAAAGTTACCCTCGTCTTCATCATCAATCTAAGTCAGGGAGCATTCATTCAAGGGAGGAGCATAGGAGATAACATTCTTAGAATAAAAGTTACCCTCACCTTAATCATTAATCTAAGTATTTGTAGCACTATATTGATGGAACGAGAATCTACAAGAATAACATAAGATCATCTGCATGTGTTAATCTGATTTCTCTACACTTATAGTGAAATTTAAAACTTCAATTACAAGATTTGAACTTGACAAGCATATAGCAAATTTAAAACAACCTAAAACTAAAAGGAAAAGGCAGCAAATCAACAATTATTGGAGTCTTAAGAAGGAGTAAAGCACGACAGAATCAAATGTTGGACTTGGAGACTTTGATGGTTAAGGAGAGGAGAGTAGGTATGGTGGTAGAGAGACGATGTGACATTAGGCTTGACAATGGCGTGGTATAGCAATGTTTAACCAGTGGTGACTATAGGAGTTAGTGCCTAGTGAATTGGTGAGTGGTGATGACTATGACTAAGATGTGTGTTGGTGCTAGTGACGAGGTGAGCTAGTGGTGGCGCGCAGTGAGAGACACAATAGACGATCATAACAGATAAGGGGAGAGAGAGAGAGAGAGAGGCAGAAGCAAAAATGTTGAGAGGGGGAGGCAAAATTTAGAAAATTTTTCATTTTGCAATTTAATCTAAAATTTTTCACTATTTACGAAATCAACCAATAAATAATCGATATTGATAATTTCAATCGGTGCTAGCCAAAAAGGCTGATACTGTAACCCGATATAGTATACATTGTTGATTTATGTCCTACAGCCAATCGCTTTGGATGTAATTTGGTGACAAATTATTTAAAGGCATTTTTTATCTTGTACATGTTTAGAAGTATATGATAAAGTCCATGGGATAATTATATATTGCAAATGAAATTATAATGAGATTATAATTATGAGATTCATATTGCATTTACGTCGTCATCATCACACCCAGTCCGAAATCTCGCAATAAAGCGGGGTCTGGAGAGGTCTGATAGTAAACAGCCTTACCCCTACATAATAGAGAAATTGTTTCCGGTAGACCCACATGCAGATGTGACAATAAAAAGTGATGCAGGTTAAAGAGTAAACAAGTAAAACTTACGCTAAGTAATTATGTAAATAAAATTACAATAAATACATAAATAAATAAAAATAAAAAATAACCAAAGGATATACCTGATGGTGTCCAGATCTGCTAGTACCTAATAAGCTACAAAGTCCGACTGAAATTAGAGAGTAACTATCTCAAGAGACCCATAACTATTTGAATTGAACATCCTTCAGAAGCAGTGTCATTAACGTAAAGCATCATCAATTGATCAGATTGAAAATGGAAATTGGTAAAAGGTCGGATGTGTAAGAGGAGAGATCTAACTCAGATGCTCAATTTTATAAGTGGAAGCATACACGGGAAAGCGAACAGATTGGACATTAATAGAACGTAAAAATATTAGCACATGTTTTGTTTTTCCTTATTAAGGAAGTAATTGATCTCATAGGTTAAAGTATAGAGATACTTAAACGAACGTGTGGGTACTTGCTAGAGAACAAGTTCACTAAACAGACCCGATATGAGAAATCCATTTGGAATATTACTTGTATGTCTATGGAATTCTTATTGTGATGATTGTATAAGTGATCGTTTGACTTAAGGTCATCAAAGTTATCTTGTATGGGGATTGTTATGTTTTGATACTATTTATGATATATTTAATCATAGGTCGTTTAATCGATAGTCATTGGATGTCGCATGAACTATATGGAGATAGTTGAGTGATCAAGATAGGATTCATCACTCTAAAGTAATTAGGGAGAATGTTTCATTGTTCTCAATTAGTATTGATTCAAGAAATCCTTGGCTAAGGTGAAAAGATGCTTTTTAAATAGTTTACAAATGTCATTAATTGAATCGATAGCTAATGGTAGAGAACTAATATGATTAGACTCAAAATAGAGTAGACATTAATTCTATGTTCTATGTCTAATCGGAATATTGTATGATGAAATGATTGAATTATACAGAAAAATTATGCACGGAAAGGTTATTCAAAACCACTTTGACATTCCTAAATATTTGGGTGGTCATGACGCATTGCTATACGCTAATTTTTATCTATGATTATAAATTATTTAATTGAAGAATTAAAGATAAATTAATTTATCTAATTCTAATTATGAATTAGAATTAGAATTAGAATTAGAATTTATAATCATTGCTAACATATTTGGGAACCTAATTGGTCTCACATATAGAATGTGTTGAAGAGAGCATAGTTAATCTAATCAAGTTGAACTTGATTGTAAAGTTTGAGAAACTTTACTATTAAATATGAGATATTTAATAAATAAGGATCAATATGAGATATTGAATCTTATATGGGCATAATTGGTATTTAATCAGAATTATTAGTAATTCTAATTAAGTTTAATTGAAATTAGAGTTTAATTTCAATTAAATTACTAAATCGTCCAAAGCTTATTATAAATAGGCTTAGGCTCTATAGAACTAGCACTTCTTGCTTAACTCTCTCTGTAAGAGTTACAGAGTTTTCTCAACCTGTTCTGTGAATACGTTAGAGGTTGGACATATGTGTGACTACAATGGTTGAGAAAATTCTGTAACTTGTAATTTACAATTGTAATATCTTTGTTTTAATAAGTATAATTTGTTAAATAATTTGTTTAATTGTTTCTTAAGGAGTACACAGATATGTGTATATATAATCTTCTTTGTCTCAAGGAATGATGAAGTTAGAAGATTACAAGTATCCTGTATGTTGATCATTTGCTACACCTCCTCTGTGAAGAATGTGTTCGAAATGATAATTTCAATTAATTAAGCATTAACTTCGACCTAAAGAAAGGTCTACACTAACAAAACGAAAGTAGCAGAAAGATCAAAGGGTATGCAAGAATGTCAAGGGTTGGAAACGTAGCTAGCTGTACCCACATCTATTGTTTATAGCATCGGAACCAATCTACTGGGATTTTACTTTTTAACTTTTTCTTTAGGACGCGACGCTCCTTCAATCTTGAGATTGTACTATTGTCTTTATTTATTAACGGGATTTTACAATTTCAAATATTACCTCATCTTCGGCTTTAGAATTTGAATGAACTTAGAATATTTAAAAATAAGTGTCTAGAACAATGCACTTATTTCTTCAATTATGTTTGACTGCAGTTATTTCTAGTCTCTTCAATTTATATTTAAATTAAAAAGTGAAGTATTTATTAAGGTTATTAGAAAAATTGTTCAAGGGGAAACTTAGTACCACAATGTTAGGTCAGAAATAATGTCAAGGACACGCGTGAGTAATTTATACACACCCAAATGAATATTTTATAGGTGTGTGGGCGAGAGATCAGAGATAGGCTCTACTTATAGGAGGATTAATTTAATTGAATTTAAAAAATCAAAAGCCTTACAGAAACTAGACGACAAATCTCCGGCGGCCACTAGAGGCCAAATTTGCATACTTAAAATCGAGAAAATTTTATTACCGCCTCAAAATGGGGTGTTCTTTGTTTTTGCATAAATCGATGGCAAAGGGTGACGCATGCTTTCTAGGTCTAGGAAATCTTAATTGGTCTACCTGAGGAACGATACAAGACACGTAGGACGGTGAAGAGATGTCCAAGAATGATTCGGAATTTAAGCTGTAATTTCTCAAATCGTTTGATACTTACTCGTAAATTTTCTTCTTTCCCTCTTGCTTGTTTTGTCACCGTTATAGCTGTCCTCCGCTTTATTATGTCTTCCAGTCGAGGACAGGGAGAAGATATGAAAGCAACATAAAAATGTATCAGAACTATTGCAAGGTGCCGTGTTTGTTAGCCACGTAACGGTTTGTGATCATCTGTATTGCCCGTTGATTTTAAAATTAATTTGAAAATTAAATCGATAAAATAAGATATTTAAAATTTAAATATTCGACTGATATTAGATCAATAAAATTAATTAAAAATTAAATAAAATTTAAAATTTAAAATATAAATAAAGAAGATTATTCTTCCTCATAAAAATTTAAAATTTAACTAAAAAAATTGTTAAATAAAAATAATTTATTTATTTTGATTTATAAAAATGATCAGTTTATTAAAATTAACCGATTATTTAATAAACTAGTTGGTTTTTAATAATAAAAATTGTTAAAATAAAGAGTAACTCGTGTCTTTTTGGCAACAATTCTTAGACATTTTGGCAAGTATCCCATCTTATTTTCCAAATATGTTTAAAATCTTGAATTCTACTACATAAAGAGTAACTCGTGTCCCTCCACTCCTAGCAGGTTGACACCAAGATTTAGATTTCTTGATTCATTGGATATAACTTTAACTTCTCTCTTGAATGTGAAAAAAGGAGACAAGAAGAATACGAAGAAGTGGCAGAAAATTAAGGCACAACGCATGCTTTGAAAAAACAAAAAAGGTTTTGGTGGGATGAAAAATTGCTAATAATTCAAACAACTCGCATTTGAGTTGAGACAGCAGTTTGCCCTTTCAAATTTCGAGTGGTAGACAATTGCTTTTCTTACTTGAACCAACGTTAGTTTGAGATTTTTGAGTATGGACAGTGCAGCGATTGAGCGTGAATAACGGGAAGACCCTAAATGTCTATTTATATATATAATAGTTTTCAAAAAATTGCGGAAGTTGCCAAATTCTCTGTGCATTTGGAATTCATCACGGTGAGCGACATGAAGCATCTAAAATATGAATTACTTAGTACTTCTTAAATCTAAGACAACCATCTATGCATCAATTGCGGCTCTTTTGGTTGTTCTGGCGGTATACGAATGTGTCCTTAATTTGTATTTTGAGTTTTGAAAACAAAGAAGGATCAATTTGGTAGTTCCCTGAGTTACAGTTTCAATTTTGATCTTAGTACTCTTGAAACAACATGATGCACCAATTTCATACAATAAAAATGTACTTGAAGTTTTAGAATTAGAATTAAGATTGTCAAGTTCAATTTTTGTTTTTTATTTACATAAAATTAGTATTCAATTTCTCACTCAATATAATAAGTTTTAAATAAAGACGTTCCTCATAACTCTCATACATAGGATAAGAGGTGAATTAATTGTAATTCATCTCTAATCCTATATATTACAATTTTAATTTCATGCGGCCTCAATGAATGTATGTATCAGAAGGCTATTTTTTTAATAGGGAATTCCTTTTTTGGTGTACCGTTAAATTTCCAAATAATAGAACCTATGAATAGTAATTTGAACAGCCAGCAATTAATTCATGATGATTGAATATAATACGATTCTGAGATGAAATTGGTAAATTCGGACAAATTGATTTAACAATCAATTAATTAATGAGGATTAACAATAAAAGCACATTTGGCCAACCCCGACTTACGTGAATATATATGGTACTTATTCTAGTCGGCGATGGCCAATGGTACATTAGTACAGAATCTCAGATGGGTATTTTTTTTCTTCTTCTCAAATAATAGAAAAGAAGGGAAGAACAGGGGCCTGGTATCCGAAGAACTAGGTTAAGGCTTAAGATTACCGGGTGTTGTGCCTTAGGGCTGACGTCAATGGACTCTTGGAATTGAAGAGCTATTATCGCTTGATCAGACTTTTTCTTTTGTCTTTTTATATGTATCACTCTTTTTCTTAAGATTAAGAGACGTCAAATCAATCTTTGTTTTTTAATAATGCATTAAAAACTTTGAACAGTTTAATATTTATTTAATTTCTCAAAATTTGTTGTAATCACATTTTTCTGTCGGAAATGAACAGTTTAGATGCCTTGTACTATATTAAAAAAAGGTGCAGGAAATATTAATGATTGGTTGGTGGTGATACTTCTGTCTAAGAAACTTCAATTAAAAAAATTAAGAACAGATGAGAAAGAAATAAAAAACATAAAGAAGGTGCAATTATTTTTTTTCCCAACAAAAAGAAAATTGGTTAAAATAAGCAATGGAATTATAGACATTAAGTTTAAAGACGTGAAAACAAATTAAAAAAACCCCAGAAAATAGAGATTGGAATCGGAATGAAAACATTATCAAGCTTTACTTAGAGTGGGAGTTGGAGAAATTTCAACATAAGCAAGAAGATTAATTACAACTATGTAAGTAAATTAACATTGTTGGCAAGAAAACAGAAATAAAGAAGAAGAAGACGGTGTGTTTAAGACCTTCTTACTATTATTTATCTCTTTCTTATTGGTGTATTTAACTAATTCATCATCGTAATCTTTGATCTAGAAACCTATATCATAGTATTTCCTACTCAATTAATCCAGAGAATTATGCACTGTGAAAATAGTTAACCCAATTATGAAGCACAGTTAATGTATAGTTAAGCAGCCGCATCAATGTAAATATTGGGACTAAATCCAAATTTTGTTATCCATTCGCATATTCTTCAATCAGATCGCCTATGAGCACTAGATTAATTGGACGTTTTATATTGTATTGACATCTAGTTGTTTCCATCATCTTGAACTATAGTGATGATTGATGAACTGACTATTATCAAAAAAGGGAGTACCTTACATTATAAACAACTATTTAGTAGTCAATTGATGATAGGGACGTATGGTGCTATTAATACCTAGGTTTCGTTTAGAACGCAATTAGGCATTCTCTACACCCATTTAGAACATATTCACTTGGTATGAATTGACACCTATATTTCAATAAACCTCCTCAAGCACTTCATGAAATGATTTACTTTCGTTTTGAGTCCCACAAAGCATCAAATTAGTAGATAAACCCCAACACCTAACCAGAATACAGCGCCATTAGAACACTAAGAAAATGTTGTAATGTCAAAGAAATTAATTTGTTTTGTCCTAGACTACTAATGATGGAAGCATAAAACAAGGTGCATACTTACCATCATTGTATTACAGACACAAAACTAAATATTTCTATTTAGTTTTCTTTTAAAGAGAACTTTCAACTTGTAGAAGAACTGCTTAATTACTTTTTTAATCGATATGATAAAGTGGTTTCACGGGAAATGTAGGGAAGAACAAAGTGCAAACTAGGGCAGAAGCACAAGCATAAAAAAGGGAGAAGGTGAAGTTGATTTTACTGAGGGCATACCGTGTCACAAGAAGTCAAAAGTTGCTCCAAGTACTCAGTTCCTAGATCCTCTAACACCAGCACTTGTTCATCTTTCCTAACCTTGTTAATCCCGTTTCTTCTTGTCACTGCTCTTCTTTCCACGTAGTGCTTCTTCTTTAGTACCTCCACTGGTGAGCATTTGACGTCTTTGAAACCGCAGTTCAACTCTGCCAGTGACTCGCTTACTTTCTCTACCGGAAAATTCAGCACTGCTTTCGCGCCCTGAACGGTTAGTGCTGCTTGGTCGTAGGCTAGCGCCGCTTCCTCCGCAGTGTCAAATGTACCTAGCCAAACTCGAAGACCATGTCTAGTTGAATCTCTGATTTCTGCTGCATATTTGCCCCATGGTCTCTTTCTCACCCCCCTATAGCCCTTTTCCTTCGAATTTTTTAACTTTGCATTGAAAATATGTTCTTGCCCTTTGATTTCCTTTGAGAAGTTAAATTGCTGTGAGTTATTGGATTGCTTTTCTTCAACCTCCATGGGGGTTTTTGCTTCTGCATCTTTGTGGGACGGTGGAGTAGTGAAGCTGATTGTCTTATGACTAGAGTCACCGGAACTAACTGGAGAGGACCAACCAGGGTTTAAGAGAAACTCATCCCAAAAGAATGGATCAAAGAGGCCAAGGTAAGGAGTTTGTGGATGTGACGATTCCAGATTCGGATGGCTCAGTGGATTACAATCCATCTTCTGTTGAAAATAACAGATTTAGATCAGTTGTGTTTCCTGTTTTCGATTGATTATCCTATCATTTGCATCTCACAGATTTTTATAGACACAGGAAGGATCAAAAGGCATATAAGGTCAATGAAATTATGAGGAGCTAGCTAAAAAACTAATGGACTTTCGGGCATTAAATATAAGTACTTGTCCAACTTGCCAATTTTGTGGAACCGATATTGTTTAATTAGCCTATTTCTATCAATCATATCATGTTTGACAAGACTTAGCCGGGTGCCGCTATTAGCACTCCTCCACTTGTTAATAGCACTCCCACCGCATCTATTTAGATGTTGTTAGACAAAATTACCCTTAACTTAATTTTGAGATGATATTTTCTTATTTTGTAAACGTTTTTTCAAAACCAAATTCAAACCATGAATGATGAATAATTTATATAATTATTATCAATCGTAAATTTACTAATTAATTTTATTTTTA
>JANZLC010000005.1:19025063-19052728 GCA_026413385.1 Erythroxylum gracilipes | reverse complement strand
TTAGTATTTAATTTTAAAATTATAAATTAAAAAATAAAAGATACTAATTTTTTTGTTTTAAAATTAATAAATTAATTATTAATTATAAACAAATATTTTTATCCATTTATGATTAATATAATAATATTAATATAATAATAATAATAATAATAATAATTATTATTATTATTAGTATTATAATTATAACAAAATGGCAAGAAGAGTAGCGTGAGTTTCATCGTTAAAACATATATGCAGTAACTGGTGGAGTTGAATTCACGTGTTTTGGTAGTGAATTGAATTTACAAAGAGAGTGGAGGTTTAACCCATACATGAATTCAATTCTTAACCTTTTTTTTGTTTCAAACAAGTGAATTCAATTCAAGGCATTCCAAACGGGCTCTAAATCAGTTTACGCAACCTCAATCCTTCATTATTTGTTTGTTCTCCTGATGAACTCAACATTTTGTTTTTTGTTTGTTCTTTTGATGTCCCAAATTACTCTTGCATTGCAGCGTACTGCTCTTTGTTTTTAGTTTGTTTTCCCAATGCCTTTAGCGTAAGGGCGTTGAAGCTGCGTAATATGAAAATCAAATGGTAAGGACGTCAAGAGAACAAACTGAAATCAAAGTGCAAAGCTGTCAAGGCTTCGTAATTTGATTTAGATCATTTTAAAACAACGACGTCGTTTTAATTATGTGATTTAACAATGTTATTTCATTAATTTTTATTTATTGTGTTAATTTTAGCTGACGTGTATTAATAGTTAGGATTTCTAGAATAGGTAGCAAGTCACGTCTACTTAACAGAGACAGTAACGTCTAATTAGATTTGAACAAAATTAAAAGTTTAATAATTTTATTATCGCTTTTTGAATTTCAAGTTAAAATTAAAAAAAATTAAAATTTTAAACATTTTATTATCAATTTTTTGAATTTCGACTATAATTATAAATTTGAGAAAAGTAAAAATTGTTTTTTAATATTTAACCCTATATTTAAAGCCTGTGTCTCTCTCTCCACGTAAAATTAGCCACCTATATGCATTCGGCCCAACCAATGCCTCTGTTCCTACGAAATAAATATATACAACGAAAAAAAGATAAACCAATCAATATTTCTTGTGTTTGTTTGTGTCCGTGCTAAAATAAACAGCAAAAACCAACGAATTCAGATTCTGTGTTTTGGGGCTTTATGAGGGAAACCGATAAATCGCTGCCTCCTCCTCCTCCTCCTCTTCCATTATTTGCTTTAGCAGAGGGTTTGCAATTGCCGGCGTTTCGGTACATTCTTCTCCCTTAACGAGCAATGCCTGAATCGTCCGAGGTCTCTTTATCTCTTCTCATCCATCCTAGTTCCCTTTGTTTTTTTGTTTTTAATTTTGGGGGTTAACGAATGAATGTTATGAGATGATAATTTTATCTAGAGAACCAGTTTCTATGGTGTTTGACTTCGTTCGCGAAGAAACATCCATTCATATAGTTGCACACAACCTATTGAAATTGTTCAACTTTCTCTGATGGAAAAAAGAACACACCTTTCTTGATATTCTTGTTAGATATTTTTCCTGTTAATTTTTTATTGATCTACCACAAATTTGATATGCCCTGTTATCATTGTTCCTTTGGTTGCTTGGGATGTGTGTTGCTGTTTCTGTCTCACGTTCAAATTCATTCCTCCGACTGTTTTAGAATAAAGGCTGTTTCTTTTTTTTTATAAATTTGTTTACTTATGCTTCATTTAATTTTGAATAGAATGACTTGCTTTCATTTTTTAAGAAACAAAAACTAACTTGCTGGTTTTTCTTACATTCGTCTCATAAGTCATTGTTTCCGCACCTGCATGGACAGCTTGTGACGACCGTAGTGGAGGATTATGAAGCAACTTGTTGGGGTTGTGGGGTGCGCCTTGTTCTTCCATCATACTCGACTGTTTTCAAGTGTGGCTGGTGTGGAGCAGTAACCAAGCAAAATGAACAAAAGTCTGATAACTATTACTTATGGTGGAGACAGATCCGTGACCGGTGTTTTGTATGTGTTCTTCTTGGCTTCATGCTTTTTGTGATATGTATGTCGCCACATTCTCTCTTTCTTTCTGCCAATGCATAGTTGTATGTCTATGCTATTTTCATGTGATTGCTACCTTTTGACATCTTGAGTGGGCCGTAACATTGTTAATTTCACTTGAGCAAATTGGTACAACTTTCCCCTTTTTCACCATTAAAACCTTGAAGATTTCAAACATGATTTTGATAGTGATAATAAGTTTCGATGAAAACGTTAAGGACTGATTCTATAAATGACAATAACAAGTTGTTAAAATAACTCGATTGAAGTGCTATCTTTATAACACACACACACACACACACACTCAATCACGCACATGCATGCAAGCACTCAAACGCACACAGTCTTTCTTTCTCTTTAGCAAATGACTGAAAGAAATGTTATTGTAATACTGATATTTTTGACACTTCTGAAGTCAAGTTTCAATGCCTTCTTCATTTTCAGTTTCTTCTTCGTTCTTCTCAACTTTGTCTTCCTTCTATTTCTCTTTATATTATACATTCATTTCATTTTTCACCTGCAAAACCCGCTTCTTCTTTTGCTGCATTTTGCTACTTGCAGAACCTTGTGTGTACAGTCATGGAGAAACTTGTCTTGTTTCTTTCATTGATTCTTTTCTGTTTATCTCTTTCAATTGTTCATGAGATAATCGAAGCAAAGAGATAGGTACATCACTTCTCTCTCAATATTTGATTTATGATTTATGGATGAATCATAGATATTTATTGGTGAAAAAGAAAATGTGCGCACCCCTGTACCCCCATTGTGTATGGAAGAAATACACCTAAAACATAGTAAAAAATCACCATAATGGTTTAGAGATTTCAATCATTAAGAAGAAGAAAGGTTAGAAAATATTGGTAAAATCTAATATATATGACAGTAAAGTCTTTGCCTATTATCTTCTTAAATCTAACAGTAAATTCTACCCGGTATTCAAATGATTTTTTTTCCCCTACTCCCAACTATTGGCTCCATAATGATCTATCATCCTCAAACTCTCACCCATGAGTTTCTTCAGTGATTCCTTGCCTTACTATATTTAAATTGAGTCTATATATTTATGTCTTCAGTTTATGGATACGAAGAATAGAAAGTTCTTTTTTGAATTTTGGGCTTCAACTTTGGGAATTCTAATTCTTTCTTTGTAAAAGTGGCTCCTTTTTTAGTGATTCTTAAATTCTAGAAGTAATTTCTATCAACTTATTGGCAAGTATACTTATAGTTTTATATATTTCAAACCTTCTGAGTGATTTTGATGCAAAAGAGCTTATAGTATATAGAAGAAATAAAAGAGAAAAATCAGTCAACTACAAGCCTTAATTTGGTGGGATGAGGATTGAGAATTGAGTTGACATCAAAGATGAAGGCTGAAATTTAGATTATGTTAGGTTTTCTTATTAGATATGAAGTAGTCGTAAGTTAAATATGTTATTCTATGTTATTCTATGTTATCCTAGTTGTTTAAGACTTATAGAATTCTTATTAGAATAGGATTTAAATTTGTTAGGAACTCTTCCTACTAGAATGAAGGTTCTAAAAATTTCTTTATAAATATGTGTGTTTTCAGCCCCTGTCTAGAAAAAGCAATATAAGTTTTTTTATAAAATTGAGTTTTGAACTAGATGTGATGCTTTTTCTAAGTGTGATTCTTAGACCTAGGAGTGATTCCTAGTTTCCTACCTTCCATTCTCAGCGTTCACCACAAAATTCCAGCAACTAAAATCCTAACTTAAAGCATATTAAACCCAAAAATACTAGCCTAATAGTAGTCATATTTCTAATTTTGTGAGTTTTAGTATTAGTTAATAATTCTTCTATTTGTCATAGATCAATTTGGTATAGGTATATAGAAGAAATAAAAGAAAAAAATCAGTCAACCACAAGCCTTAATTTGGTGGGATAAAGATTGAGAATTAAGTTGACATTAAAGATCAGGGCTGAAATTTAGATTGTGTTAGAATTGCTTATTAGATAGGAAGTAGTAGTAAGTTAAATATGTTATTCTATTTTAGATATATTATCTAGTTGTTTAGGACTTTTAAAATTTTTATTAGAATAAGATTTCAATTTATTAGGAACCCTTTCCTACTAGAATATGTGTGTATTCAGCCCTTAAAAAAAAAAAAAAAAAGCTGTATAAAATTTTTCTACAAACTTGAGTTTTCAACTAGAAGGTGTAATGCTTTCTCCTAAGAGTGATTCTTAAAACCTAGTAGTGATTCCTAGTTTCCTACCTTCCATTCTTTGTGTTCACCACAAAATTCCAGCAACTAAGTCCTATATTTTAACATATCCTCAAATACCAGCGTAGAATCAACCTTATTTCTAATTTTATGAGTTTTAGCTACTAGTTAATAATTCTTCTATTTGTCCTACATTAATTTGGTATCAGAGCTTTAGTTTCACGATGGTGACACATAATGGAAGGGCATATAGAGGAATATTTGGTGATCAGGAGCGAGATGAAATACTTCTAAGAGTGATAGAAAGATTGGACCTTAATAACCCTCGATCACAAGATGCTCCAAGAATTAGTCCAAAAAACAATATCAAATAACAAACTATACTTGATGATGAGGGTGGAGAAAGTGAAATCCAAGATTAAGAGGCTGACACTAATTAACACCGAATGAGGTTAGGAAATCAATACCTAGCGAGAGATCCAAGACAAAGAAACCAACCAACAAGATCTGGAGAGAGCATGCGAATCTTTAGAGGCCACGATAGAGTTGAAATACACAACAAACTCGATGACATTATTAAGAAAGTTTGTGTTTAAGCTCTTGATTTTGCAGGAAAGATGGATCCACACCTGTTCTTGGACTGGACAACATCAATGGAAGATTTCTTTGATTGGTACCACATGTCAGAAGATCAAAAAGTTCGATTTGCAAAGATGAAGCTAGTTGGACATGCTAAAATCTGGTGGAGATCAGTAGAGGATAGACGTCGAAAAACAGGCTAGCTACCAATTGTTGATTGGGAAGAGATGAAACTGAAGTTATGGGAAAAATACTTACCATTTCATTATTAGGAAGATCTCCAGGATCAACTCACAACCCTTAGACAAAGGATTATGTTCGTAATTGAGTACATGAAAATATTTAATGAACTTTCTATCCAATGTGAAGGGATGGAGTCAGAATGAGGACTTATATCTCACTAAAAAATGGCTTAAGGGCAGAAATTTGCAAGGAGCTGATGAAGCAAAGGATTTACAGGCTTGAAGGTGCATATCACTTGGCTTTAAGAGCAGAACAATACTTAGGACAATAAGTAACTAAAAAGTTTTGAAGTCAAGCTGGGGAGTTCGGTATAAAGAGAACTACGACGGTGCAAAACTTTAGACTAGCATCCGATGCTTCAAAATTTGCACTACAAAACAACTACAAAACTTCTCAAGGAGCTGAACTTAAAGACAAAGCCATAGTTGAGACTAGGACAAAAGGAGGCAGCAGTGACAAGAAGTGCTTCCGATGCAATGAGAGAGGCAACTTTGCTTATGGATGTCCTAATAAAGGTTTGCATACTATGGAAGAAGAAGAAGAGGAAGAATCTGATGAGTATGGGTTTGAGCACGAAGCTAGAGAGGAGTTGAAAGGAGACTTTAGTGATGAACTAGCTAGTTCTACAGATCTTATTGTAAGGAGACGTATACTTACAACCCCTAAAGCGGAAGAACAAGTGGAATGGCTTCGTACTGCTATTTTCTTTACGCAAGTTAGATGCGTAGATAAAGTATGCAAGCTTATCATTGATGGAGGAAGTAGTATGAATGTGGTATCGGATAACATGGTGAAACAATTGAATTTACTCATGGAGAAACATCCAATTCCCTACAAAGTTTTTTGGATAGATAATATTACTATACCAATTTCTCGAAGGTGCTTGGTGTCTTTCAAATTAGGAATATATGAGAACTCTATTTGGTGTGATATCATTCTTATGAAAGTATCTCACATTTTACTTGGGCAACTGTGGCTTAATGATCAAGATGTACAGTACTTTGAAAAAGCTAACACCTATCAGTTTATGTTTCATGGAAAGAAGATAGTTTTGAAGCCTACGAAGGTAGACAAGTAGAAAAACAAAGAGAAAGTAACAAGACAACCATAAATGCCAAGAAAAAGCCTCTTAATATCCTTAAGGAGAGAGAATTTGTAGCTGTTAGCAAGGAAAAGCGAATGTTTTAGATCGAGTGAATGTTTTAGATCGAGATTTTGAAATAATCTATTCAGAAATTGCAGCTAGACAAAGAGACTTAACACTTTCCTTTTGTGATCTCAAAGGAAGTTGACTTTGCCTACCTAATACTTTTATAAGGTAGTATGTGATTTGGGAATTACATGTAGGAGGAGCAGTAGGGCATTTTGGAAGAGATAAAACCATCACAATTGTTGAAGATCGCTTTTGTTGGCACTCTTTAAAGCGGGACATGTCTAAGGTCATACAGTGATATCAAACATGTCAATTAGCTAAAGGAAGGAAACAAAATTTTGGATTATACACATCACTGCTCGTGTGTCATGAATCATGACAGGACATAAGTATGGATTTTGTCTTAGGAATTCCTAAAATCATAAGAGGTTATGATTCTATTTTTGTGGTGGTAGATAGGTTTTCCAAGATGGGTCATTTCATTCCATGTTCCAAGACTTATGATGCTGTCCATATTGCTAAAATTCATTTACATCTCCATGGATTACCTTTAACCTTCGTCTCTGATCGTGATGTAAAGTTTATGAGTTATTTTTGGAGAAGTCCGTGGAAAATATTGAACACTAAGTTTCAATTTTCAAGTCTTTCAATCCTCGAACTGATGGACAAACAGAGGTGGTTGATAGAAGCTTGGGGTGTTAAGATACTTGGTTGGAGATAATGTGAAAAATTGGGACCTATTTCTCCTTATGACAACAGCTGCATACAACAGAAGTGGTGAGTATAAATAGGTTTACTGGTAAGAGCCCTTTTGAGATAGCCTTAAGAGTTCAACCAAGGAAGCCAATTGATATGTTAAGATATTTGGTTGGAGACAATATGAAAAATTGGGACCTATTTCTCCTTATGACAAAAGCTGCATACAAACAGAGGTGGTGAATATAAATAGGTTTACCGGTAAGAGCCCTTTTGAGATAGTCTTAAGAGTTCAACCAAGGAAGCCTATTGATCTGGTTTCTTTACCACGAAAAACACAAGTTAGTATTGAAGTTGAAGGTTTTGCACAGTACATGAGGGACATCTTTGATGAGATACGATGAAAGATAATAACTGACAACTCGTCATATAAAAAACATATTGATCAACATCATTGATTGGTGGAATTCAATGAAGGGGATATGGTGATAGTTAGGATTCATCCAGAGCATTTTCAAAAAGGGAAATATAAGAAACTACATTCACGAAATGTTGAACCTTATAAGATCATCAAGAAGATAAGTGTTAATTCTTAGGTTTTGGAATTATTAAGTGACATGGGAATAAGTCCTATCTTTAATGGTGCGGACTTAACTATTTATCATGGACAAGATGAGCAATCCCCTACTGCAGCTATAAGAATTCCAACCATTCCTCATCTTAAAGAGGAAATAGAGGATGTTTTTGATGAACAAATTGTAGCCACAAAAGATGCAGAATTTATTGTCGAGTAGAAAGAGTACCAATTTTTGATTGTACTTGGATTATAGAATCAAAATTTCAAAAGTTGAATTCAGGCTTATATGATTAGTAATTTTCACATTCTACGTCGAGGAAGAATTTAGACAAGCGGGATATAATTGATGCAAAAGAGCTCAAAGTATAAAGAAAAAATAAAAGAGAAAAAATTAGTCAACCACAAGCCTTAAGTTGGTGGGATGAGGATTGAGAATTGAGTTGACATTAAAAATAAGGGATAAAATTTAGACTTTGTTAGGATTCCTTATTAGATAGGAAGTAGTAGTAAGTTAAATATGTTATTATATTTTAGATATGTTATCTTAGTTGTTTAGGATTTATAGAATTTTGATTAGAATAAGATTTAAATTTGTTAGGAACCCTTTCTTACTAGAATAAGGGTTCTAAAATTTTTTCTATAAATATTTGTGCATTTAGCCCTTCAAGAAAAAACAATTTGAAAATTTTCTACGAATTTGAGTTTTCAACTAGAATATGTAACACTTATTTTTAAGAGTGATTCTTAGACACTGGGAGTGATTCTTAGACACCTTTTGTGCTCACTACAAAATTCTGGCAGCCAAAATCCTAACTTCCAGCATATTAAATCCTAAAAATACTAGCCTAATATTAGCTATATTTCTAATTTTGTGAATTTAGCTACTAGTTAATAATTCTTCTATTCATCCTACATCAAATTCATGAGCCTATCCTTTTATTTTTAATTCATAAACCTAGTACTGCTGGTGATAGTGCAAGAAATATGCATTGAAGTTCTTGATTTTGTGGCCAAACTAGATCCACAATTATTATTAGATAGTACAACACAAATGGAAGAGTATTTTGATTGATAAAACATGTTGGTACATAGCTAAGTTTTACACATGGCATAGAAAGAAGGGGAGATAGATTTTGAGCTGTGTAGATTAATGGAGACATACTTAGAGGAGGTAACTTCTTAAGATGATAAGGATGGTACCATGAATCCCAAAAGAGAAAAACCTATATGATAAACTTCTTAAGATGATAAGGATGGTACCATAAATCCCAAAAGAGAAAAACCTATATGATAATGATTAACCGTTCAGGTTATTGTCATCAGGCTAGTGAGAGTGATGGAGCACAGGAACTAGATTGGGTGCCATGTTTCTTGTAGTTATTTTTTTAAGGAGTCTCATTAAAGTAGGTTTTTCCAGTTGCATATTTTACTACTGAAATTTCTTTTTCCTTCTCAGAAATAGAGTTTGAGGTTTTTTATCTTGGTAAAAAACAATGCTTGATTCCTTCCATTATGAGGATTTAGTGGCCAAGTCTATATATTTGTTTGTTTAGTTTATGAATGCAAAGAAGAGAGTTTAATTTTCTTCAAATTTTGAATTTTAGCTTTGATTTTTTATGGTACATTCAGTTTAAGAGTGATTCCTAATTGAGAAGAGATTTCAAGGAACATGTTACTGCTGGATACTATTAGTTCTATTTTTGTCAAAGACTAAGAATGATTGTTGGTTTTTGTTATCAACTCTAAGAGTCTCCTACTATTATCTTTTTTTAAATTACTTATTCTTGAATTCCAATGCCCTAAATTGCAGTTATGAATTTCGATTGAATACTGTTTAGATCTCTTGTTCTGCATCACACCAATTTCTTTGGAACAAATAAACTATTAGTATAACATGATTTGTTCCTAAAATTCACTTTTAGGGTTCAGGAATCACTCCTATGTGAAAGATTTTCACTTAGAAAGCATCATAATTCTCCAAAATTTTAGAATTAAGAAAAAAAACTCTTATCTTTTACTAATAAATTGAACATGTACAGATATGTAGACTGGCTCTCTTAATCCTAATCAGGCAAGTGATCAAACTCTCAAAATAAACCTATTCTGGTTTGCCAGCAAAAAGGAAAAGGAAATTAGAGTATTAAAGAAAATAACTAGGAATATCTATTTTAATGAAACCTTAAAAAGTGAAAATTTACTAGTAATGAAACTAGCACCTGAACTTTTCTAGTTATTGTCACACACATGTAAGTTGATTATGATTACTTCCGAAGGGTGGGGTAATATTGTTTTTCTAGTTATTGTCACACACATGTAAGTTGATTATGATTACTTCCGAAGGGTGGGGTAATATTGTTATCTTATACCTATTTCCTTCTTAATACCTAAAAGTGGAAATATATATTCTTTTATGGTGCAAATTAGACTCCATTAGGTTAGGTGCTCTATAGAGACTTGCAGTTGAAACTTCTGGTACATTGATAAGCTAGGGCTCATTATCTCCATCTTTGAAGAAAAGTTCCCTTGTCACTTAATTTTGGGGAGATTTGAAAACATAATCTTTCATGTTTATCTCATAGAAGTGGGCCCAAATATTGCTTGCATTACATGTGTAAAGAATGGTTTGGAAGACATTTGTTTATTTTCTAAGAAATTTGGAAGGCTATAAGAATATCTTGAGTTTGATGGAATTGGATCTATGATGAGATGATTTTTTTTATTCACTCTCTTAATTCTACATATTTTGATTGGTGAGACATCCTTCACTGTTTTCATTCTTGATGGTTAGGAATACATACATGAGATTTTCTTGGCTATTTTCTCTTGATGCTCATACGTTTGACTACTCATAAAAAAAGAAGAATAGTGATTGTAACTTGATGAGAATTAGAAGATGGAGTAAATTTGTCTTGTGAACGTTCCTTTTTCTCTCTTTTCCATAATGTTTGTGTTTGTGGAATTTATCATCATGAACAGATTCTGATTAATCTCATGGTGTAATTTTATATCATTTGTTTATTAAATTCAAAATTTTATCACAATCCAGAATGGTAACGTCATGCATCTTCTATCTCTAGAAATTTAACACCAAGGAGTATCTTTGCCTGTGCATATTCCATTTTCCATTCTCATTATCAACTCAACTTTTTCTGATTTTTTGAAATACAGGTGGTGGTGTGTGGGCAGTATATCCTATTGTCTTCTCTACCAGCTATTTGTGGGGTATTCTCCATTCAGTCATAACAGTTCTCTTGTCGATAGCTACCATTTCAATGTTCAGTCTTTCCGCCTTCAGCTGTGCTGGAACACCACCAATCATAGAATGGGGTAGCTACCCAATTGTGGGCCAGGGCCATCTTGACAACTACACATTCTGTCACTATTGTTCAAGGCCAAAGTCTCCTAGAACTCATCATTGTCGTACGTGTGGAAAGTGTATACTGGACATGGACCATCATTGTCCTTTTGTAAGCATTCTTCCCTTGAAAATTTAGAATTAACCTTCTTCTGTATAGAATGTGCATGGACGATCTTTTTCATTGAGTTGTATATTTTGCTTTTTTGCTATTAAACTTCCTACTTCTTGCATATTCAGCAATTTGGAATTTTTATCTTCTTCGAATACAAGGAGCTTGCAGTTTATGTATCTAAGTGGTTTGATAGAGGTTTTAGTTTTCATGCATTGAAGGAATTGATAGAGGTTTAATCTTCTATCATCCTTTTCTTTTTTTCCTTTTGAAACTTATAATTAATTGAAGCATCATGCCACCTTTCCATAGAATAACATATATTCTGTTTGATATTAACGTTAGGGATAACGCTGAACTTTGGTGAGACTAAGTCCCATCTTTAGGTGAACTTAGGGACATGGTCCCATTTACTCCTAAAGTGTCCGCATAGGAATTGAGCCTTGGTTGATTGAAAAGATCTTGTCTCAGTGCCAACTAGACTAACCTCTTTGATTTCCAGAGAAGAGCCTGCAGAAGATAGTTGTTTGGATATTAGAATGTCCATGATTAAATGTATAGCTCACAAATGTTCTTGTTTTTGCATTTCATTCAGTTTATTAATGATACTTCAACAACATTTTGGTTAGTAATGTCTTTGGAGCTCTGACAACTGTTTTTAGGTAGAAGAATTTAAAATTTTCTAGACATTAATAACCACGCTGCAGTTAGATTCTTAGATTTTTAGACTTTGCGAAAATTCTTACTAAAAAAATGTTTTGCTATACATTCTTCACAATCTTTGTGATATGTGACAAAGTCAAAGGAATTAACACAGGAGTGAGTGAAGCTGCAGAACTGTAATCCTAGGTATTGAAGATAGCTTGCTGGGAAGACCAACTGATTATGGAAAAGGTTTAGAGCAGCAAATTTTATCGAAGTAGTGGTAGGATTAGGGTGATTGGAGCTGGAACAATTAGGATTTATCACTAAAACCACTTATAGTAAAAATCTAAATACAATGCCACCGTATTTCTCCAGCAAAACCCCCATTTGTAGTTTTCCTAGTAGAAACTCCCCAAAATAGGAAAAACAAGTCCTAGAAGAGTCCTTAGGAAAATCAAGTATACCTTCTTGAAAAGGAGAGCTAACATAAATAGGAAAACTTTATGATTGGAATATGCTCCTACATCGACCTCCTTTGATACAACTAAACAGGAATCATGTCATGGTTGTATTTTTGGTGCCACCTTTGGCATGTAACATTATATACAAAGGTAGACTAGGCAGAGAAGTAGGATTACCTCCTGATATACTAGATTCAATCCTGGTAGGTGCATCTGATGGTGGCTGTTTGCTTATATTCATTCTTTCCAATGTAACAAAATAGATGTAACATCTTAGATTGCCTAGAAGACAATGGGCAGTAAGTTTATAGTTTTAACTATAGGTTGGGTCAAGTTGACATCTGAGTTGAGCATCAAAACTGAATTATATATTTCTATGAAAGTATACCTAATTGCTGCACAAATGAGGACTGTGAACTCTAGATACAATGTATTTAAAGCAGACCAGGCTGATTAAGCTAAAATTTTCATATTTTACTTAATACTAAAGGTATTAACATCTCTTGATTAAATTGAAAACGAAAAATTTAATAGCAATCCTTTATAATTTTAACACTTTAAAAATAAAAGATAATTGCAGTTCAAAACAAAAATAAGAGGATTAGTTTGAAAATCAGTATGATGATAACAAATTTGAGCATTAGCCTAAATGCGGTCTTGAAACTATTTTCTTAAGCTCATACTTAGTAAGAGATTTTTTGGTTAATCTCCCCATCAACTCGACTTCTACTATTATGGGTTACAACTTAAGTTAAACGTTCAGGTGCAACCTATTTAACATTTATGGTGGGCATCTTTCCAATCTACTTTAAGTTTATGTTTTGTTCATACTTCTATTAAGAAGGAATGTTCTGTGCGGCTGGGATAATAAAAAAATTTTCAATCATGTGGAAAAGCAAGTGTAAATTAACCATAAATTGATTATTGCTATCTGATGAAGAATAGGATTTGGACGGCCACTGGGCAGTGTTCATGTGAATGATTGCAAGAGCAGTGATGGCAGTTGGTTGTCTTATTCTTAAAGTTTTTCTTTGCACTAATTTTTTTTATAAGTTATTTCTTATTGTTGTTTTGGTTTCTTGAGGATTTTACTTTATTTGGTCATAATGACTCCTTGTTAGAGTAATAATAATTTCTATTTGGAAAATTTTAGTCTGATATAAAGATTACAACTCCAAGATATATTCACTATATATGAATTTCAACATCTCAATAAAAAAATCTACCCTTTTTGTTTGTTATTGATATTTGAAATTTAGGTGTTAGACTTTATTTATCCAAGAGCATTAGTGGCACTTTTGAATTTAGAATTAGGAATCTTAAGTCTTAAAGTGATTTCTAATAACCTATTAGTGGTGATACTAATAGTTTTCTTGTTAGAAATCCTAGAAGTGATTGCTATACTGGTTTCTTCATCTAATTCCTCGTTTATTAAATTCCATAAATTCTAAATTCCAACACAATTAAAAAGTCAGAAACATTCATAGATTTACAATTACACACATGCTTTGTCAAATTGTTGGCATCTGTCTGTCCATCCTAGATCCCCATCACTGTCTTCGTGAACATTGTGCAGTTAGAAGTGAAGGTTTGTGAATTGGTTATTCTGTAGGTGGAAGTCGGAGCTCATGCTAGCACCTTGTAACATGAATCTTTGCCTATTGTTTAACTCTATGCAGATTGGGAATTGTGTTGGTGCTGCAAACCATTTGCACTTCGTTGCCTTTCTTATTTCTGCTGTCATCAGCACAACATATGTTGTAATTATGTCAGCACACACAGCATCACATTTATGGCCACCACTAACTTATACCAAATCACTTGGCCAAATAAGTGGGACAAACGGTTATATTGCCTGGAGAGAATTGAAAGAGATTAGTCTTGCATTTCTAAATTCGGGATTTCTGCTTTCGACAAGAGGGATTGTTCTTGTGTATCTCTTCATTTCTAATGTTTCTGTGGACATTGGATTAAGTGTGCTTCTGTGGCAGCAGCTATACTACATATACGAGGGGAAAACTTGCTTGAGCCATTTAAGCTCACAGGGATGTGACGACGTTGGGGAAAAAGATTGCAAAAATCTTTTCCGCTTTTTTGGTTGCCCATATAGTGTTTCAAAATACTTGCCAATCAGGAGTTCACCAAAGAAACATACTAAGTGAGATTGACAAGTGAAGAGTTGGATGCAATCTTTGTTTTTCCTAGATGTGGTGAACCATCTTTCTTGGAAAATGTCTCAAATCACTTGTATTGCATTTATTAGGATGATGCTCATGGTCATTGCAGCTTTCAAAACCACTGAGCTACACTCAACAGTAGACGAAAGGTAAAGAAAAGGTGTTGCTTCTTGATTGCTGGAACTGGATCCATGAGGGAAGGGAGTCTCTGCTTTTTCTGTGTATTACTTGGGAACAGATGGAGCTTTGGAATTTATGACAGTTTAAGAATTGGAAGTTCCTTTTCAGGCGCATATACAACCATATTTGGGTATATATTGCTGTTGTTTTTCAGTTATAATAGGGTTCACGATGTAATGATTCGTCACATGGCCAGTATGTCCAAGTCAAAAGGATGATATGTTGATGAGCATTTACATTTGTACCACAGGATGATGTAAAAGAAACTGCATTTGTTGTATATATTTTGATGATAGTGAGTGAGAGTGCAACCTTTGTGATATTTGTGTTAAACAGAAATGAAAAGGAAACCAGAAGAGAGAGAAGGGAAAGGAGATGCACAGAGGGAGAATATTAGAAGAGGAAGACAATATCTAATATGTTATATGCCAGTCACTATCTGTTACTACATTGTCTTAAATACACGCTAGGGATGACCTGTATAAGTGTTGGTTTCTGATAATGGTGTGATTTTATTTAAACGTTGCGTTGCTATGTAGTAGTTTGAACTTTGAACAATGACAGTTCCATTAATTCTTCAGCTCATCCAAAATTCCTTGTTGGAGTCATCATTCCTCGGGGGAGTCAATCTTCATTTTCTTTGCAACAATCCCCTTCTCCTTTAGTTCCTTGTCTACCAAATTACCCTTTGGAAATTGTTTCTAGGGTTTAGTCTCAGGAGGCGTTATTACTTCGACCTGAGACGTCATCTTCAGTGACCACATAAAATTGCAACTGCCTTTTTAAAAGTATTTTTTGTTATAAAAGATAGAAATAATATGGTGTGTCATTAATTGTTAATGCACCACTTAATTGTTAGTGCACCAAATGCACCACTTAATAGTTAGTGTACCACTTTTATTTTCATAATAGTATTTTATTAGAAATTTTGTACTATAAATAGAAGGGTTAACTTGATGTAAGTTATACCAAAAATTTTAAGAAGAATTCTCCTCTCCCAAATATTCTTAAGTTGTAGTTTCAGTTTTATAACAAAGATGAGTTAGTAATGCCAGAAGGTCCAATAATAAGTTTAAGAACTAAAAAGTTCAAAGAAGCACTTCAATCCTACATAGGCCGAATTATAGATGGCATAGAATCTGAAAGAGGCAATGAGGGGCTAATGATATCATAACTAATCAAGTTAGGCAGAATCTGCAAGAATACTTTCATTCTTGTTTAATTAATTATTTTAATTTAAAAGTATAGCTTTGGGCTAAAAAAACAAAAAAAAGGTTTCTAGCGTCAAAAAGAACAAAAATCAGTTGCTAGCGTGAAATATAAAAAAAAGAAAGATTTGATTTGATTGGTGGCAGGCTTTGTTCTCAAACCCAAACCGGACTGGCCGGTCTGATCGGTGACTAGTCAGCTAACCGGTCCGGTTAACCCCTAAAAACCAGTTTAAAATTGAACCAATTCGAACCGGTAAATTGACCGGTTCGACCGGTACTGGTCGAACAGGTTCGACCACTGGTTCACTGACATAATTTAAAACAAAACTCTCATAACTCATTCGATCATTCCTCTTCTCTTCGGCTCTATACCTAATCCTTGATGCTGCCTGAAACTGACAGTGGAACACAATTAAAACTTGTTGTGGTATGTATGAGGCTGGACGACACCATTTATCGCAACTTCGCAAGGTTCACTATTTAATCTCTCTTTCTTCCTTTCTCTAGTAGATCTGCTTTCGGAGTTTATTTCTTCTGTTGTATATTTTGGTTTTCGATGTTAGTTATTACAAACCAGAAGTAGAAACTATTTCATTTGATATTTTCTCTTATTTTCTGTTCTTTGATTTCTTGTTTCTATTTTTACTTCTATTCAAGGATTTTTCTGGTCTAATTTCGATTAAACCCATTTACAATTTCAAATTACGATTTGGATGATGTAATAGTCTTTTTTTGTACAATTTGATCTATAAGAAAGGAATCAGCTTTTGGAAGTTGCTTTCTACGTGAATAACTTCTATGTGCTATTTGATCTATAAGAAAGGAATCAGCTTTTGGAAGTTGCTTTTTGCGTGAATAACTTGTATGTGCTAGGTCTGTGTGTTCATTTGAGTTTTCTCTCTCTTATTTTCGTTGGTATTGTCTCTAGTCCCATTTGGGCTCTATTTTGTTGACTTTTTTCTCATCCCTTTACCCCCTGTAAAGGTCAGGTTGGATTCAGACGTGTATCCACCCCCACAAACAAAAGTTGATAGTCCAGACATTTTGGTTGTTTCTCCTAGTAAGTTGGGTGATATGAATAGAGGTCTTATTGATACAACTGCACCTATTGAATCCGTTAAACAAGTTGTTTCCAAGTTTGGAGGAATTACCGATTGGAAAGCCCATAAAATTGAAACTGTAGAGGTACGCAGGACATGCTGTTTTCATTAAGCATCACAATTCTGTTTCATTTTTCTGGGAAACAAAGTTATCATAATGTCATTGACCAGTAACAAGAAGTATAACACAACTAGTGCAGTTCATGCATCTTATTTCAAGTTGTGCTGGAATGCTGCTTTGCTTGGCATGTTTAGGTGATGGCTGAAAGATGTAGTATGCTCTATATTTACAAGTTGTATGGCAGAGGGTGAGGAAATGAGAATTACTGTGTACTACTGTTTGTGTCTTTCCTGCTATATCTGATGGAAGCTTAGTTCTCATGTTGTTGCCAAGAGCACTTGTATATTGAACTTAGAAGCTTGAACATCATGGTTTAAGACCCTAGTATTGTCCAGTAGCATCTAGGTTACTTGGGAAATATCTGCCGTTTAAGCAGAATGTTAAATCTTAAATGTTCCAGCATATCATGTGAAGTACAAGCCCTTTTTCTTCCATTTGTTTTTGGTTAATTGTACAAGCCTATGATGTCTATTGCTTTTGATTAAGTAAAAATCTTTTTTTTCTTGCAACAGAATTGGCTTAGTAATTTGACCTATCCGATTTGCTTTCGATCGTCGCTAGCATGTGATGTATTATATAGCATAAATAACCTTTAGTTTTTTCTAATTTAGCAGAGGCAGAAGCTTATAGAACAAGAACTAGAGAAAATGCAGGAGATGCCTGAGTACAGGGAGCGATCAGAGGCTGCTGAAGAAGAAAAATTACAGATCCTTAAAGAGCTAGCCAGCACTAAAAGACTAATAGAAGAGCTAAAGCTCAACCTAGAGAGGGCAAAAATCGAAGATATGATTTTATTTACATTTTTTGGTGGATTTTTTGATTTTGCATTTGTTGATGTAATTACTTTGACATCTAGTCATGATATTTTAGTTATTGAGAACAATTATATGATTGATGGTTGAAATTTTTATTTATATTATTTGGCATATTTTTCTTTTTTTTTTTAATATTACTAATATTATATATAATTAAATATAATTATTACGTAATTATGACGTCACGCTGGTCGAACCGGTCAAACCGGTGATCAGTTAAGCCCAGTTAAGCCTCCGGTTCGACGTCCAGTCCGAATTTCAAAAACTTTGGCTAAAACAAAAGACACGATCCATTGTGTAATTCTTGTGTAATTATGCTATTGGTGTAGCTGACTATGCCAGACATTTAGCTATTGGTGTTACTTTTTTTCCTACTTCACCCGTTGGGTGCCACCATATCCTTTTAGAGGATCTGTCGGGACTTAGGTTCCCTCGACTTATTGTGTAATTCTTGTTCGTCTCTCTATTACCAAAAAAAAAAAAAAAAAGACACGATCCAAATAGAAAACATAAAATCAGCGATAAACAGAAAACATAAAATCAACCAGTATTAAATCAGCTTCAATTCCGAAATTATTGGAACTACTCCACTAGCTACCCACTTCTTTTCCACGTGTTTGACGTGCCAATCTGTGATATACCTTTCACACCTTTCCATGGAAGCGATCCACTATACTGCTTCCCATAAAAAGTTCTTTCGTTTTGCTTGCTTTCAATTTAGTCAATCTCTCAACTTAAGCCTGCCAAAAGAAATAAAGATGAGTATCCAGTTGTACCATGGACAAATAACTCGCTCTAGGCAAATTCCAACCTGTTCAACATGCTCCATTCAAAGAACTCCTGGCTATATTATTCATATTATGATGACCCAACACTTGAACTAAACATAGAAAAGCTATCTCTGTCCTTTTTAGATGAGTACGTCAAATTCCAAAGCTCAAATAGTGATTCCGCAATATCTTTCAGCTGCAGTTAAAAAGACAGTTTATAGTTACATACCCACAACAAAATCAAAAGTGGGGAAATGAGAGATCTTCATTGCCTTTTGGATTCTAGCCTTTCTTTCTGATTCCAACGTGAAATTGGCCTTTTCTAGACCTTCCAATGTGCTATTGCTTATGTTGGTTGATTGCTCCTGGTTTGATCCATGTAAGCTTGGACGCACCTCACTGTCTGTCTTCACAAAGTCCAATCCAAGTACCCCACAGAGCAAATGTACATTATTCACATATTCAAAAACTCTCTGAAGGCGATCGGACTGCAAAAAGGAAACAAAAAATTATCAGCTAATTAATAGAACTGCTGCTTCAATGCACACCTTCTCCTTTTAAAGGGTGTGCGCAGATGTATTTGATACACCACATAATGTATACCTTCTCCTTTTGATGCAGACGTATTGCATAATCATTAAGCCTTCTTATCGACAAATCATGTTCACCCAGCATAAGGGAACTCATGAAAGCATTGTTACGAATGCTGCATCCAGAAATCTCTGTGCTAATTTTTTCAACTTGTGTCTTTATGTTTGAAAATTGCTTCATTCTTTTCTCTTTCTTCTTCGTATCTTGTACCAATGGTGCAATAGCCGCAAGCTTTTGTTTCCAAGATGCTGAACTCTTCTCAGTCTGGACCTGAAAATCTTTTGCAATTAGTTGGATGAAATAGACAGCTATTACAGATCAAGCATATATCCCTACATGTATGTATAATTAGCTGAACACGTGAATTTCCATGTGTATGCATATAACTATAAATGCAGTTTGCTTGCAATAGAACATAGAAAACTGTTTAGAGATCACAATGCAGCCAACAAGATTGAAGAGTCCTATGTAACAAAAGAAACATGCCTAAAAGTTGCAGGATCTGGCTAATGATCTAACCAAAACAGAACTACATTGTAATACCTAGTACTAATCCCTGAAAGAAATTATCTAGAAGAACATGAAATTGACTCGGCAGTTTCAAGCATAAGAAAGGCTTCCCTCTCTAAAAATAACTATGATGAATTTTATAAAAATATTAGGATTTTCCTTGAAATACTTAGTTTACGAAGTGAACTTGCTCACAAGGAGCATTGCACAAGTAATTATATTTAATTATTTACCGGTGAATGAATATTACGGTCCCCAAGGGAAACCATTAGTGTGGCAAATTCAGCTTCCTTGACTGCAGCAGATTGAGGAAGACGTGGTTTAGCACTTGCAGCCTCTTCGACCTTTCTAGGATAGAATTCCAAGCATTCCCTCTCCAACTCCATCGACATCCTGTCCTTTTCAGTTTCACTCTCGCCAATGTCATTCCATATTTGTTGCGCATAGTACAGCAAAACTGGTAAAGATATTGAAAGGAATTTCTGGTAACAACGGGCATTTAAAAACCTAATCCTGGACGTCACAATTGCTTTTGTGTTCCGTTGTTGCAGCCAAATTAAGAATAGCATGAGCAACTAAATTGAACTAAAGCAGTCAACAGAACAAACATCATTAAAGAAGTGCCAGCAACAGAAATGCATAACAGAAACAGGGACATCAGAATAAGAATGAATAAATAGGGGAGACAAATTATATATTAAAAAAAAAAAACCCTAGAAGGGGTCATGGAATTATCAATCAATTTCATGAACAAAGGATAGATCGGAGCCATTACGAAGTAAGAATTATTCAACGCCAACCTAAATCATCTTGCCAAAAATTCCTTACAACCTTTGTGACAAATTTATCCAGAAATAAAACCCCATGTTGACTAAAGATCTACGAACAAATGGTGCTGGTTACTGACAGCAGACTTAGTTTATTAATATGACCACTTCGCACCTGCTCATAAGTAGTAGGAGAAGAAGAAGAAGACAATAAATGTAAATATGTGGGTTGGGTTTCTCACATATGCTATTGTGGTTGTGGAATCCTAAGAGTGGCCTCCGCGTTTGCAGCAGGTCGCTTCAAGCGTGATGAAGCAAACAGCGCAGAAGAAGAGAACTATTATCCCAATGATGATGCCGAATGTCAGTGGATCCATTACGATCAAACTTTGGTGTGCTATCCGCTCCAGTTGCTACCCCATTTCAAATTTACCCGTCCAGTCAAACCCATTAGGATTATGCAACCGACAATTGAACTTTGGTCTAAAATGTGAACAATTCCACTTGATTGATAATTTTGTCGATATATGTTGGACATTTAACAAGTTGAGAGCCTTCACGGTTAATAAGCCATATATAAAATCCTTAGCTGCCTGTTTATGAGAAGTCCAAACAGTGAAAGTGGGTGAAAGGAAGCAGCTGCTGGGATACAATCACAGCTTCCACAATATAAATCAAGAATAATCAACTAATCTTAAGAACCCTAATCGTAAAATCAAACAACCAAATAAGATAAATGACAAGAAAATAAATCGAACACAAAATATACATAGAAAACTTTCCAATGCTGGAAAAAATTACAAATCAAACTGACTGGCAACTCCTCTAATTTAAATAAGAACTTACAAGAATTTAAAGATTTTAAATTATTCGCCCTTAGCACAAAACTATACCATAAAATAGCCATAAGTAATCCTACCAAATTTTAGTTTTGAGTACAGGATGATACCACAAATCAATAACACTCTCAGTTTAATCTCGAAATAACTACTCAAAAGATAACTTGTTGCTAAAACTACTAATTATAGAACGAGAAAAACTTCTTTGCTCACTCTCACTCTCTTTCTTTTCCCTTTTTGGTGTTCTTTCCACTCATTTTGATAAACCCATCTTTTCACCTTTTATAATTAAAAATAAGGCTTTAAAAACTAGACACAATTTGCTACACGACTCAATAAATCATGAATATACACGGTCCCAGTTAGTCATATGGTCGTGTATACTAGGGACATGGGCTTATTTGTTTTCACACGGTTGTGTATGTCTACGATTTTTGTCATCCACCCATACACAATTGTAATTACTTACACAATCTTCACACACAATTGTGTATGATATTGACACTAGTATGTTTAATCTTACACGATCATGTAGGTCATCATCAAACTTCTACAGGTTTATAATCTCAGTGCCTTCGCACTCAATCATATAATTCAAGGATACAGGCGTGTTGAATTTTACACAGTCGTTTATCTTAAAAATGGTTTCAAATCAATTATTCTGTCTTGACTTCACTTGTTCATCATTCCTATGATCCATGAGAATATTCAAGAACATGAAACTCACTTTTGCCTTTAAATAGGGTTAGATACTCAACAATCTGCCCCTTGAAACCATTTTGGAGACTTGAATCACCATAACTATTTTAGAGTCATCACAGTGAGCATACTATAAAGCTTGTGCTTACCTCCGGGAACTACCTTTGATAACATATTAGCATCATTCTTATCTGTGTGAATCTTTTTCAACCGTAATCATTGTTCCTTAATCACATATCTCAACCAGTGATACCTGACATCGCTGTGCTTGGTGTGAGAATGCTACATAGTATGCTTGCTTAAATCTATATTAGTTTGATTGTCACAAAATATTACATAATCATCTTACTTCACATCTAACTCTTGAAGGAATTGTTTCAACCAGAGCATCTCCTTGCCTACTTTTACAACAACTATATACTTCGCTTCAGTTGTGGATAAAGCTATACACTTTTATTGCTTGGATTACCAAGAAATGGCTCCCCCAAAAATTTGAACTAGTAGTCTGAAGTGGATTTCCTATTATCAAGATCTCTAACCATGTCTGCATAAGTATAGCTCTCTAAAATTGGCTCCCTACTGCCAAGACACAATCTCCATTCAGGAGTTCCCCATAAGTATCTTAAGATCCATTTTACTACTTCTTTATGAACCTTTCCCAGATTGCAGAAGTACTTACCAACCCAAAAGCCTGTGTTATATCCGGTCTTGTATATACCATTGCATACATTAAGGAACCAATAATAGAAAAGTATGGAATATAAGATATATCATCCATCTCCACTTCACTAGAAGGGTAGACAAGATTACTCAATTTAAAGCGAGGTGCTAGTGACATGCTAACTAGCTCGAAATGATTAGTATTAAATCTTTATAACACCCTTTCAATATACCTTTCTTGTGATAACCACAGTTTCTTGTTTTTCTTATCCCAAGTTATTTTTATACCCAAAATATGCTTTACAGGCCCAAATCTTTCATGTCAAGAGATTTGGATAAGTCCTTCTTCAGCTTGCGAATTTGCTCAACATCTTGTCCCATAATTAACATATCATCAATATACAAAAGGAGAATAATGAAGTTTCTATTAGTGCCCATTTCAGCCCATACAAGCTCTTCTTCAACTTACAAACCAAATTTCCCTTACCCTGAACCTTAAATCCTTTCGGTTGTTCCATATATATCTCCTCTTCAAATCTCCATGCAATAAATTTTTCTTCACATCTAATTATTTAAGTTTAAGATCTAAGTTGGTAGTTAAACCCAACACATTTCAAATTAAAGTCATCTTAACCATTAGTAAGAAAATTTCATTAAAGTCGATGCCTTTATTTCGGCCAAATCCTTCACCACTAGTCTTGCTTTAAGCTAATTATGGCAAAATTGAAAAAATAACAAACAAGGCTTATAAGTAAATAATTTTCTCCCCCACACTTGAGTTATACATTATCCTCAATGTACAAACTTATATGAACATTGAAAAACTAGAAAAATATAGAAAATTATGATAATTGGTACTTCCCTAATAATAGAAATCCTCTATTTTCAACTCTATAATCAAATATGTAGGGGTGTTTTGTAACATAAGGAACCCACTTATTTGTGTAGGATACCATGTCACTATATAGCCTTTAAAAATCCATCAAGTCTCATCACAAGTAAAATCATCATGATATAACATTAAAGAGAGCCAAATATACCTAAATTAATGTAACATCCCGTTACCCATGTTAGGGCTAGAATTGTAAATTGTGAGAATTTTGTGAAAAATTAGGAAAATACATTTCATGCAATATTAATTGTGACATGCACATTTTTGCACATTTATACGATTATACATGCATTCATGACATTTTCCGGGTAAAATTGAGTTACTAATTATGATTAAAATGTGTTTTGGCAATTTCAGAATTTTTATGATATTTTTTAGAATTTTAGTGAATTTTGTGAAAAATATTAATTTATTGGCCGATTATGGGGTGACATCTGGCAACTTTTATTTGGGACAAGTGGCATTATTAGGCACATGACAAATGGCAAGTAAGTGTGACAAATGGCATTTTAGTGTGACACATGTCTTGATAGATTCAAGACACGTGTGAGCCATGCATGATAGCCGAATTTGAGTTTGAGTTAGAGGGTTTTTTCATGTGCTCTTCTCGGTGGAAAAACTTAGACGCCGACTAAGATTTCAGAGTTTCTTTGCTGGCTTGATCTGTTTTCTATGCTGGATTCGTAGCAGATCCAAGTAAGTTGTGTTTAAGATGAGTTTTGTTGTTGTAAATGATGGATTTCCAGTTGGTAGAAATGCATGCATTTAAGGTAGAGAAGTTGGTTTCAGTACCGAATAAGATTGATGATTGTTAGAAAGTAGGAACTTGTTAATATGTTGTTTATGGAACTCCAGGTTGTAGTTTTGTAAGTATTCTGTTAAGATTTTGAGAAAAATCATAAGGGAAAATGTATGTGTTACTGTCCGTGTTCATCCGGAGAAGAAGATTTGAGATTTGACTGTAAATTCTGGAGTTTTGAGTTGCATGTGATTGGTTAAGTTACAAATGAGTTAGTATAATGGTTTTAAGTATATCAGTGTTAGCTGAGAGGTGAATGAACTTGAGGAACTGTAGAAAAAATGAGAATGTAAATCGGGGAAGACGAGTTTCAGAACCAGACGTCGCGACTTATTCTTTTTTGTACGTCGCGACCTGTGGCTTATTCTTGTTTGTACATCGCAGCCTCCATCTTTATTCTCACCGCGGCTTATCCCTTGTTGTACGTCATGATGTGTGACACTCCCTTGAGCTTGTCACGACGTTCGTTGCATAAAAATCCTAAAAAAAACTGATTTCTGGTCTGCACGTCGCGACCTCATTTTTTCTCCTCGTCGCGGCGAAGGTTCCCCCTTGACAGCTCAAAACTGCTTTCGTATTTTGGCCATAAATTTCTCTATAATTATCCAAATTGGGTGATTTTTGATTTTCTATAAACTAGAGACATATGGATACAACGTTTATGAAGAAATGGAGTTTTAATTAGGTCTTTAAGAGTTTTAATGTTTGGTTGGAAACTGAGGTATGAATTCTGCTGGAACTTATGAACAGCCTAAGATATTTTGAGTATATCTCTTGGTTTATTGATCCAAATTAGATGATTTTAGTGTCATTAGAAAGATAAGAAATGGAAAAAACAACTTTATAGAAGGAAGTTTTGTCTAATTTGGTCAATTACCTTATCAGAATTAGTATGAAAATTTGACTCGTAAGTGTATTAGAGGAAAAATCTAAAGTGGTCAATGAAGTTATGACATTGTTTGACATTGTTTTGTTCAATCCAATTGTAAATATGCATGGTATTAATGAGGGCCTTGATATCTGAATAATTTTTGATAAGGATCGCAATATTGTACCCCGAAATTGTCATTGAACATGCATTGTGCATACATTCTCTATATTGATGTGCATAAAAGAACACTTGTACATTTGTGCAAAAATGTGATATTTGTGAATGTGTTTTGCATATTTTAGAGGAGCATATTGGATGCCAGTCGGACATTGCCGGACCATCCAGGCAATAGCTTATTGGAGCATACTGTTAGTTAACCTAGATGATTTCCTAGGATTGATTTGATTTGCTTTGATAGCTTTTAGTATTATCAAACTGTTTGTGATTTGTCTATGAATTCCAGACTTTAATTATCCGAGGAGATCAATATTCGGGAATGTATTGGAAGTGTTTTGATTGTGGCTTTAAGTGCTATGAAATGCTGAATGTTATGTGATTTCTCAATGAAAGTTGGATGCCGGACTTAGGTCCGATGATTATGAGTTTTGTTTGAGCATCATACGTGATTGCCATATATGCCATAATTAGTATTTGATGTGAAATCATTTGTCATATGTGAATTCTCAACGAATGTTGAATGCCGGACTTACGTCCGATGATTATGAGTTTCTGATAGAATATCATATGTTAATTCTCAACGAATGTTGAATGCCAGACTTAGGTCCGATGATTATAAGTTTCTGATTAGATATCATATATGATTGTCTGATATGGCATAATCAACATTTGATGCATTTCATAAAATGCATGCTCAGATAAAGGCATTGTGACTTGAGTAGCCAGTATGAAGTGCTTCCACGTAGAGCTTTGCTCCGTGATATGTGTTCTGCACGTAGAGCTTTGCTCCGTGATATATGTGTGTGCACGTAGAGCTATGCTCTGTGATTCTGTTCTAACTAAGCCCTATGGGCCAGTAATTGCATAAGTATGTGATAGGCACTCAGTTACAACAATAAGAAAGAATGTGAGTCTCATGCATATAGCATTCTTATAAGATTGAAATTCGTTAATTATTTGCAAAACTGAAATGTGAACTGTTGCTATACTTAGCTATGTGAATGGTATGATCATATGAGATGCCACGTTATATGAATATCTTTGAATGACTAATTGTGATGTATGTGACGTGTGTGCGTAATCCGGTGAACTCGTCAATGATGGTTCACTCACTGAGTTTGCAAAACTCAGCAAAATTTGCAATGTGGTTTTTCAGGTTTTGAGGATTTTTTAAGCTAGGCTAAATGGAGTACAGCCACTGAAGTCTGATGTGGATTAGGGGTCGGGATCAGTTTGTAGTTGCATATGTCTTCAGTGATTTTGTATTTGAATTATGTTCCACAAAAATTGTTCAAATGACTTTATGATTTCAAGTGTTTTGTATCTGAAATGGCCCCAAATTATTGCTGAATACTAATGTTTGTAACAGTTGTAACTTGTGAATGGAAATGTTTTTTAAAGAACAAGGGCCGATTTGATTAGTGATTTTCTCTTACGTGTACCTTATTTGAAAGAAACAAAAGTTTTGAAATAAATTTTGACTGAATGATCGTTCTAGCAGGTCACCCTTGTGGGATACGTACTCGGATATCACCACGAATGTCGGGTATATGTCTTGCGAGAGTGGGGTGCTACAAAATTGGTTCAGCTCCTCTTGCATAGCTAAGATCCATGCTTCATCTTGAAGAGCTTCATCAATTTTCTTAGCTTACTTCAGAAACAAATGCTACATTAGCTTCTCTTCTGAATTTGGACTTTGTGCGAACTCCTTCTGAGGTCTCTCCTATAATTAACTCTTCTGGATGAGAACTCTTATATCTCCAATCTCTTTTCAACTCAAGAGTCTCAGGAATATCTTCACTCTTGTCCAACTGAGTATCTGATGATGGAGCTTCTTCAATATCAGCCAATGGTATTGAAGGGGTTTCATTATCCGTATCATCTCCCTTACTTGGTTGAGAACTATCATCAAACTTGACATGAATAGTCTCCTCAACAGTCTTAGAGGTAAGGTTGTAAACCCTAAAAGCCTTTGATGATAATGAGTAGCCTAGAAAGATTCCTGAATAGGTCTTGGAATCGAATTTGTCCAACACTTCCTTTGTATTCAATATAGAGCACTTGCAACCAAAAGGATGGAAGTAGGATATGTTAGGTTTCCTCCCATTCCATAACTCATATGGAGTTTTCTTCAATATGGGTCGCAACAGTATTCTATTCTGAATATAACAGGCTGTGTTCACAGCTTCTTCCCAAAAGTACTTAAGAAGATCCATCTCGCATAGCATAGTCCTTGCCATCTCTTGAATCATCTTATTCTTCCTTTCAACAACTCCATTCTGTTGTGGAGTTCTAAGAGCAGAGAAATTATGGAAAATTCCATTCTCCTCACAGAATATTCTAAACTTCTCATTTTCAAACTCTCCACCATGATCACTCCTGATACTAGCTATAGACATTCCTTTTTCATTTTGTAACTTTTTGGAAAGGACTCT
>JANZLC010000005.1:18956539-18975692 GCA_026413385.1 Erythroxylum gracilipes | reverse complement strand
ATTCACAATAATTATAAAAGTTAAAGTAAATAAAATATATAATTCAAAACTTTTAAAAATTAAAGTAAATAAAATAACTAATTTAAAAAAAACTTTGAAAAAATAAGAATAACAGTCGGTAAGAGGAGAACGAAGCATGCCTTATAAAAGTGTAGAAACGGAAAACTTGTAGACGCGTTTCCCATGCCCTAACGTACCGGATCTAATCAGAACTCCGAAGTTAAACGTGCTAGGGCCAGAGCAGTACTAAGATGGATGACTTCCTGGGAAGTCATGTGGAAAAACAAAACCGTGAGGGTACGATGCCCTAGAGGCCGAGGCCTAAAGTGGCCAATATCTACAAGAGGGTGGGAGGGAGACCCGGGAGGCCGAGGCCTTGAGGACGCGAGGCCCGAGAGACCGAGGTCCTACAGAAACTAAACACTTTGCATGTAAATTTTAAAAAATAGTTTTCAACAAATTTACCTATGGAAATTTTTTCCGTTGGTAATTACCGACGGTTTGTCGACGGAATTTGTTTCCGTTGGTAATTTCTGACAGAAAAATTTACCGACTGAACAAAATAACTGTCGGTAAATTTACCAACGGAAACAAAAAACCGACCGAACAAAATAACCGTCGGCAAATTTCCGTCGGTAAATTTACCGACAGCCGTTTCTCCGACATCATTATCCGTTAGTAAATTCCGTCGCTAATTAAGCTTACCGACGAAATATGTACAAATTTTGTCAATAATTTCCGTCACTAAACTCTTTTTTTTTTGTAGTGATTGGTATTGGACATGAAGCTAGACAAAAGAGTTACTATTAAAGTGAACTTTATGGGAAATTATAATTTTGTTTCAATAAATTTAAACAAAGTTTCATTAAAATCGATTCTTTCGATTGGCTCTTAGTTAATAGACGTAGAGATGTTAATAGGTCGGATCAGATTTAGGTTGCTCCTGGCCCGTGACCTAATACTGACCTTGGTCTGTGACCTAATCAATCCAAGTCGATCATAATCGACTCATAGCCTGATCAATTCGGATCAAAGACGGCCTAGACTAAGCTTGTTTTGACATCCCTAAATAGGCCAGAAAATACTTCCGGAATTTACTTTCACTGACGATGTCACAACTTTGTTTCATCACTTCATGGAGTCACAAAATTGGCATACAGAACTGTCATTTTCATTGGGTCCAGTAATCGTCCAATGTTACTTTTATTAAAGATAAAGCGGGTTATTTATGGGCTGAGAAATCCTATGGTGGCCCTTTTTAGATGTCGCCCAACCTCATATACCTTAGGACAATCACAAGAAAACCATCAATATTCAATCCAACTTACGTGTTAATAATGGCAACAAGTGGATATTTTTGAAAGTAAAATTATAATTTGGTGTAAAGACTTAAAAGAAGACCTTAAACTTTATCTATGTTTTCAGTATAGTTTTAAGTTTTACCTGTTTTATTGCACAAAAGCTAGTACTTGATTACATGCGCAAATCTATAGGTTTTACATATGACCATCTAAAATTTTTAGGGTAATTATAACACAATAAATATGTATATATATATACAACTCTATAAAATTAAGATTTCCTTTTTTCAATTATAACCTCACAATATTTTATTTATATACATTTTAACATATTTTATTTATATAATAATTCAATAAAATTAAATTATGTTACTAATTGTGTTATATAGAAAATGCATATATACATTTTGACAAGTCATGATGAAATATTAGGATACTTTTATTTAAAATATTATTTTGTCATAGTCACTATCTTCTAATGGCCTCAATTTTGTTAGCAGTAATTTCTATACTTGCAATAATTTTTGTAGTAGTACAGTAGTGTTTGTACCGATTGACATACTTGTCAATTAACTAAGTCTTTTGAGATGGTAATTCGTGATCTGCAATTGCTCCACATTGAACATATCAATTTCTTTTTTAAAATTTTGATATTAAAAATATTTTAAAAAAATCAAAGATATGGAATATCCAGGCCAACCAAGCGTTAGCAACTGTTGTCCACGATCGAGGGGATCAAGCTTCGTCTTCTTCGAAAATGAATGGTGGGGCCAATTTCATAATGGTCACAAATATTATATTAAATGTAGTTATTGTCGTTGAGGTTAACTGGCCTATGTGTTTAAAGCACATTTGGTGCAGAGAACTAGGGGAAAGAGTTTTTGATATACATCACGTCCTGATGAGACTTGTTTCACTTCCGAAAAAAGTGGAAGAAAGAAAAGACAAGGATGAACAGAATGGAATCAAACAAAGGGAAGGAACACAAAGAATCCAACAAAAGACAAGTCACAGATTTAGCAACCTTGATCTGTAAACCACTATTTCTAGGAAGACAAGTCATGCATGTGTGCATATTAATTTTGTAGCATTATTCAGCTTCCGGGAAGCAGGTCATATTCTTTGTTATGTTCTTAAGCACTTTGAGAATTCCTATAAATAAATAAAGATATCCTAATCCTTGAGAATACGTTATACAAAGACAGGTAGAGGTTAGATAGAATGAAAACTCTTTTCACTTTTCCTTTTCCACTTCTTTTGGCTATTTAATTACAACTTTTCCTTCTTCAGTTAGCTTATGCAAAGACTACCACTTTAAATTAAGATTAAATTTGGAGCCAACAAAAAGTAGAATTTGTATGGAGGATAAGGGGAATCTCGAAAGAAGCAACAAGGTTAAGGCACGAGAAATTTTGCCTCTGAAAAAACCTTCCGACCAGCTTAGATTCCTCACCTTTTCATATGTAAAACGAGTCCTGCGAAGGGACTCGTTATAAATTTGGCCCAGCCGATGTGCATCGAGCTCAATTATAACTTCGATTTGTATTGCCCATGGAAATACGGATACTACGTGGCAAAGCTTTGGGGGAAGCAAACGAATGTAAAGAACAAACAAGAAAAGTTAAAATCATTATTATATTAAGGAGGTCTACCGTCTTTAGAAAGCAATTAAGAAAATACGTACACCAGTACAAGATGATCAACACTGGGCAGTAATTAATGTGGCCAATTAGCGATTAAGATAAATAGTACAGAGGGTTATCAAAAGGCTTCATTAATTACCAAAACAGGGATTGAGAATCGAGATCATCAGCATGTATTAGTCCACAAGGAAAGGCTTATCCAAAGTAATAAATAGAAATAACTCACTTGGTCCGGATCATTCACCAGCTTATTCAGGCACTGCAACGTAATAAACAGAAATAAAATTTTACATTATACATTAGGGATTCAAAAGGAAAAATTAAGAAAGAAGCACGACCCTTTTATTTGTGAAGACTGAAGACCATCGTCAAAAAGCACTCTGTTAAGTAGAGCTGAAATAATGAGAAGTAGCTAGGGTTCTTTCGTGAAGCCATCAACAGGTGAAACTACCACATGATCTGATCTTTTCCCTTAAAGGAGGAAGTTTAGATCATGCTGGCAGCTTCAACTGCTACTGGTGCACGATCCACTCAGGACTTATAATCCAGAGAGACGCAAAACTGAATTGGTTTCAGTGGTGGACAAGAGAGAAAGAAGAGCATACATATTTATAGCGGCTAAGGATAAATGTGTGATAAGGTAATTCGCACATAATTATTGTAATAAGAGACAGGTAAAAAGCTTTTTCTAGAAAACAATACACTAAGAACAAATTGAAACAGCAGACGGGCGGTTGCATGCTGTGGTCCAAAGCAAAGACAAAAGATGAATATTATCACGACCACGCCACCACCATGCAGACAAAAATAGCGAGTTCTTCTAGATGTTAACCTTACACTTTTCTTTTTTATCAGCTTTAACTCTGCCTTTCTCTTGGTGTTGTTTGTATGAACCTTAAAATGAGTGCTACTACAGCATAGCTTGGGGCCCATTTTGATGGATGCAAATGGAATAAGGAAATCCCATAACCTAGTTACCAGTCGATGCTCACGTGGCTCTCTTTGTCCATGCCATGTTTGGTTCTTTGCTCTCTACCTTACTTACATTCCCTTTTTAGGTGTCTTTGTTTCTTGTTGTGGCGTGGAGTGTTTGGTCTATCTGTAATATGAAAGTAGCAATGAGGTACATATGCCATTTGTCAGAAACTTGATTCTCTCGCATCTTAGGCTTACCTGCTGGCACTTAAATATATAATTTAAGAGGTGTAATAAAGCTTCTTAGTAGAAATCTGCAACCATAGAACTGCCGCCGAGTTATGTAACTAATGATTTTGCTGTTGAAGATATGCCCATAAACTCTCCGGGCACACCTAAAATTACTCCCGTCTAATGGTAAAGTCGCCATGGAACATATTTAGGGTCTAAGCGATAAATAACGCATTGAATTAATGTATTGGAATTGTGAACGATTTTGAATGATTTTGTGCGCTTTTATCTAAATCTGAAATAACGACTGCCAATTGTCACCTTTCGAATAGAACAAGAACTTTACCCCTGTTTACTCCATTGTTTGATTCCTTTGGTTTGGTAGATGTGTGACATGTAACCAATAGATGCATGCAGACACATCACAAAGGAAAAAGGTGGATAAGCACAACAGTCTGAAGAAGAGTTCCAGAGTGTTGGAAAATGAAGCAATTATATTATTGAAGCAATTAATTAATTTTGATATATTTACTTAGTTTATTTATTTTTTTATGCATGTATCTCTACATTTAAGAACTTATAATTTTAGGAGTTAAGTTGAATTAAATAAATTTATTGTATCTCATATATTATGAGGTGTGTTGTATACCTATAAATATTTCACATACTAGTGCATTTGAAACTAAGTCAAGAAGCTAAGAAATCAAAATAAAGTGAATTTACAAAGAGAGTTTGAGTGTTCTTACTTCTCTACTTATTTCTTTATTTTCCTATAAAGCGGTATCAAGAGCATAGTTGTTTGAAAAATGTCTAACTCCGTTATGCAATTCCCAAACTCACAAAAGAGAATTACTGTATGATAATATTAGTGTATTCATATGAAAGCAATTATTGACTGGTAAGATGCATAGGAGATGGTAGAGCAATTGGATATGAAGAATCGTCAAATGAAGGAGCATTAAATCAAGCCCAAAGGAACATATTGCAAAGGAATCGTAAAATAGATCAACATGCTCTTAGCATTATCCATGTAGCATTGGTGATGAAATGTTCGAGAAAATGTCGAGCGCAATAAAGGCAAAACAAGCTTGGGAGATTCTTCAAAATGTTCACAAAAGAATTCACAAGGTGAAAAGGTTGTATCTTCAAACTTTAAGAGGTGAATTTGAATCCCTAAATCCATTCATGATTATCATACAAGAGTCTTGAAAACTATCAATCAAATAAGGACATATTGTGAAAAATTAGAAGATGCTCGAGTGGTGGAGAAAATTATTCATACTCTTGATTCAAAATTTGATCCTGTTGTTGTAGCTATTGAACAATCCCAATACTTGGAAGACACGACTGTATTAACGACAATATGGAAATATATCATTTCCATATTGTCTCCAACGGCTTCTTACCATTCCAAGCCTCCTATATTTGTTGTCTTCCTCTTTTTATGCAATCTTGTATCTTTTTCCTTATCTTTAGTTATGTATATATAGCTTCTTTGTAAATAGATTATGTAGAAGAGAACATTCAAAAATTCAAACAATATTTTATATTTCTCTAGATTTACACGTCATTCCTTCTCTACCACTGTTAATTTGGATTTCTCAAGAACTTAATAGATGGTCACCTACTGATTTTCACTTATCCAGGGTCCCATCCTATAGCAGGGCAAGCTATTTTGTACTTCCCACTTATATTGATATCTTATTTTGGTTCTTTTAGTTTAATAAGATATATCAATTCTCTACTTGGATAAGTTCAATTAAAAAAAATAAAAATTTCCAATCTTCCATTTTACTAGTTTTTTTGTTACTTTGATCCTATTATGTACCAAAACTTTAATAGAATTCCTTTTACTATTAAAAATATGATGACAAAACCAAATGACTGAATATTATAGATGTATTCCTTTAAGGAAACAGTGAAAAGAAATATTGAGAATTTGAAAAAAAGTATGAGAAGTAAAACATAAGATATTAAATTAACAGAAAAATACATAAATAGGGAAGATTAAAACTAATTATTTTGTATCATAATGAGGTATCTCGTATTGAGTAAAAGGAGTAATTGAATAAAGGATGCTAAATATGATAATCATTAATTTGATATAATGACAGTTCATAATAATTCCAAAACAAGGAGTTGATGTGTATCTTGAAGAAACTCAATTTGATAAACTAGCTCCAATTAGGTGAAAATATCACCAATTTAATCTTTACTTGGAATTGGAAAAAATGGATATACTACTAGTGCTAACTTATTCATAAACAAAATTATAATTAAGTTTTCATGTATTAAATGATTAATGAAGGACTACATTAACATTTATATAATAGTTTATATCATATATTTGAGAGTGTTGAACTAGGAAACCATTAATGTGTACTTTAGAGTATTAACAAGATAGATGCCTGGTCATGCTAAAGTAATTTAGAAAAGTATTTGCTCCTATAAGGATGAAGGTGGTTTGGGATTTCACTTTATTCATGCAATTAATAAGACTCTATTGGCCAAGAGATTATGGATAATCATTAGTGACAAGGACTTCTTATGGATCAAATAGGTCCATTGTCACTATTTAAGAAGCAACAACTTATGGGTTTGTAAGCTTAGGCACATTTCTTTATGGAGCATGTTGCAAATAGTGAAATTTAGTGACACTTTTTTGCCCTTATTCCAAATCCAAATTGGTAATGACAACAATAAATGGCCATAGAATGGTATCTCCAGCCTAGGACACTTTTATCCAGTAAATGCTAGAGTAAGTTCTTTAATCAATGGTGGCAACTAGTTTTGCTATAATATATGTTCTAAAGTACTACGAAGTAACTTCCTAGCTTACTTAGCCAACCCTAAGGAAGAGGGCACAATCATTTGGTTAAGGCAGCACAGCCATTTGGTTAAGGCAACCCTTAGGATTGTTAACTAATAAGTCTTATTTATGGATTTGTTCAAATACTCAACACCTAAGGTTTGTGGGTGTGAATTTGTATAGAAAAAATACTTAGCTCTCAAGGTATCTTTTGTATTATGGCTTACTATTAAGGAAAGACTTACATCACTTGATTACATTAAGGAAGCATTTGTCCCAATGTTAAATCTTAGCTATAGGTTATGCTTGGCCTTCAATGAGTTTTTAATCATTTATTTTTTGATTGCCCTTCTTCTAACTTGATCTGGAACGACACTCTCAATAGATTAGAGGCACATCATTCTTTGGGCCTCAAACCTAAGATAACTTAATAAGGATGATGCTACACATCTTTAACTAGCTCTTAGTTGCCCAATGTATGACTTATGATGATAAAGAAATCAAAGTATGTTTAGGAAAAATATTTAGATGTCAACTTTGTCATTCAAAGTAATATTAGTTTGATAAGCGAGATGGATTTGATAAGATGTGTTGATGTGGTTCTCTCTATAGAAACTAAATCACATTTGAATCTTTAAGGAGGAACTCTAGTGCAAAGTTTTATTCTAGTTTATTGGGGAACCTCTTTATGTCTAGATTATATGTGGGTGAATTCTAGTTAGTGATTATTACTTGTTCTGATAGTTTTATGGTTTTATCTTGCAACTTCATTGGTTAGCTGTCTTGTATTAGCTTTTTTATTATCTTGGACATCTGTTTCACTGTTTTTAAGGTTTGTACACCTTGTATAAATGTTTGGCTTTTGCCTAGCAATGTTATTCATTTCAATTTTCAAAAAAATGAATGATAAATGCCTCGTAATTATCTCTAATTAAAACATTTTATATCTCTAGGTTTCATTTTTCTTTATTAAACCTAACCACTTTTAGAAACTTTTTAGTGTAATATTTTTCTAAATATGGTTTTAACCTAGTTCTTTTTTTTATAAATGAAATTAGTTGAGAAACCGAGCTTACTAAAAGACCCCCTTTTACCTACAATGATGACTCAATCCTCTCTAACCAATATAGTGTCTCCTCCTTCAGAACCTACTAAGGCCTCAACTTCCTTGACTAGCCCTAGTTACTTCAATAATTCACCAAGCTATAACTTAGAAATCTAGCAATTTAACCTGTAATGGATGATACACTTATCCCCTTCCCCTTGCACATTCTCTGTCATTTAAGAAATTGTAAGTAGAGGGAACTTACTAAGGACATCTGAGAAACATATAACGTTAAGTGGTGGGAGATCGTTCATCATAAGAAAAACTATTTTTTTTTCCTTCTTAGTCAAAGAATGATTCTATTATAATCTCACAATCTATGGAGGTCCTCAGAGATGGTTCTATAAGATGGGACACTATTCTAATTCGATATTGCATAGATAAAAGAATCCCTTTTCCCTAAGTGCAAGCTTGGGTGAAAGTCATCTAGGGTAAGTTAAGGCTTGAGAAAACTCTGATTAATAAGAAGGATTTCATCTTCAAATTTAAAAGTGAATCAATTGTGAAAAAAGTCATTGAAATAGATCCCTGGCATGTTTTAGCCAAACCTGTCTTGTTACAAATATATAGGCCATGAATGAATTTTGTAAAAATTATTAGAAATATTATATCTATTTATATAAACTTTCACAATGTACCATTAGTGTACTAGATCACTATAGGTTTGAATTATCTTGCTAACTCTATTATGAAGATAGTATGCGTGGGTGAGTATACCATAGGTTTTAAAAAATAAGATACGCTAGAATTTGTCTGGAAGTAGAGGTTTTAAAAAGTTTACCTGATACATTGAAACTAAAAAGACTTAGTGAAGATGGTAGTTGGAATCATAAATTATACTAATTTATTGATGGAAACTATCTATTCAAACTAAGAAAAATCTTAGAAGCCTACATGTAAAAATTATTCAAATGTAGAAAGCTCTGAATTGGTGAAATTGAAGACTACTAATACCTATATGAACATGGGGAAAGAAAAGCAATCTTTGCTAAAAGAGGGATAGAAATCAAATAATTCATTAGAAACACACTAGGATAATTTAAGAGCTCCATAAAATAACTATGGTTTAAGAGGTATGAAACTAGATCTACAAATAATAGGAATCACATTTATTAGCATAACTTTAAATTTTAACTGGGTATTAAATACACATGTTTTATATTTGACTGTAAGGGGACTACGACTTGTCAAAGGACACCCCTCGAAATAGGCCTTGGAAAAAACTCAGTATAGTGTATCAAAAGTAAGATGAAAAGAGGTGATAGTTAAGGATATCCCTTCAAGTAGATCTAGAAAAGGTGATGAAAATGTGGTCAGTATAAAAACAAGACTAGGAAGGACATTAAAGAAGAAAGGGAACCATTCCCTCACTTTATTCCCATAATGTTTTCTTGGAATATTATGAGAAAAATTTTCTTGAAAGGAAGAAATATATTATTATCTATAGTCAAGAAAACCTTACATAATAAGTCTCTTGGAAACTAAAACCAAAGAAAGTAAACTTCACAATTGCCAATGGATGCTTGGTAAGAATTGGAATATTTTAAACAATCACCATTCAAACTATAATGAAATGAGTATTATTACTAATAATCCTAGCTTATTTTAGGTGCATCGATTTTTAGCATCTGACTAGTTCATCCACTTGGGGATTAGTATCAATCAAGACCCGGATAGCCTTAAAGTTTCATTCATCTATGTGATAAACCATGAGTTCTAAGGAAATATTCTTTGAAAAAATATGAAAACTCTAAGCTCTTCCATTCAAACTCTATAGCTAGTAGTGTTAGGTGACTTTAACAATATTCTCTTACACAAAAATTTGAAGCATGGAAGCCAAGAAACTAATCCAAGCCTTACCTTTATGACTAGTAAGATTTGATATCAATATGATAAGACAAAGGATCAATTTTTCATAATAAGTTTGATATAATAGAAAACATCACAAAAATAAAAAAGAAATAAATCACCAAACTTCAAAAAAGAAAAGAATTGGGCTTAATAAGATTTTAAGGTTGATCTTTACTAGTGACTAGATAAGATCGATAGCTATTAAAGACCTAAAACAAGAGTTTCTCTAACAACAAGGATAAAGAAAACACTTTCCAAAGTATTTTGTTAAATAAAACATAAAGTCCTCTTTATATCCATAAGATAGCCTTATATAGGCTTAAATAGAAACATAAAAACCTATGAACTATAATATCTATCCAAATAGAAGTTTAAAATTTAAAAACTATATATGTACGAGTTTACCATGGCTAAAAAATGATATTCATTTTATTCTAAAAATTTTAGTGCACTTCACAAAGATGAGTTACATCGATTATAAGTTCAATTCTGGCACTAGTTTGCTTATGCTTCTTTAAACTAAAAGTCGAATAAAAGATTGGCGCTTATTTATTTATGAGTACATATGGTGCCAATTACATTAGACAACCTCTTTTCTATAGTTTGCTCCTTCACTTAGATCAACAACATAGCCTTAATTCATTCTATTAAAGAAGTTAAACTTCATTATTGACATAAAAATCCACTGTTAAAAATTAAGATCTTCTTTTTCCTTCTTTACTTTACTCTTTTTTAATAGCCCTCCAATGTTCTTTAATGAATCTTCAGCATCTTTTGGTGCTAAAATTGAGCCATTCATAAGCTATTTAATCTTTTCTCTATGGCTCTCCTATACAAAAACCTATTTATTTAGAGTTGATGTTTGATTGCTATCATTTCCCCTCTCCTTAAAATGATTAGCCCTTAAATCAGTACCTTCATTTATAACATCAAAAAGCAATTGCTATCCATCTCTCATATGTCTCACTCTTACTACCAAGCTTACTCCTTTTTTTTCTCATGTTTATCTTTTTTTTACTTTCCCTAAAAGGCTTGAATTACCCTATAAATATTTTCTTTTGTTTCCTTCCCTTTAAACTCTCTTGCTCACTCTAATAAATGTATAGTTGATTTTTGTAAACTTGCTTTAGTGATAATAAAGCAATTGGTAATCAATTTTCCATTCACAAAAAAGGAATATTTATTCTTATATCAATCATGTATGGATCTCTTACTAAATTTATAAGTATGTTTTAAAAGAATATGCCCCATTTATATAGGAACCACATAACATTACACTTTATCCTTATACCTCTAAATTAAGAAAAAAAACATTACCTATTTTATTACCCTAATTTTTCCACTCTCATTTATCTATTGTACGTTGTAGTGTTTAAGATGTTTCATGGTTAACAATCCTAAGTTCTCCACTAATTACACACTAGCAATGTTGGTATAATTCCCTTATCTTTGATCAAGCTATAAACTCGTTTCATAATAGCACATCTAGTATGGAAGATATTTTTCTATTGTTCATTCACATCATATTCTTCTATAAATATGCTCAATGCTATCCTAGTGACTAGCAATCTTTCCTATTTAGACCTCACAATCATTATCCTCCTCTAATTTATTTATATTGCCATCCACCTCCTCTTGCTCTTAGATACATACTCTTTATCCTTCATCATTATCTTCACTCTTTTTTTGGGATATTGTGAAGCTACATGCTCTATCCCTAAGTAATTGAAGCACTTAACATATCAATTCCTAGTTATTGAAGGAGAATCAATCTTAGTTGTATCTACTTAGTGCATGCAATTTTGGTTCAGTTACTTTATGTTTTAAGTTTAGAACTTCATCCTCCTCTTTACTCTTTGGTTTAATCTATGTTGGACATCCTACACTAGAAAAGCTAAAATGGTTAAAAGGTTTATTTTTAAGTTGTCTCTGTATCTTCATAGCAATGTGCACCACCTATTTTTAAGTTGTCACTGTACCTTTATAACAATGTGCACCGCATCTTCCAATTGCACATATTGGTGTAGCTCTATGACATTGGCAATTTTTAGGTTTAGCTCATAAATAAATCAACTCATTATCAGTACTCGATCTTCCTCCATGTTTGCCCTAGATATGACAACCTATATTTCTTGATAGTACTCCTCTATGCTCTTGAAACCTTTAGTTAATGTTTGTAACCTTTGGTAAAGCTCCCTGTAGAAAGAACTTAGCATAAAGTGCTTCCTCATCACCAATTTTTCTCCTTCTAAATTTTGATAGGTTGATTTTGGTTCCGTTTCCTAATGAGAATTTAATAATTTTATCAATCCATAACATAGTCACTAAACTTTTCAATAGTTAATTTGACTTTTTTCTCCTCCAAAAAGTTAATCAAAAACTAGCTCAACATACTTCTCCCACTCTTATTAGGCACATGGGTATATCTTTTCTATAAAATGTAGCATTATATTTTTATCCACCCTTTCTTTATACTATCTTTTATAACCTATCCTAAATTTCCCCCCCTCATTGTCTTCCCACTCTACCTCATCTTCCACCTTTTTCTCCTTTATCACCTTTTAGGTTGAGCTCTCCTATATAGTTAGAAATACCCTTAACCTCATCATAAGCCTCAAAATCATCCATCCTAACATCTACAAGTGAGTTACATTGCAGACCAACTATATGAGGAATTTTCATATTTCTCAATCCTATCCCTAACTTCATGAAATTATTAAAGAATTTGCTCATATTGGCCTTGTAACATTCATGATGGACTTCTGTTCTATCTTTGCTCTTTCCTCCTCATTTACTTCTTTATTTATTTATAAGCTTTTGTTTCAAGTTTAAGTCATAGTGTACTTGGAAGAATCATAGCAAATACACTTCTTCATATGTTTCTTTTAAAGTTCACTATATTTATATTCTAAAATCTTAACTAAAGGTTCTTTGTAAATTATACAATATAAATCAAGAAATCTAGTTTAAATCTTCCTTATTTGTTAAATAACTCCCAAAGAAGCAAATTGAATGAAACAAAATAACAAAAACACTACTAAAAACATTGTAGCATAGAAGGATAAGAACTTAACAATAATGCATTAAAATAAGGAAAAATAAGAAAACTAATAAACTAAAATTTTATTAACTTATAAAAGAGAAGAAATAAGAAATAAGAAGCCAAAAATAGTCTTTTTTTTAACTAATCTTATCCATAAATGATGAAAACAAAGGAATTAAAGGTGTAGAATATAGAAAAAATATTGAAAACGTAAACAAATGATATCAAGAACAATGTTGAATATAGAAGTTGACTTTGATACCAAATTTTGTTATGACCCTCACCAATATTAATATGAAAAAACCAATGACCATTCTATTGTAACAAATTTAATGCAAGAAAATCTAACTCAAAATTACAAAAGAAGGATATGAATCGCCACACTTTAGAAAATAAAGGAACTAAGAATGATAATATTCTATAATCAATTGGCACTAACAAATTAGATAAGATTAATAGTTATTAGAGAACCCAAAATAAGAGTTTCTTTAAGAATAAAGATGAAAAAAAAAACCCTTTCTAAGGTAATTTTATTAAACAAAACATATGTTCCTCTTTACATCCATAAAATAGCCTTATATATGCTTAATAGCTAAGAAACATAAAATCCCTCTAAACTAAACTCCTAAAGGAAACTAATAACTTTGATATAATCTAATTAGAAAAAATAAGTTTAAAAGAAAAAATCCTAATCTAAAAAGAAGTTTAAAATTTAAAAACTATAAAACACGAGATAGATGTCAATCAAGCTTCTAAAATCAACGTCGATTTTGTTTTGAAACTCTTAAAATGCATCATAAAGATAAGTTTGGTCATTTACAAGTACAATTCTAGTGTTGATTTGCTTCTGCTTTTTCAGTCTATAAACCCAACAAAAGACTAACATTGGTTTACTTATAAGTCCAATACTAGTTAAGTTATGTAACCTTTTTCTCAAAGCTTGCTTCTTCACTTAAATCAATAATATGGCCTTCAAATCATTCTCTTGAAGAAGAAAAACTTCACTAATTACATAAAGATCCACCCTTAAGCCATCAAGAGCTTCTTTTTCCTTCTTTGTTATACTCTTTATTAATGGTACTCCATTGTCCTTTAATAGATCTCCATCCTCTTTCAATGCTTGAATTGAAGGATTTGTAAGCTATTTAAGCCCTTCTTTATGCCTTCCCTTTATAAAAACATGTGTAGCTCTTTTCAATGCTTGATTCTTATGAGAAATAAAGAAAGAACTAGTGACTTTTAAAACATTTTGAACATAATTGGACTTACTTATTTGAGATTAGAAGGAGCTTACTTCACCTGGACTAGTAATAAACAAGAGGGCACTGGCTTATTAGGAAAAAGTTAGATAAAAATTTAGTCAATTATCTATATATATCTAAATTTTATAATAGAAAGGCACATTTTTGTAGTTATCTTCACTCTTACCATTGTCCCACTGAAGTTTTGATAAATACCAAAATTAGGAATTTAAAATATTGATTCAAGTTCAACAACTTTATAACAAAGATAGAGGGCTTTAAGGAAGAAAATAGTAAAATTTGAGCTTTAATGTTGAGCATTTTGTCATAAAAATGCATGTGAAAGCTTTAAGTTGTGAAAAATTGAAGATGCTTCATAATGAAAATACTGATGCAATAATCTCAAATGAAAAAGATGATCTATGTATTATACATTATCTCAAATGGCTACTAACACTACTCTGTAACTTTGACATTTTATTAGTACAAAGTTAGCGAAGTGAAATCATTTGCGCTCATTTATTCAATAATACTATCTTTTTCTTTTCTTTTTTCTTTCTTTTTCTTATATGTGGTGTAATGGAATGCTTAAAAAGAATTCACATTTATCTTAATGCATATACAAATTATACATAAAATATCATAAAGCAAATCAAGTATTTGTTCTTAAAATTAATGAACTAAATTGAAATCAACTTAATCATCAAAACTTATTAACTATTTTCCTAAACAAATTAAATCACAATCACAACCAAACTTATAATTAATCATCTTGATCAACATCCTCTTAAAAAAATTTCTTAAATTATTCATTATTAAGCTAATAATAACAACATTAATAAGCTTGACTACTATATCCCTCTCTTATATTTAGGATTTATATTATCCTTAATGTAGAAAAGATGTAAGAATAATAAAAAATACAAAAAATGGGGGAAGGTATGGATAACCAGTATTCCATCTAATACTACTAAAATCCTCTTTACTCTAATGCAAGGGCTAATGTTGCCTTCATAACCTGTAGAACTCCATCAAATCTCAAGTAAAAAAATTAGGACCATAAAACTAAGATTATGAAAATAACCAAACTACTAATGAACATCTTGCAAACTACTCAATCAAAACAAAATCATATAATTGTTGGGTTACCTCCCAATCAGTGCTTCTTTATAAGTCTTTTAACTGGACTTCTAAATAAGTCCTTCAACCTGGATCTATAATCACTAGCTTACTTCCACCCATTTTCCCACATAACAGTTCACTAGCCTATAAATAGGCCATATGCTATAATAAAGGCCCATGATATCAAATTAATAAAACTAAGTGAATCTAGTAATGCCCTTTTTAGTAACAAACTATTAATATAAAAAGGAATAATAAAACCCTTAGATCTTTGATGGACTCTAACAGTATATTTGGTGGGAAGTAGGAGCCCTCCATACTTAAGGTGATTGTTGATAATTCCTCAGTAGCCTCTTTATTTGGCTACTACTCTTCATATTCCTCTTTCTCATCTTCCTTCTCTTCTTAAATAGCAACTTCTTCCTTTTTCTTCAACCTCTAACTTCTCTCCATACCATAAAGTTATTGTATTCACATATTCCCTTAAACTTGGCTTAGTGTATTCGAATAAAACATTTGACTCTTTAGTTTTATAGAGGGTAACCTCAAATGAAGAAACAAAGTAATACGGATATCCTAAAGAAGTTGACATTCGTTTTACTATTGTTGTTATAGAAATCTGTTTAAAGCATGATCATTCCTTACAAGGTTGTAATAACTGCACGATTATGAATTATAAGTATTATCTTGTTGGGTATCTTGAGGGCAATTCTCCATAAAAATTGGATTCCCCTGTATATAGCTTGGTGCCTGATATTTATGATTAGGGTTATCACCACCCACAAGTATCACAACATGTCATAAATGTTAGTTAAGCTTCTAAGTACATGCCACTAGTCCTTTCGTTCCATGTTTTCAATATTGTCATAAGCAATGACATGCCATAATCCCTTTAAGAATAATGTCCTCTCAATCATTCTATTATTTTTGATGGCTACAAAAATGAATACTCAAGTCCTGAAAATAAGCCACAAATATATGATTAATAAAAGAGTTATCTGGAGAATTAAGAAATATAAAAAGAAATGAAAAAACTACTTAGAAAACTGGATTGATAAAAAATGTTTTCTTAATATTACAGTCCCCAACCACAGCTCCTAAAACTTGGCAATGTGTTTTAGTTTCAACAACAAGAACATGGTGTAATTATAGCTAGTACCAAGTACGATTCGATCCCACGAAGACTAAAATTACCAATACTTACCATGTTTCTATTTTCTAGGCCAACAAATTATTGTGATGATGATTAATCAAATGTAAAACTAAAATAAATCAACAAAATTGATAATTAGAATGGAGATTAAACTAAGAAAAAAATCAATGGAAAAATCGGTACCTAGAATTTAAATCCCTCAGAACTTCTCATGCAATCGTGTTGTCACTAATCAATTTATTCTAAAGTTCATTAAATTGTAAAAATCCCTCAATTATGTTAATGTCTTTTCCAATACTATTAACGCCTAACCCTATGTTAATTAATTGAAATACTTTTTAATTAAAACTCCTAGAATTCTAATATTCGATTTGTGAATTTTAATATTAGGTTTGACCTAATCCATAAGATTTATGTTGACCTATCTCTAGGTTTGCATACAACTCCGTTCAATTATGCTAGATTTATTCTTACATTAGATTTCTTAATCTTAATTACATGAATTCACACTAACATTCCCACAATATTAATTCAAGAATAATTAAGAACACATAGTTGAATATTATTGAAACTTAAGAATAAATTGTATCAAATTAAAGTCACTACATAATCTATCAAGAGGTTTATCCAATCCAGGTACCATAGAGGATTTAGTTCATAATTATAGAAATGTAACATTAAGAGTAAAAGAAAATAAAAACTAACAGAAACATGATGAAATCCTTTTTAATCTTTATGAAATTCATTTTAGATTGATCGAAATCCATTCTAGATGTATTCCCTTGCTTGGTCTTCATTCTTTCTATCATCTTATGTTGTCAATTGGTGTTTCCCAATCATCCCTCCTTACTTTTCCTTTTAATATTTCCTTTTATAATTTGAACATTAGGGTTCTAAATGGTACACATATCATATAACTCTCTAGAACTTTAAAACTATTTATCTTGCATGAAACATGTCAATAAGGACGTGTAACCTATGTTAACTTTTAGATTCTTCATAACTTAGTTAAAATAGCTCTAAATCACCCCAAACTTATACCAATTCATTCATTTGGCTCCAAATAAGTAAATTACAACCTAAAAATAAAATAAGAATGAATTAAGTTCAAAAATTAAAAAATCTCAAATAAGTAAGCAAAATACACTAAACATGGGACTAAAAATACAACTAAATCATCATTTATTGCTAACCAGATTGATTGTTTAAAAGATTGAGCAAAGTCAAGTCTTTAGATTCCATCACAAATATAACAAGTTAAGGTTATGCAACCTCTATTTTGTAGATGACCTCTTATTGTTATATGGAGATGACTTTAGTTTAATGCAAATATCATTGAAATCATTACAATTATATAGCTTGATCCTTGGCTTAACTATAAGTAAGAGAAAAAGTTACATGTATGTATTTGTTAATTCTAATGATCTAATCAATACACTCTTAGAAATATCAGTCAGGAGCTTCCATTTAATTACCTAAAATCCCAATCTTAGATAAAAGGGTATTATATAAGGATTGTTATTCTCTATTAAATTCAATTCACAAAAGAGTTGATTATTGGAGTAACAATTTGCTATCATATGTTAGCAAGCTATAACTAATTTTATTTATGTTTAATAATCTCCATATACATCGATGTTATCACTTGTACATGCCCTAAAAGCTAATTAAGGATGCAGAAAAACAAACAATTTCTTATAGTCTAAAAAAAATGCTTTGGTAAAGTAAGATGGTTTAAGGTATATGCATATAATAAGGAGGTGGTTTGAGGATAAATTTTATTTGAAACAAAAAGAAGATGATTTAGGCAAAATGGATTTGGAAGCTTTCCACATACTTCGAATCTATGTAGGTCAAGTAGATGCATACTAACATCATCAAACACTATAGCTTTAGGGGAAGCCAAATAAAACAAGTATTGGATTATCATCCAAATGTTAAAGCTAAGAAACATTACGTGTCAAGAAATGAAATTCAGAGTTGGGAATGAAAATAACACATTGTTTTGGTTTGAAAATTGTAATGAGCTAGGGCTCCTATATAAAATTCAAATCTTAGATAATTTGAACCTCTTAGTACCTTTAAAAGCTAAGGTAAGCTTGACTACAACATATAGGGATTGGTATTGCAGATTCAGGGTTTTTACCCAATCATCCTCAAGTATAGACCAAGCATAAAGGCAAATGATAAACTAATATAGAGGATTCATAACTCTAAAAGGTTCACTCATAAATTTTGCTTAAATTTGTTCAAGGCTCTTGTCCAAAAAGTTACTCGGTGAAAGCTAGTCTAGTTTAATAATAACTCTCATCTTTTATACTTTTGTTAGCTATCAATTAGCAATGAAAAATATTATACAAATTAGAAGATATTTCTATAACTAATATATTTTGTAAAATTTTGAAGCAATTCCCTGAAACTTGAAATCATCTTTTATTTTATTAATGTTACTCAATCACATTCTGATGTTAAGCATTGAGACTCTACAGAATACATTGTAATGACCAGTTGGCCTTAGTTCATGACTTGGGATGAACAAGTGAGATTTACCTACCAGATTAATTTAATTTTCATTAAACTAATGACTAGTTATGGCATACATTCATTACAGAAAGAGAGGAATATAAAACTGTCTTAAAATTACTATTATACATTTCAAGTGTTCAACTTAATTACTCTTTGATGGACCAGGAAGATAATTTTTAGCATATAAAGTCTAACTAAGAATAAGCTCTAAGT
>JANZLC010000005.1:18938561-18956439 GCA_026413385.1 Erythroxylum gracilipes | reverse complement strand
TTCATAGGACCCTCAATTCATATAATTCTTTTTAATACTAATAATATTCACTAAAATCTCTTCATTTAATAATCATAACCTACACAATAAAATCCTCAATTTATTTCAACCAAATTAAGATTTTCAAACTAAAACTTCAAATTAATTTAAACATGCCTCAAAATAATTTAAACATGTTTAATGCGAATCGGGGCCCAACATGTATCTTTGATGGATCCACTAAATTTTGGATTTATGTTTCAATATTATGTTATGAGATGTTCATGCTAAAAGGTAATCCTTTTGTGCTCTTTTGTTCTTCCTTTAACCTCTCATTTTATGGATGTAGATAGATTAGCTCTTTACCCTATAACATGGTGTTCTTTGTAACCTTGATCTCCATGTTGTGATTAGAGGAAATTTTAGTTTATGGGTCCTTTAAAGCTTTTCTGATGATGCACAATTTCCTGTAGCAATTGAATTGTTTATACCCCTTTATAATCCAGTAGTTGAAAAATCTGAATGGGAAAATCCTTATTGAGTTTTAAATGAGGTTCAAGACCTCTATGATGCAATGATAAGAGAATAGGGAGGCTCTAAACTTTGGTTCAAAGTTTTGAAATTGAATTAGCCCGTCATAGTTCACTAGAGTTCTATCTAGTTTCCTCCTCAGCAGCCGCTTCCTTTATTGATTGTTTGTCCATATAAAGAAATCTCCTTTGGCCTCTTAGGTTTGTAACTTTTAATTTTAGGATGCATGCTTGAAGTTCTTTGCAAGGTCTTATGCTTTCCGCACTCCATTTAGTTTCAGAGTAAGCATCATAAGTAATTGAAATCTCTAAGTAACAACTAGGGCATATTTGTATTTGTTATAGTTTGAACTAACTCCAGCCATAAGTTAGATCTTTAAAAGCTAGTGTTAAAAGTAGAAATGAACCTAATACCTACCTTTTGACTTGCATCATTTAGAAGAACACTTAAATGGATGACTTATTGTTTAATACAAAACATATTACTAGTCTTATGCTTTAAACCGCAAATATACTGGTTATACTTGTAGTTGAAAGCAGATATCGATCCCACGAGGATTGCGCTTAGGCACCACTTAATTTAGGTTGTTCTTTGTTTAAGAAATCGTTTCAATTGAATTTAAAAAGATAAGTAAAATAAATACAAACTAAAAGTAACAGGAAACAATGCAACCTAAACTAAAATCGTAAACTAAGACTCAAGATTAAACATTAGGACTTGTCATTATCCCTATTTGCTCCCCTCTGATTAATTGATTCAATTTATGCTTGACCCAAGATTTCCTAAAATTCTGACTACCCTCTCTGAAGGTGTAACTAAATACCACTAGTTAAATAAATTAGAATTAACTTTGCGATCTCTCAATGTGCAAAGCCTTTCCTAAGCATTTAACTAGGTATGAAGCTATCCTATAGGCAGTATATTGATATATTGAAATCTCTTCTTAATAAATCAATAACTTGTTATTTATAGGTCTATTAATCGTCAATTCTTGTTGTACAATTAACACATATTACTAAGCTCACTCTTTTGATTTATTGCAAGGTTGAAGCACAATAAATAACATAATATGTATATCATTAAATCGATAACCAAAGGTTCACGATTGTTTTATCCAATCATAATATCCATAACATCCCCAACAATCAAATAATCCATAATAAACATACTAGAATATAAAGAAAATGAAATAAGACTGGACGAGGCAGCTCCTCTTCTTCTTTGCCCAAATCTGGAAAATTTGGATGACAAGGTGCTCTTAGCCTAATCGGGAATGAAACCTTGAATCTCCACCTATCTCTAGGCTCTCAATCCATCTTTTGGCTTCAGGAAGCAAGTTCCATGACTCTATAATGGCTCTCGGGATTCTCCTCCTTATAAAGTAACAAAAAAACTAAAAAAATAGAAGAAACCCGCATGTCTCTTTAACTTCCAATTCCCATAATCATGGGAATTATACTTGTGATTCCCACGATCGTGGGTTATCTTGACAGAAACTTTCTCCATCGATTTCCCACGATCATGGAAAGCATGCCCTTTTTCACGGTCATGGGTTATTGTTTTTCAGCAGCTATACTTCTCTTCTCTTCTTTTGGTCCTTAACTCAATCACAAAGGTATCCACCCTCCATTCCTACACCAAAATGATTAATTCCTACTCTAAACTAATATCAAACACAAAAAGAACAACCATGAAGATCAAATTAAACAAAAACACACAAAATAAGTCCTAAAATACAATAATACTAACCTATCTTGCAAGAAACAAATTCCCAATACTTAGAAAAAACATATACTAATGCATAACTATCAACTTCCCCAAACTTAAATCTTTTCTTATCCTTAAGCAAAATCAAACACAACCAATCAATTCTATCACTTCATTTTAAAAAAAAAATCAAAGCATGCAATCCCTCAAAGTTTAGCCAACCCAAGTATCAAGCTATTACATATATCATGACCACTTTTGATTAGTGTACATAAGCAAACTCAATTTATGGCACCATCACTCAAAGATAAGTATAAATGTAAAATGAATCTTCCTCACGGTTTCACTCATTTCTCTCAAGTATTTGATGGTTAGTGTTTCGCTTAAGCTCCCTATATGAAACTACACTACCATAGGCTTGCTAATATACCAATTCTCCTCTATAATGAATATATGCATAAATAGATCAAAAAGACTTGTTTCGGGTTATAATGTGGTAAGGGTTAGGGTGGGTCCAAAAAGGTAAAGGGTTTAAAACAAGCATGTATAAAGTAATAAGTGAACAAAGGCATACAAAACATATTTTGAGATATACAAATGTAAATATACTACTACTCCGCACTTATTGATGCTACCAAAACGTTCTTCCCTTTTTCTTTTCTTTTCTCTTTTCTTTTATTTTTTATTTTTGTTTTCTTTTTTCTTGTTGTTTTTTTAAACAAAACACAAAATAGCAACTAGATACAATATAATCGAAAAGTAGAAGTATAACTCAACTCATCTCAGAAAGCATCAAAAAAATTGTCACAAAAATCCCAAACTAGCGCATCACTTAATACTTTACTAAGCTTGTGAATGGGTAGGCTAACAAGGTTTTAGGTTTTAAAATATGGGGTGTTTTCAAAATAAAAGGGTTGACACTCAACGGGGCTAGCAAGGGATAATAAATGGGTGTGTCATTTAAGCCAAGGGTTATCACAGAAAAAAGGGCTTTAATCATTTATACTGAGCATACATCAAGTAGACTCAAACTGATTCAAAGAAAGTTCTGAAGGTAGCAACCTAAGGAGGCATCACACACTTAAAGAAATAAGATGACTATAGGTGGAGTCATATAGGCTCAATCCTCACGTTGGCTTAAATAAAAATTCACTATGCATCTCTACACTACCTCATTGCTCAAGTGTCACATTTTGAGTAAACTTATGCAACCAATTACTTTTCATCACTCAACATGATTCACTCTCTACTCAAGTAACCTAATTCAAGTCCAAGCATGCATTCAATCTTATTCCAACTAGCATGATAGAATCTTATAGCAAAACAAATCAACATGATTCAAGTATGGTTCCATTGCTTAACACAAAACAACATAACATCAAAAAAACAACCTAATATGCCTAAAATAGGCATCCTAATTAACAAAATACAAACAGTAAATAAAACAAATTCAAACAATGTAACTGACAAGGCAAATGTCACCTCTCTATACTTGGACAACACATTGTCCTCAATGTGACAAGGCAACCACAAAATGAAATCAAAACATCAAACACAACATCAATCACGCAAACAAGTAACACAACTAATAAAGTAAATAAAATAATATAAAAAATTAAAGGGTAAGAAAGCTTATGGAGATTGAGCTGGTGAAGGTGTAGGAGAAAGGACTTCAATGTTTTGTTTTTGGAAGAACTTTAGGAACTTTATATTTATTTTAAATGAAAATTTCTAGGGTTTTTCTTCACAAATCTTTACAAATTTCTTTAATTGAATTGAACTCAAGAAATAAGGGATGTAAGCTCAAGAACAATTTATATATATATATATATATATATTCAATATTCATTATTGTTCTTATCTTTCTTAACATTTCATCAGGAATAAATTGTTCTCTCTCTCTCTCTCTCTCTCTCTATGTATATATATATATATATATATATATATATACAACAATATTAAGAGAAAATATGAATATAGGATTGATCTTTAATATCAAAATTTGATACGACTGTCACTAGTATGACTAGTAAGATTTAATATTGAAGAAAACAAGATAAGGGAGAGTCTCCTACTTCTCACCATAAGCACTAGCCATGTTCCTTCTTCCCCCTTTCATTGAACACCCTTACCCTCAAACTTCTTCATTCACAACATCACTGCTACCTTGTTTTGTATTCTCGACATCCTTAACAAGCTTGCAGATCCTTGTTCTGCATTCTACCTGGTAATCCTTCTGTTAGGTGCTTCACAAGCCTCACCAAGCAATAACCAACAACCCAATGCCATAAATGAACTTTCAATAAAATTCCACCTCCTGCGCTGCACACTTTCCCTGTTAAGCATTCCTTGTTTTTGATAATCCACAACCAAAAGTAGAACCTTTCCTTTCTCATATTACAACTTCCACAATGGCCAATACTTTTGTCCCTTCCCCACCTGATTTTCCACCGCTGCCCTCCTCCATCCTCAAACCTTCTCCCACAATCCCATAAACACTTTCTCTATCGATTGTTCCTCCTAGATCTTAGAAGTAAGTAGTAGGAGAAGAATCCCCCTTGACCTTGTCCTAGTCACCACCTAAGGACATAGATGGTAGGTTGGTGGTTTATCCAAACATTAAAGTCTTAAAGGAGGGAGCTCAGGCTTAGGAATCAACTATGGTTGGTTTTTTTTTGGCAAGACACCACCTTTTCCTTTAGTCACTTAATGGGCTAGCAAGCTATGGAAGTTTAGAGGTTGAATAGATATTCTTCTCTCTGAAGAGAACTTGATCCTTTTTGCTTTCACCTCCACTTTTAAAATCCAAAAGATTATGGATGAAGGTCCTTACATTATGGAGGAAGGTCCCTAGCATTTTGGTAACCACCCAATCTTCCTATAAACATGGCAGCCATAATTGAAAATTGAAACCCTTAAAATCCAAAGTATTCCACTTTGGATTAACTTCTATAACATCCCACGTGAGTATTGAACAACCTAGGGGTTAGAGCACTAGCCAGTTATATCAGAAGACCACTGTGCATAGATGAACATACAACAAAGAAGAATCATGTTGGATATGCCCAAATTTGCATCAGTGTGAATATTTCCCAAGAACTTCGTAAGGAAATTCCAATTATAAGGTTAGGAGAGGAAGATAAGCCATACGAAGACACAATTAAAATTTCTTACCATTGGAAACACCTTCTACAAATCCAACCAAAGTTTGGAAGGCCACGCGCAAGTTTATCAAAACAGGGAGCTACCAAGAGCTTATGGAGTTAGCTGAAACAAAAACTGCCTCCAGAATCCCTTAAAAATCCCCTTTCCTTGACAACCAAGGCAATTACGATGCAAAAAACTGATGATGCTATACCACCTAACAATAGAGAGAGACATAACAATGAGGTAATGCAAATTTCTCAAACAACACAAATTCAAACATCCAAGGAGCACAGTATAACAAGCAATACAGAGCAGGAAGTTCTACAAACACAAATACAATACATGATACTCAAACTGATGCCAATATTGACCAAGCCACCCTAACCACCACTTCAAGAGTTGTGCACAATGTTGAAGGAGATTCGATGGTGAGTAATACTAATCTTATCCAATTTGATATCATAGTAACTTCTAAAGCTTCTATTGCATCTAAAGAATCTGTAGCAAATGTTGAATTCCACACAGTGGAGAGAAGGATATCCAAGAGGGGTAAAGGGAGAGGCTCCACAAGCCAAACATTTTAAACCATGTCTATAATCGCATAGAATATAGGTGGAATAAATTGTCCCCCTAAACAGTTAGCTTTAAGCTACTTTGTTTTATGAGAGAAACCTTTCATTTTCGGGTTACTAGAAACCAAGGTCAACCAAAAAAATTTAGTCAAGTTAGACATTTGTGGTTCCCACTGGAATATGATTACCAACTACAAACATCATACTTTTGGCAAAATAATTACATGCTATCGAGAGGATGAACTCAAGGTGGATCTCTTAGACTCAAATGAACAGGCCATGTAGAAGCATATCCAGATAAATGTCTCATTCATGCAAGCAACTTTTGGTTCTTAAGAAGAGATATATGGAATAACCTAAAATAATTTAATAACACTATATCTACTCTATGGCTTATATGTGGAGACTTTAACTCCATATTATACCTTTAGAGGCACAAAGACACTACTATCTAAAGAATTGTACATTTAATTTGAAAGACATGGTGGAGGAGTTAGGGGTGACTGATCTTAAGTATGTTTGAAATACTTTCACCTGGTCAAATAAACAACAATCAACCTGGCAGATCAGGAAAAAATTGGATCGAGCCCTAGTAAATGACATTTGACTCAGGACCTTTCCTGACAGCCTCACTACATTTAAAGATCCACTCTTCTCAAATCACACTCCCCTTGTAGTAGACAATCTATTCCAAAAATTTAGTAAGCATCATCCTTTCTAATTCAATAATTTTCTAGTGAATGTTCCAAGATTATATAAGGCATGTATAAAAGAAGCAGTACATAATTGCCAATGGACAAAGCTGAAAGTCATTAAATAGGAGTTGAAGATCCTAAATTCTATAAAAAGGCCAACAATTTCCACCTTAAACTCCTTCAGACTCGAACTACAAGTTAGTCAAGCTAGCCTTGCTGCTCACGCTACTGATCCAGTGCTACTTAAAAGAGAAAAGTTTATGTTATCACAATTCTTGAAGGCTACACACAACCATAGCTCTCTTTTGCAACAAAGAGCTAGAGTAAATTGGCTAAAGGAAGGGGATAATTATACTAGATTCTTTTTCAACTTCATTCTTGCAAGGAAAAACTACATCCACTCTATGACTTCTAAAGATGGTGTAAGTCTTGAGACACAATAGGAAATCCAAAAGGAGGCAGTAAGGTACTTTAAAGAACTTTTAGGTACTCCTAACACTTTTAATGTTATTATTGATGAACTCAAAACCCTTTCCCTCAAATAAATCTCATCAACTGACAAGGATCTCCTCACAAGACTAGTAGAAAATACATAAATAGAATCTGCAGTTTTTTCCATGGATGGCTTCAAAGCTCTCGACCCTGATAGCCTAAATGGGTATTTCTTTCAAAAATCTTGGAGTGAGATTGGACCCTTTGTTATACAGGCAGTCAAAGAATTCTTCTCCAAGGGGATCCTCCTCAAAGAGATCAACTAAACCTTTGTCTATTTGATTCCTAAATGCTCCAACCCCACACGTTTTAGGGATTTCAGACCTATTGCATGCATTAATTTCCTCTACAAGATCATATCCAAAATACTTGCTTCAAGACTAAAGAAAACCCTAACCCAACTGATTAGTGATAACCAAGGCATTTTTATGCAAGGTAGACATATAGGAGATAACATTCTTATTGTCTAAGAGCTCCTAAAAGGCTACTTCTATTCAAATTACTCTCCAAACTGCACAATGAAAACTGATTTCCACAAAGCTTTTGATAGCTTAAGATGGGATTTCCTATAGACATTACTAGTGGCTCATAGATTCCTAATTATCTTTATAAAGTGGATCAAAAAGTATATGCCATCCTCCTCCTTGTCTGTTTTGATCAGTGGCACTCCTACCACACTCTTCAAGGTAGCAAGAGGTCTTAGGCAAGGGGACCCCTTGTCCCCCTACCTTTTCGTCCTTTGTATGGAGACTCTTAACTCTCTTATCAAGTGTAAAGTGCTCAAAAATCCAAAGTTCAAATACCATGCCAAATGCAGAAAGATTGATTTGACTAACGTATGTTTTGTAGATGATCTACTTTTATTTTACAGGGCCTTGATAAACTCTATACAAAGTTTTATGGCAGCTCTTAGCAAATTCAAAAACTTCTCTAGGCTACATTTCAACACAACAAAAAGTCATTGTCTCCTATCCAAAAAAGCTACTACCTTGGGACATCTCATATCTCAATCAACTAAAATATAATTTAAACAAACACCTCTATTGTATCTTGGACTACCAATCTCTACTAAAAGACTCTCATATGCGGAATGCATTCCACTCCTAGAGAAAGTACAAAGAAGGATCAGTTTGTGGGTTAATAAGTCTCTGTCCTATGTAGAGAAGGTACAACTCATCAAATCGGTGTTAAACTCTCTCCATATTTATTGGAGCTCTCACACCTTTCTTTCTCAAGGTATCAACAAAACCATTAAAAGAATCCTCAAGAACTTTCTACATAATCACCCAAATGGTGCAAAAGGTTCAGCTAAAGTGAAATGGGTTGATATTTGTTTTCCCAAAGATGAAGGTGGTTTAAGCATAACTCCTATGAAAATCATAAATCAAGCTCTAATCTTGAAAAGACCATGGTAGATTCTCATGGATAAAAACTCACTTTGGGTGAAATGGCTCCACTCTTATTTTCTCAAAGAAAGAAGCCTATATAGCATTAAAAAATCAGCCTCATACTCTCATTTTCTCAACCAGATCCTGAAGTTGAGGGATAAAGTCTGAGAAGGGATCTCTTGCAAAATTGGGAATGGTAACTTGACATATGTCTGGATTGATAATCGTTTTAACTTGGGAACTCTCATACATCATTATAACAGTCTAAGTAGTCCCCAAATTGCTTCACTCAAACTTAAACTCAGCTTAATGATTACAGAAGGCACTTGGAATTTTCGTCAAAACTTGAGGCATCTCCAACCATCATATCTTCCTCAACCTAACTCTCTGGCACATTTTACTGGCAGAATCAACCCATCCTTAAACTCACCAAGAGGCCTACTAGAGATATGTTAAGATGTAGGAAACAAAAGTTGGAATGGCATAGAATTGTTTGGAGCAAGGTTTTAACCCCAAAGGTATCTTTCATATTATGGTTAACAATCCTAGATAAACTGAATACAACTAATAAAATTCCCTATCTATAAATGGACAGAACATTTCCAATATGCAAGATCCATGTGGAAACAAGAGATCATCTCTTCTTCACATGTCTATAGCTAGCAAGTGCCTATGGCTTAATCATGGGCACACTATCACAGAGGTTGTTCAAAAATTGACCAACCACACAACCCCCTGAAACCCAAATAGATAGATTCATGTTCTATCATTAGGGCTCTGTGTATATGGGTTGTGGAATCAAAGGAACCTTAGATGGTTTGGTGGAACCAACTCGCTCAACGAGGTTCTTATATCTGAGATCGTCAGAGAACTCAAAGAGCTCATCCTACTTAAAAACCTTAACTAGATGCAACAGAAGTATCCTAGCTTCTTTGAATGTATAACTTGAAGCTATGCTCGGAATGTACTGAACATATGGATAGGGAAGAGATGCAGAGGAAGTACATAATAGAAAAGGCAGCAAAAGTTGAAGTTAAAAATATTACCTAATTGGTTGAACCTAGGTCAGTTGAAACCAACAGATCTCCATGAGTTCCTCTTCACTTGTCGATTTCCTCTACAGAGGTATACATATGATTTGTGAGATTTACAATGCAATTCGTAAGAAGGATGAAAATAGGCATGATTATACAACTCTATAACTCCTAAGTCATGAGAAAGCTACACAACAACAACAAAATTAATAATGGCCACAAACAAAATGTTCAAATATTATTAATGGCATATCCACGTAACTTTATAATTTAGTATAAAATGAATGTTTTTTATATAACATTGATCGTTACAATTATACTTTTGTCTTGTATAAATTTCAAATTGGAAAAATAAGAAGATTAAGATAAGAACATTTTCTTCTATCATTAGACTAATTTGCTAAGTACGTGAAGAATATTCATTAATGAAATGACTGTAACTACGACATGAAGAGGTCAGTAAATGAGTTAAAATAAATGAAAAAACAAACTCAAAGCAAGTTTAACGTTTTCCCATTTCTACTAAATTTCAAGCTTTAGTGTTGCTTCCATCTTTATTGCAACTTCTTTCTTTTAATTAATCTTGGTTAATTATAATTCAAAGATTTTAATTCCAAATGGTAATATAAGAAATAGGTAAAACAATAGAATTAGACTTATAGAGATACTTAATTTAATAAATTTTAAAAATATTGATTTTTAAGAAAATTGCTATTACATTTACTAAAAACCTCAGTTCTTAGAATTTCAATAAGTACTCTATCATTTTATACTTTCTTCATCAGATGGAAAGCATAAGGTCTTAATAATTTGTTTATATCGTACATGGTTTCATTCTTTACTAATGAATTGATTTTTCTATACTTTATATCATACAATGAGGGTATCAATCGCTCCTTTGTGATCATAAGGTCACAGGTTCAAGTCACAAAAATAACATATTTGTAAAAATACAAAGGAAATGATGCATACATTATGACCATTTCCAAACTCCCACAAAGCGGGGAGTCTTGTGCATTAGATACATTGACTTTTTTTCTATACCATACAATTTGTCTAACAATATGGGAAAAGAATTTTCTTTTCAACTACTTGATTTTGATTGTTGGGATTTGTTCACTCGCAGCTAATCTATATACATACAGTCAGTAAGATTCTAATTACCGCTATGTGACGACAATTACACTTGTATTAGAGTAGCTTTTGGGCTTCTGACAACATGTAGTTTGACTTGTTACAACCCATTATATACCACAAACCATTATTAATTTATTGATAGAGCTTGCAATTACTTGTTACAATAACCGACAATGAAGTGTCATATATAATTCATTATTTAGAAATTGGATAATGAACAATTACATGATGCATTCACTTTCAGAGAAGCGAGAAATCTGGGGGCATTGCTCCATATCAAGTTATATACATAGACACTGACAAGGTACATATAATTAGAGTAATCGGTCGAGATAAGAGTTAATGGGTTTGATTCTCTTGCATGCATGGGAGCTGGTTATATCCGCATACGCCCACGTGGGCGGCATAAGAATATCACCTGCTGTTGTATATGGAATCTAACTACAAAATTGTGAAGGATCGGTGAAGTTGGTAGCTGCCATAATGACATTATAATAAATATGTGACGGTTTGGTTTGGTAGCTTTCACTCTGTATACAACACTAGTAAACACGAGTCGATTTGGCATGAGAATTCACCATCAGCGACTTGAACCCTACCAAGCAAGACCACACATTTGGGGTCGGGTTACAGATAGAACCAGACAGATTTCATATACTACGTAGACTTGTCAGATATATGTTTAATGGTAAAGAACATGAAAGATGAGCAAAAAGTCGTTGACAGTACAAAATTGTGATATGGAGTAGGGGCATTTCCTAGTTGATCATCAGTTGCTGACTCCTTTTAAATAGACATATAAGAAATCGTATTGATTTAGGGCTTGCATATGCATATTGGAAGCTAAGATGCATGGGCCAATAGGACTTGACAGGAGATGAATATGATCACAAAAGAAGAACGGGGTCCACACTCACCGTTGGATTTTAATGCATAGGAAGGTCAAATATTGACCGTCTGACCAGACCAGGACCATGGATAATAATGGACCCCTCAATTGACCGTCAGACTTCTCATTATTATTGCGGTTAGGAGGGTGGAGTTGTTGTCTTGCTCTCTTCTCTTTCGTCCTTGCCTTTGGGCATTCAATTTAATATTATTTGCGGATCTTCTTCTTTCTTTTTTCTTTTTTTTTTCTTCTTATTTGTCTCACAGAGTTAAATGAAAAGCAAGCGTCTCGTGAATCATCTCTTACAATCAAGTTAAACCTCTGAACTAAATGACATTGATTACTGGTATCCCGTTATGTCAAACGATGTTGTTCATTATCTGCTGGAATCTGCCTTTGATCCCATTCCTTTGCATTTACTTAGATTTTGGCGTTTGCGTTTGGGGTGCGTAGGACCGAGCTTGCACATCTTGATTTCGGTACATATAATTGCGTGTTAATTGGGGAGAAGAATCGTTTTTGACTGGTAAACGCAAGTGCATTAATTACGTACTTTGAGGATGTGATGTGGTTTTTCTTAAATGTATCATATCGAAGGATGACAACCGCGATTGTAAAATTTATTCAAAAAGAGAAATAATTTGTAACTATTAGATTTTACGGCCTTTAAAAAAAAAAAAGTTAGACTATGTACAAATTTAAGTAAGGTTCCATCTTAAAATTAATTGATGATAGGTAGAGTAGTCCACTAAATTTATATGTTAGTCTTCTTTCTTCTCTTTCTCTAATGTGGGACAAACTCTTACTCTTATATTTCAATAATAACATTACCGTTAATATAAATATAGGCAAATTTTGAAAAAGTTGAAGGCCTGTTTGGTTAACAGGTCCAGTTCACTATAGCCCACTTTATTTGCAGTTCAAAAGATCCAAAAGCTGATGAACCCACGTCCAGGCCTGTCCTTATTTTGCGTTCTAGCCTTTTTCTCAGTTGCCACGTCCAGGCCTGTCCCTGTTTTGCATTCTAGCCTTTTTCTTATTTGTTAGCTTTGATGATTGCCTCTAAAAAAATGTTGATGCTAATTATATACTAAATTTCATACTTCAATACATCATCACGTTCAGTCTGAAATTTTACAATAAAATAGAATTTGATGAGGTTTGATAGTACGAAGAGAGTGTAATAACTAATTAAAAAATTTACCACAAAAAAATAACTAATTAAAATGTGAATAGTATCATAATATTTTTTAAAAATTGCATAAATTTTTATTGTTAATTGTAATATTATTTTGCATCTTATTATTACTAAAATAATATTTATTATACTTTGATTAAAGTGCAAAAATAGCACTAAAAATAATAGTTGAGATTTACTTAATTTTTTAAAATGTTAAAATAAAAATCACGCTTTTAGATAATATATAAAGAATTTTTTTAAAAAATTATTATTGTATGCAATAGGTACAAATTATTAATTATGTTGTCATATAAATTAAGTTGAGAAATTAGTTCCTAAAAGTTGATAATAATAACTCTATTAAATTTTGGATTAATATTAATATTATTATAAAGATGTTAAAATATAAAGTAATCATGCAAATAAGAGTACGTGATGCCAAAATAGCCATATAAATTCCTTTAGGTGGAGTATGAGTTCCGCCAACTCATTTCTTTTCATTTGACCCGCTTTATCAGAGCATTCATCAACTCATTCTTCTTAATCTTTCGTGAGAGTGACCCCTATTTTCTTATACTAAGTTTATTTTTGTTGCAAACAACATCATCGCTATTAACATAAAAGGATACGAGTTCACGAAAGATTCTAATTTGTTATTTGCTGCCTCAGAAACAATTAACGAAATTGGGGTTATTATAAAATGAAATTTTGTAATAAAAAATTAAATTCAAAAAATAATAAAAAGGGAATTATCGGTGAAACAAATATTGGTTTATGGTAGCATCCACCATTGGAACTGCGATTGATCATCGATGCAAAAGAAAATTATTTCATCAATTGCATATTCATTATGGTATTAAATATTTGTCTTTTCTTACGATTGGCTAATCAATAATACATAATCTAATTAACTGTACTTATTATCCAAAATTTTATTAAATAATAGCTTTAAGGAAAGAAAAACTATTGAAATAAGATAACACAACATCCATTGTTCCATTAATCTTGTTGAACACTTTTCCTACAAGTTAATAATTTCTAATGTAGCAAATTAAAAAAACCATAGTCACTACAAAGATCAAAGGAATTGAACATTTACGTATTCAATATTTAATCTAGAAGTTGATTTTTTCAATCAATAAAATAATCTGGCGCATTAAAAATCAATTAAAACAATCATTAAATCAAAGGTACAAAAGAATTATCCAATATATGAATAGATAGAATAGTACGTATTAAAACCCAATTATATCCCAATCTATAAAATTCCAAGGGCTTCAAATTCTTTCAACCAAGATTTTTTTAAAAAAAAAAGTTAGGCACTAAAGCCATTGTTGCTTCTAACATCTGCTGAAGAGAAAATAGCAACATTAACATCTACATAATTTTAAGAACAAAAATTTTGTGAGAAACTAGAAAATAGAAGATGAAAAATTGGAGGCCTTTCCTCCACTTAGGTCCTTCTTATAATTAATTTACCCCCATATTTTTGTTAATATTGAAATCTTCCTATTGTGATTATTTGGTTTCAGAAGACTATAACTCTATTGATTATCATCTAGACTTGGTCAAGATAAGATTGAAACAAATTCTAAACTACTTTAACTGCATATCCAAAATTTGAATGTTGGAATTTTAGCTGAACGTGCTCATGCTTCATCATGAGAAGCTTTACTATTAGGTTTTTTATCACCCTAAACGCACCTTATTTTGTAGCGTTTTGGTTTCTTTTAATTTTATATCTACCAAAAATCATTTGGGTACAAAAGATAAGTAATTCTTTTAGATACAATCAATAATCACATATAATACAAGTGAATTAAGGTTCAAAATAATTATCTTTAATGGTCTTATCAGTTTAAATTTCTCATCTTATTTTTTAAAACGAGTTTATTGAAATAATTAAAAGAAGGGAAAATGTAATAGGTAACATAATTGAAATATTAAATTAAGACCAAAAATTCTAGGAAACATTTTTTTCTCTTTTTTTTTCTTTTAATTTGTCTCTCATTTACACAATACTTTTAATCATTTTTGCTTAATGATCAAATGGGAGGTCCTTTTACTCTAGGTTAGATTATTTTCTTTTTTGGGTAATGACTATAACCATATAGTCTGTTGAGCCTCCCCTCTCCCCATCAAATTCAAATGTTGCCTAACCTCCATCAACTTCCCTCTTCATCCTCTAACATGTTCCCACCTCTCCCTTCCTCTAAAGCCCATCTTGTTTCGATTTGTGTTACTATCCAAGATAGTGCTCCTACCTTTGTTTCCTCACTAGCTTTTACTGGTATGCCTAGTAGTGTAAAGGATTAATATGAATTACATTAAACATATCAACTATCTTGAGAAAGTTTTGGAAAAATGTTATTGGAGATTTTTCACCCTATGAGAGACTTAAGTACCTACCAAGACATAAGGATAGAGATATAATAATGGCTTTGACTTTATTGTAAGTCTTGAAAGTTAGAGCTAGTAGTTGGAACTCTATATTAGTGGGGTACTTTATAAATATGAGACTCCCTTTCCTTCTGGTTTAAAAATAGGTTGAGAGCAACTGGATCAAGCTTGGCGTAGATAAAATGCCAACCAATGAGGACAATTTCTTCTTACTTAGGTTCTTGAATGAGGCAAGTATACAGAGAGTTGTGGAGCTAGTCCCTAACATATCCATGGTAAGCCACTCCTGATCCAAAGATAGAAACCTAGGATGAACTTAGATAAAAATTACATGAATAATAATCCTTTATAGGTCAATTTCCATAAGATTCCCTTTGAATATGGGTTCATAATAAGTTTGAGCTATCTTACTAACTTCATATGCAAACTACTATGTATGGACAAGACCACAACAAGACTTTGTCATATAGGGTATGCAAAGATATACCTATTCTGTAATGTTCTAGCATTATAAAAAACAACAGCCTTAGAGGGGCTCACTGGAGTTTTCCCCTTAATAACTTGTTTGAATCTATATTTTCAAAAGGCATAATTAATATGTTCAATGAGTGTGAGATGAAAATTGTGGTCAAAGCCAAGAAGAAACTTGAAAGAAAGTCAAAAAGGAAGAGGCCTTTGATGTTAGACCCTTACTTCTACTCCATAATCATTACTTGGAATGTAAGGGCATAAACTACCCCAAAAAGTAGTAGATGATCAACGATTTTCTGCTATCTAAAAACTTCTCTTAGTAGGTTTATTGGAGACAAGAATTAAAGAGGACAAGCTAACCAATCGCCTCTAGATGTTTAAGAAAAAATAGAATGTTATTACCAACCATAACACACATTACAATAGGAGAATTATTGTTGCTTATATCTTAAACAAAATCAAGGTTCTCCACTCATTCATCTCTGAATAACTTATACACCTAGTCATCAATATAAATCAAGTCCCAACTCTATTTATGGTCGCTTTTGTTTATATTGCTAGTCATGAATCCCTAAAAATCTTACTTTTAAATTATCTAAATTCCTTAGGCTCAATATGAATAAACCTTGGATCTCCCTTGGGGACTTTAATAACATCTTAAGGTCTATTGAATTTGAAGGGGATAGAGTGAAAAATAAATTGACGAATGTCAACCTAAGGAATTGTTTATCTACTGCAAACCTTGAGAACCTTAAGTAAAAAGGAGCTCACTTCACTTGGAGCGATAAATAGGAAGGAAGTTGGTTTATTAGGTAAAAAAACTTGATAGAGCTCAATTCAATCCCCTATAGCTCACTGATACTCCTAACAATTTTCATTCTTTGTTATGCTCAAATCACTCCCATATTAAAGTGTTAGTGAAATTATAGAAATAAATATAAGATAAAATCCTCCTTCAAGTTCAACAATTTTTTGGTTAAGCTAAAGGGATTTGAAGAGGCTATTACAAAAGGATTAATTTTGTGGTTAAAGGGTATGAACCATTCAAATTCTTAAAAAAGCTATAAGCTGTGAATACAAAACTTAAAAGGCTACACCTAAAGAGAGTACGATACACAAGATTAAATATCTCTAGAGCTAGAGATGAATTGACAACCATTTAGAATTATTTGGAACAAAAGCCTAGTAATTCCCTTTTGAAACTAAAAGAAAAGTGGGATTTTGCTACATATTCCTAAGCTCTAAAAATTTAACACACCTTAATGAAACAAAAAGCCTGTATCAAATAGATAAAATATTGGGAGAGGCCAAATTCTTTCACAATACAATCTATACAAAAGAAATAACAATAAGATTTATTGCTTGAAGAGTGCTAATAACGATGTCATTTGGGAACAAAATAAATAAAGGAAACGGCTATAGCTCATTTTAAGAACATTTTAGGTTTCTCTAACAATAGTTATTCCAATAGGTAGGTCATTAATAATTTTTTCCAACTCTTTAACTCAATAATAGAAGGAGCAACTTATCATACTTTATCACCACTCAAAGCCTTTGGCCTTGATGGCTTGAATGCCTTCTTATTTTAAAAATATATATCACCTCACAAGGCATATGATGACCAAGGTAGTTATAAAGTTCTTCAAGAGTGGAAAAATGCTTATAGAACGAAATAGAACTCATTTTTGTCTCATTCTAAAGTAACCAAATGAGAGTTCCTTAAATGAATTTAGTCCAATATCTTATTGTAATCTTATTACAAGATTATATCTAAAATGGTAGTAATAATATTGAAGTAAGCTAATAGGTCAATCATTAATCTAGCTCAAAGAGTTTTTATTAATAGCATACTTATAGGTGATAGTTTGTGTTGGATCCCGTTTTTGGAACCGAACTACTTAATCCGAAACCCTTTATGGTTTCTCCTTTCTTGCTTAATCATAGTGGTTTGAAGAGTAAGATATGAAGGAAAGGGTTGTCAAAAAAAAATCAGATTTCATGGGTTAGGGATTTCGAAATTCTTTAATTTTCTTGTTAGGGTTTTACTTTTCTTACTTAAAAATGGTGATTTGAAGAATGAGTAGAAGAAAAGAAGAGTATGAAGTGGGGTTTGAGCTTCCAAAATCTGATTTTTCTAAGTTTAGGAATTTCCGATTTTTGTTGGTTTTTTAGCTAAGTTTTGATGTTAATTGTTTAGAAAAGGTATAGGTACCCCATGAATATCACCTTTCTGCCACTCTCTAGCTCGAATTCCAT
>JANZLC010000005.1:18863061-18880316 GCA_026413385.1 Erythroxylum gracilipes | reverse complement strand
TGAAGGAATGTACAGACAAATGAAACTGACAGTGTGTAAATTACTGAGTTTGAGTAAATGAAATGGAATACAGTTTGATTATTAAAAAGTTTCAATTTCTTATGACTGTTTTATTATTGTGATGTCATGGGGAGTTTAGTGGTGGTTGTTAGTAGTGGTCTCTTATCGTAGGATATATACCGGAATGATCTACGGGCGTTCCGGTGGGTACTCTATAGTAAGGGGGCGCTACATGCTCAATGTATGCTTGATTGACTTATTCTATTCTTATAATAATTTTATCAATTTTAAACTGCAAATGTACGATATAGCTTTAGCTAACACAGGCAAGTACGAGTTGATTTTATGAGGATTGTACGTCCTAGTATTCACCCTTTTCCTATTAGCTAACTGTCTAAATACATTGTGGATTTAATTAAAAATTAAATTAAACTAACTAAACTAAGATTGAAACAATAATGAACTCAAAAAAGGAAAATACTTAGAAAAGTCAATATTAAATAAATAGTACCTAGGTGATGAATCCTTCTAAGAATTCTTAAATTATTAATCCTTTATTATACAATTAAATTATTAGATCGTGAAAAATTTCATCTTATTTTAACATCTTTCTCAAGACTAGAACAACTAATCCCTCTATTGATTAACAAAAATATCTTTCTAGTTAAAACCCCTGTGATTATATTATTGATTTGTGAATTTCATTATTAGGTTTGACCCTAATCTAGAGGATTTATATCGACCTATCTCTAGGTTTACATACAACTCCTTAAAATTATGGTAGATCTATTCACACAAAAAGATTTCTCAATTTCAGTCATATGAAATCAAATTATGAACTAATATTTTAGATATATTAAAACAAGAATAAAACGCATAATTGAATCCCAATAAACCAATCAACAAAACTGCATTAAATAAAAGATCAAATCATATTGTTATTATTACATAGGGTTCATCACACCTAGGCAATAAAAAATTAGTTCCTACCCATAGAAAACAAAACCAAAGATAATTATGTAGAATAACAAATAGAAAACAATAAAATCATAATTCTATATCTCCTTTTTTTCGTCTAAAGAATCTTTTTGCAAGTTTGATTAAATGTTGTAATCTATTGGATCTTGTGACATAAGCTTCATGTTTTCCTCGTCCTCTAATCATAATTATTGCCTCTCTATGTTTCTTATAACATAAAAAGTTCTATAACTTGCCTTCTCTTATTATGCCTCTGATCATGTCTTTTTATAGTAAAAATTAAGGTTTCTAGGATATACACGGTTAATATAAATGATCATGTAAGTGATCGTGTATATCCAAACATACCAGAATTTGTAATTTTACACAGGCACAAAGACTTACACAGGTAACATACACGGGTGTGTAACTTCACACAACTAGAAACAATATTCTTTAAATCAATAATTATACACGGTCTTGTAGGCCCTTAATTTCTTTAAATCTTTATTCCATGTCACGATTTCATCAGAGTTCTTTTCCTTTTCGTCCAAGAAGACAATTATCACCTACAAACATACTTGAAGCGAATTATGTACCAAAAATACAACAAAACTATTAAATAACAAACAAAAGACATTAAATATGGGTATATAAATATGGCCAAATAATCATTTATCAATGTTGTTTAAGATAAACCAAACAAGTTTTGAGATTTGTCCTAGTGAATCTAAATACCAACGACAAAAATGATCCACTAAGAAATTTCATATCAAAATTCTTAAGAAAATGTGCTTAATAGAATATGACTAAGTTATTTGATGTAAGTAAGACATCATCTACATACAAAAGTAGAAAAATAGTCTTGCACCACTAACCTTGTAGTATAAGAATCTTTCAAATTTATTTTTCTTAAAGTGAAATGTGGTTATTACCTTATCAGATTTCGGGTACCACTGGAGGAAAGCTTGTTTGATTCTATTTAATGATGTCCTTTACAAACTAAATGAATTTCTTTTTATCTTCCCAAACCCTTTATGTTGTACCATATAGACCTTCTAATAAATATATCTATTTAAGAAGGAAATTTTAACAACTATCTATTGTAGTTTCATTTCTGCATCTTTGAAAGATATAGAAGAGGAAGTGACATTAAAGTCTACCCATTCTCTCTATATATAAAACCTTTGGCAACCAAAATGGCTTTAAACTACTTAATATTATAAACCTATTTATCTTGGGAGTTCTTTTCAATATTATAAACCTATTTATAAACAATAGGTTCATAATTTTGAGATAAATAAGCAAGTTCTTATACCTAATTATGTTTATGAAATGTATTTCATCTCTTATTGCATCTCGCTGGATGTATAATATCATAATCAGATGATGTAACATGCCTCTTTACCCTAGTGGATCTTATTAATTGAATATGTTTAATATGATCACGTGTGACAGGAACCTTATTCTTTGTCTGTATTAGTTATTAATATATTAGAATGACACTAGGTACATAATCCATTAACCTAACTAAATAGGTGAATGATGTGAAATTATAATTGTATTAACTCTACTTTTCTCTAATAAGAAAGACTAAACATTATTAGGCATATCATATTCTTAAAACTTAGGTGTTCATGATTCCATAATTCTAGATATTCCCTCTCTGCAATAGAATTTCTATTCTTTAGAGTTGTCTAGAAAACCTTTAAGAAATATTATTGGAAAAGTCCTTTATTATGATTTTTTGGGTAGTCTAAAAAGCAAATGGTTAAATATGGCCTCTTAATTGGTGAATATCATGTTTCAACTTTTTCTAAGTTGCACAAGGTGTTTTTTTAAGGTTTTATACTAATAAGTATGAGAATGGAAGGAGTTTCTTTAACCATGGCCATATTGATATCCATAATCTCTAAAGAAAATTCCACTTCATATTTCCATTTCTTAAAATTAAAACTTGTAAAGGTTTTAATGATAACATTATTTTTATTTACAAAAAAAGGTTACAACAAAATAAATAATGTATATAATCTGCAGAAATGTAGGATAATAATGATACTAAAAGCTATAATTATTATTTGCAATGAACATCTTACTAAATATATTATGGCACACCTATAGTAGAATATATAATACATAAAGATAAGGTTTTTACATAAAAGTGATCATACACACCATCAACTCTTATCATTCCACTACCTAGTGGGTATGTAGATTATTTAACCAATGATTATCCCGACCAAAGTCCTTTATGCATATCTTAACTTTTCATAAAAGTTTAATGCTTATGAATAATCAAATAAAAAATCAAAGACATCACCTGACATGAAAGCAAATGAGTCCAAATACTAACTTAAAAGGCCACAATGGTGACTGTATTTTTATTAACATTCAAACAATTCCACAAATATAAGGGATACACTTATATTTTGTCCTCATTTTTTCTTGTATGGGCATTAAATTATTACAAACTTACCACTGTATAATGCAAAATCTTTATACCCTGTTCATTATCACTCAATAGTGCTAAAAAAATATCAATAACTTTATTTGAGAATTCGCAAATTAAATATAAAAAGTGATAAATATTCAATAATATATATAAACATATAAAATAATTAAACAACATTTATCTTATTTATTTCAAGTTAACTACATAAAATGTCACTTAACTATGGCTTTAAAAACTTTATTTAATCTTTTTTAAAGTTAAAGTTCAATTATTCTTAAATGGAATATTTCCAAAAAAAACTTAAAAATTAACTGTATACATTATCAAAACTAAAAAATGATCAAAAATAAATTTAGGGACTATTCTATAATTTTTAAAAATTTGGATGCTTTTGTCTTGTAGGGCATTGATGTCAACATTTGTATGGCAACTTTCACATGTGTGTTACACACAAGATTGCATAAGGAGCGCATATAGCTCAAGCATAAAGACACACTTAGAGCCTTTCTATCATGTATACATACACCAAATGTGCAAACACGTGCTCCCCACTTTATGATGCATGCAAAACATGAACACATACGCCTTCACCTTTATATTGCATATATGAATCATGTTAGACATGTGGCATATGCCTATGCTTTGCTTAATTCATATAATCATGAAATTGCTATGAGAATATGTGTTATATATGACAAAAACTTTATTGATTTGCCTTAAAATCAACCATGAACTTTTATACATAACGATAATATGCAAACAAATTTATTTTGCTATTAATTTTTGTTTGAGTAAACTACTAAAAACCTTGAGTAAGCTTGTCAAACTTTGAATAAGCTACTAAAACTTTCAATAATCCTTTATAGAAGTTGCTTGAAACAACGTCTGCAAGATCTTTCTACACCTTTTTTAATGTGTATATCTCTTAACATATCAGAGAAAATTTGATACATATGAAACTTAGTTAAAGTAAATGTAGGAGACTTAATAACTATTTACAGTAACCTTATAAGTCTTATCATCACGGGTCTTAGAAGTATCTGACCTACCCTGATAAGATTAATTTTCTTCACTAGAATTTAGTCCATATATTTGGATCAATTATTAGAGTTCTTTGTTATATTTATATTAGATCAAATTTTAATTTTTATCTTTAAATTTAAAAATGTTAATTAATTTGAATTTTAAATAAAAATAAAATTCCAATAGATTACATTTTATCAAATGATAAAACTTCAAAAGGTCAAGCAAATAATATTTCACCTTCTTAATCATAGTGATGTCCTCAATCTTATTACCATAAATTCTCATGTTATTGGTAATGTCATGTTTCTGGAGAAGTACTCTGCCATTGTTTCATTGTTCTTCATTTACAAAGTCTCAAACTCTGCCCTTAAGCTTTGTAATTGTTGTCTCTTAACCTTTAGCACTATCATGATACTTCTTCTTCATAAAATCCCATATCTTCTTCATTTCCAAAAATGTCAAGCCACTTACTTGAAATAGGTAGTTTTTTTGCCTTCAGGTCCTTCAATTATGAGTTTTCAACTTTAGTTTTTTGTGCATCAGTTTCACCTAGTACTAACTCAATGACTACACTCTCATCGACAACCAGATACTCCTCAAGCCTTAGGAAATTTTTTGTTAGTATACTTCAATAGTCATAATGGTGACCATAAAAAAAGGATAAAAGCCTTAACAAAATTATTGATAGCTTTGTGTTTAGGTCATAGGGTTTCTAGTTTGATTCATCTTAGGAACAATGGAACGTGGCTCTAATACCAATTGTTAAACTTAAAAATAAAGAAGCAAATAAATAGTAGGAAAAATTGGAATAGTAACTAAAATGAACGAAATATTTTATTAAATGAAGAATGCCTAATTATAATGAATCCAATATAAAATAACATATGACTACTTAAATAAAATAAAACTATAAGATCATGTCCTAGACTTAAGGATTAAGCCTGCAATTAACTACTAAAAATCTAGAACTACAGTGATAGTTACTCTAAAATAGATAATAATTGCTAACTTGTTGCTAAAACTAGTAAAATAAATAACAAAAATTGTATGAATAAAAAGATCTTAGACTAAGTTATATTAACTTTATTTAATTTAAAATATCATGTATAATGTTGATTGGATGTTGACTTGCGCTATTGGATAGGTATAACATTGTCTAAGTAACTTCTACTCTATCAGGTAGAACATTGTCTCCAGGTTAATGGTGGTCTTAACCATGTATATTGTTATTACAATAACTTAAATAATCATATAATCACATAAGTTTGGGAATCTTCATAACTTTACGCCCACTACTTTAAACTCATTACAATTAAGACTAATTTAGAGGAAGCTTAAGGGTAATATCGATGAAAAAGAACCATTCCATAAATTATATAATAAAGGTTTAGCATTCAAGGATCATGCCCTATCAACACAACATAATGAGAAGGAGTTCTTAAGAATGACAAATCACGTATTGATATTATTATATTAATAAGTTTAAAGTGTTTACTAAGAAAAGAATTAACTTACCAACAACATGGCTTTCCAAATTATTATGTTCTAATTTTAAGATAGATACAAGAAAAGGAGTGAGGATATTACAATTGACCTTATAAGTTCCGAATTATTCTTAAAGTGAGTGCAAACAAACCTCTAAATTAAAATCAGAAAAGTTTAGAGAAAGGTTCTTGAGCTTATAATAAATATGTAAGAGTCTACTTAGTTTTATTTCTTTTTTTAATTTTATTTTTTAAATTAAAATATAGTTAAAATTTTTAAATGATTTCTATTTTAGTTTTAAAGTTTAAGTTTTTATTTACATTTGAAAGGCTTGTGATTTTCTATTTTTTCATTTAGTTCCTATTCTTTTTAAAAAAATCATTCTTTAATAATCCTTGTCTACTTGTAGAAATAGAAAGGCAAGAGCTAATCACGCACATAGCAGAATAATTATGAAACATTTTCATTTTATTTACCTAAAGTCAAGATCAATTAAAATTATATAACATGATTAACATTTAAAATAATAAAGCATGAATCTTAATTTGTACCTTATTGTGAAGCTTGATCCTTGTTTTGTCATTTCCCTTGAACCACTTTTGAAATATGCTCATCTCGACCACTATAGCTTCACAAGTGCTGGGCCTCTAATGGTACACATAAAACTTGCTAAGAGAACTCTACAATTGTTGTAGAGATGGTTAAATAAGAAGTGTTAGCTCCATAAGAGCCTAAGACTATTTATAATAAGTTTGGACATTTTAGGAATTTAATTAAAATAAAAATCTAATTTTAATTAAACTTTAATTAGAATAATAATTAATTCTAATTAAATATCAATTATGTCCAAATAAGATCCAATCTCTCATATTGGTTCTTATTTATTAAATATCTCATATTTAAGCTTAAAGTTTCTCAAACTTTACAATCAAGTCTAACTTTATTAAAACATCCTTTCTCTTTTTAACTCATTATTTATGTATAACTCATTATGTTCTTAATTATATTGGAAATAGATATAATTTATAATCCTAAATCATATTTAAGATTAGATAAATTAAACTCCTTTAGTTTATCTTTAATTCTCTAATTAAATAATCTATATCTATAAATAGAGATTGGCATCTAGCAATGCATCATAACCACCCAAATATTTATGAATGTCAAAAGTGATTTTAACTAACCTATCTATGTATAGTTTTTTGTATAATTCTATTATTTTATTGTGTAATTTTCTGATTAAATAGAGAGTATGGAAATAATGTTTATTTTATTTGAGCCCAATCATATTAGTTTTCCACTATTAGTAATTGATTTAATTAATGACATTTGAATTTTTTTTTTCAAAGTGTCATTCCACCTTGGCTAATGATTTTTTGAATCAATATTAATCAAAAATAGTGAAACATTCTCCATAATCATTTCAAGATGATGAACTTATATTGATTACTCAACTATCTTCATATAGTTTATATTATATCCAATAACTACCGATTGAGCTACCCTTGACTATAATAGGTCATAAGTAGTATCAAAACATAGCAGATCCTACATGAGATACTTTAGTGACCTCAAGTCAAAGGATCACTTTATACTATCATCATAATGATAATTTTTATACATATACAAGTAACATTCCAAATGAAACTCATATAGGGTCAATTTAGTGAACTTGTTCTCTAATAAACTCTCATATGTTTGTTTAAGTATCTCCATACTTTAGTCCATGAGATCAAATACTTCCCTCATAAGGAAGAAATATATAGTGTGCTAGTCTTTTTAGGCTCTATTAATTTCTAGTATTAATTGAACATTGACTAGGAATAATTTAGGGATAATAGATAAATGCAACATGAATATCTTAATTATAATCTCATCATAATTTTATTGCGATCTAATTTTATCACATAGACTTTATCATATACATTTGAATATGTATAAGATAAAGAATCCTTTTAAAGAATTATATCACTAACTATAACCAATCGATTGTCTATAGGGTATAAACTAACATTATCTTCATTTAATAGTGATTGAAACCCTTCAAACACCTCTCCATCTCACTCTTATCCCTCTTTTAGAATGTTGATCACAGAATAAAATAAATATGATACTGAATAATATTGCTAATAATGATATATCTAATTTACTAATAATCTATTTTAGTAAAGTATGACAAACTTTATTACTTATACTATTAATAACTATTATAAAAATATTAACTTATAATTAATTTTCTACAATGCTTATTTAATATCTTATTACTAGTAGTATCAAAACAAACCTATTTATTTCTACTACAAATTTTGGTTTTTTCATGTTGTTTTCAAATTTAGTAAAAGAATTTGCTTATTTGAGTTTTTATTTTATATTTATGATTTTGATCTCTTCCTGTTTTCACAACTTATAAAAATCATAAAAATAATTTGATTTTTTTGGTAAATCAAAAATTTAAATAAATCAAAGGAAGTTATGTACAAGCCACGGGATTGTCCTGGAAGCAATCCCTTCCCAATAACCATAAGAGCATCCTAACCTAATAACTTAAGGAACTTTACAAAAAATTGTTCCTCATGAATCGAGCCAACCGCAACATCACGCCTATACATATCTACCATCCAAGATGACCTTGAAGGAAGGCTCATCTTAACCAGCAACGCAAACATTTACAGATGCAAAGTAAAGAAATAAATCAAAATAAACAATCCTTTCCAATTTAGAACCCAAAAATTCACGTTCACTTTGCAGGAGATTAAGCCTCTGAGTGGCATTCTTCTGTTTTGCTGAAGGTGGTATATTCTTTGGTGAATTATCTAGGAAGCCCCTTCACCATATCTATATAGATGTTTTTGCGTCCCTGTTATTCCTAACAACTTAGTCCCGTGTATGATATCTTCATTAGTCCCATGTATGATATCTTCATCTTTTGCACTCCAATTCTCACCCATCCTTTTGAGTTAACATCATATAATTGTTTTTGCTTCTATAAGCCACCAACAGAGGAGTATGGACTCTCCTCCAGTCAAGAACCATCAAGAACTAGAGAAACCTACAAAACAGAACAATTAAAGAAAATAGTCTCAAGCAGTATTTTCCTTTCCTCAGTGTTTGAGCCGAGAATTTTCATAACTTGGAAGACCACTCTGGTGTTCAAATTCCCAACTTCCACGGCTTTTTCCTTGAAGGTTTAATGGTTTCTTTCGGACCAAAGGTTATAAACAGTCACCGAAAGGATAAAGGGGAGAAGGTTAAGGTTAGTATTTGTGTGGTTTGATGGGTGATTAAACCAGCTTAGGATGGCTTGAAGGTTTGTCAAATTTGGCAAGTGAATCTGAAAATGAAAAATAATTTGATTTATTAGTGACTAAATGTATATTATTTAATTCAATAATATTAATTAATAATAGATATTATAATTAATATATTTTAATTATTTAATATATTTTTAATTTTATATTTATATTTAAATTTAAATTTAAAAATATGTTTAAATTTTATAATTATTTAATAAACATAATTTAAATTTAAAGTACCTTTAAATACATATATTTCATATGAAATTAATTTTAATAAGTAAAATATATATTAATAAATAAATTGTATGGCTTTGTAGTTTTTTGCTTTATTAATTTTAATAAAATATAATGAATTATTATTATTTATTAATAAATATTTTATAAGAGATGAAAATAAAATTAACGTAATTAATTCATAAAATTAATTTATCTCTAAATTTTAGTTAATATTAAAATATTTTTAAAAATAAAAAATTGCATTAGAACATGAAAAACAACATATTAAAGCCTAGTAAAGGTTTGCAATAACTCTTTTAAGGAGCGAGATCAGGCTATACAAGAGCCTTTCTAGTTGTTAGGAGAAATACCTAAAGTTTCAAGGATATCAAGTAATATAGAGGGAAAATAAGTTAATTCACATTCTAAAACATTTAGCTATGTTTATGTTATGCTTGAGCTATTAAGATCAGGCTTTAATTTCCTTTATTATTGTGAGTGAAAGTAGGTAACTTACAACTAATAGTCAACTAAGTGTTGCATCTTTTATGGATAGCACGAGTTACTAGTTGCATCTGGATTCTTTAAAGCAAATCCTTAAGAAGTAAATTCCTCTATAAAGCCTGGTTGTGGAAGATACTTTTGTTTCTTTTATGCCAAATATAGTATACCATATTACAAAGAGCGATTTTAAAGATCAAATGGTCATTATTCCTTCCTTGAACATTATAATAGCTCCAATTTGTAATGTCAAGCCATTTCGAGGATGGAGAGTTCCTCTCACTAAGCTGAAGGATGCCTCTCCAAATATAGTTGGAGTATTCACAATTGAATAAGAGGTGATTTAAGGATTCCAGATCTTAATTATATAGAACACATGTTCTTGGAATTGATAAAAAAATCTTGAGATTTTGTATTTGGTGGACTATTTCTCCTTAATTTCCAAGTACAAAATTAAAGTTGCACGTGGATAGTACTATTTTAACCAAATAAGTTCCCTCCATTTTACTTTAGTAACTTGATGTATAAAAGAGCTCTATAAGAAGAGGTAGAGAATTGACCTAAAGTGGTCCTCTTCCAAAAAACGACATCTTCTTTCTTTATAATTAAGGACTTATTCATCACATGGTTTACTAAAGGAGTATGTAGCATGAAAGCTAGCAAATTTGCTTTATCCCTTATTTTATCACAAACAATGACAATCCGAGGGACAATATTCTTCAATGGGAATCTCTGCCACCCCTATTGATGGACCAGATGGGCTCCAATTGTTATGCCAAAATGACGAAGAAGTGTCATCCCCTAAGTTTCTCTGAAATTAATATCTCACCACTTTCCTTAGCCTAAATATATAAATCATAGTTTATGAGGAATCAGTTTTTGGTTGAGTACTCCAAAATTTATCATCTTTTAAATAATAGGCATTCACCCATTTCACCTATAAAGCTTATTTCCCGTTTAAGAGTCTCCAATTCTTTTTAATAATTAAATCTTTATTGGTTATTTTCAATAAAATCATTATAAGACCACCCTCATCCTTAAGAAGATAAAAATCTAACCAACTAACCTTAGCCATTGAATCTTTACTTGCATCACCAAATCAAAGGTATCTTTTAAACATCCTATCAATGGTTTTAACATAGTTGTTTATGAACATTAAGTGAGAAGACTAGTATACTTGGATGGTGTTGAGCACCGAATTAAGGAGCTAGGCTCTACGAGCTTTTGAGAGGCTTCTATTATGATTCTCTATGATCCTCTAGCATACTTCCTTTTATAATTTTTGAAGAGTTTATGTGCAATCAAGATGTTGTCCTTAATTAACCTGCCTTTAATAAAAGCACAATGAGTTTCATCATTGTATGAAGAAAAAATAGATTCAATATTTTAGTAATAAGTTTAGAAACAATCTTATAAATTGTATTGCAACAAGCTACAGATCTGTAATGCCTTAATGAATTGGAGCTTGCACTTTAGGGATGAGACATAGAAAAGTTTTATTTAATTCCTTCAACATTTTCTCCTTACTAAAAAACTCTAAGATAACATCTGTCACTAAGGTTATGGTTAGAGCCTAGGTCCTTTAAGAAAAATAAATATTGGTTCCATCTGGTCCTAGAGCTTAATTAGGATGTAATAAGAACAAAGCTCTTTCCACATTTGATTACTGAAAGGGCTATAGAGGGACTCAACTTCTTAAGGAGCAATCTATATTTGAATAATGAACTTGATAAGATTAAAGAAGAAGCAATATATGTAAGAGTACCTAAAGATCTAGAGAAATAAGAAAAGCCTCTTAAATAATGTCAGGTTGAGTAAAAACAAATGTGTTAAGCCAAATGAGTGCCATAATTTGAAGATGTATTTTCTATGGGATTTGAAATTTCTTCCACACTTGCATCCTTACTAAAATCAATAAGAATACTTTCATGAGTATTTTCATGAGAAACAATAGTAAAGGACATGTTTTGTAATTCCTTAGTGTTTAAAAATGCACCTTTTCCATAAGTTACTTCAAAAGTGAGTGAGGTAGAAGAGCTCCCCATATTAACTTCTTTCTCCTTGTCAGTAATGTCAGAATCCATTTGCATTAATTCCTAAAAGTCACCTTTTTGAGAAAATCCTACCTGATAGCTTCTAAAGTTTCTTTATTTAGTATGGTTTAGCCTCCAAGTATAAGAAACCTTAACAGTTTCCTTAATGAACTTGTCACCCTTACCTAGCCTTAGTAAAGGAATGTCTTCATGGATATCAATTAAGACACAAACCTCTGTATAATTGATCATCTTGGTGCTTGCTATTACTTATCAAGAAGGATTCGCTTCCCCAAAAAGCTAGCTAGATAACTTAAACCTTTGTGGTTCAATACTCTAAAGGAGTAATATGGATATTCATCTATATTGGAATTTTATTAAGAAATTGATTATTAAGTTATAAGTCAGGCCTCCAACATTGGATAAATATTATTTTGTTGTTCAAATATCAAGGTCCTACTTCCAAATCCTTTAAGCTTGAGCAACAGTCACAACCTTAAAGAAGAAGACATTTTCTTCATTCACTAAAATCTCTTTTAGGCTAAAAATGCTTCCATTGGTTTTGATCCCAAGCTTTTATAACTAGGTAAGGTGGTCTTTTATCTAAGAAAGATCCAACATGTTCCCTGCCCATGTAAAAGCTCCTTCCTTTAGAATTTCAAATGGCAGAGCAACAATGGAGGTTTCTTCCTACTTCTTTGGTAGACAATAACATAAGTTCAAAGTAAGAATGGATTCCCTAAAGACTTGGCATCAAGATTTCTTATTGTTAATAAAAACCAATGTTTGCTCCATCTTTTTCTATGCCTTCGGGGGGCACAAGATCAATTAAAGAGAAGGTTTGGACATATAAGGTAAGGATGGACAACGAATTGGAATTCAAGCCTAGAGTTGGGTTAGAAAAGATGAGGAATTAGCTTTGGAATCAGGAGAAGTGAGGATTGACAATGTAGAGGTCATAGGTGAGGAGTTAAGGCCAAGAGAGAGAAAGGAGTCCAAACCTAAAGAATTTTGGTAATTAACTCCTGATCTAGAAAATAACATATTGTCTAAATACGAAAAAATAAACTAAAAAAAGAAGACAAATTAGAACATTATTCTTAAAACATTAATAATGAGGAGTTGGGAAAATAATAAAAGGAGATAAGACCAAAAAGCCCCTAAATGGAAACAAAGAGGACAATGGAGAACCAGACAGTAATAAAGAAAAGCAGAAGCAAAAAGTAGTAAGGTAAGAAAGGGAGAGTAAACAAGTAAGTAATTAATAGAGGGCACAACCATAAGGACAAGTCAGGAAAAGGAAGCAAGTAAGGTGAGCTTAAAGCAAGGATTCGTGAAAGAGGGAATGAAATATTACTAGTAATAAAAGTTTACTACATTTCAAGAAGGGAAGGGCACCTAAAATATTACTATTAATTAAAGTGTACTACATTTATATTAACAATCTAATAGATTTTTAATTAATATATATTAACATTGGAAAAGAAAAAACTAAAAATAAAAGGAGGAGTAGAACTAAATGGCCCCTAAATTAATTTTTATTTTCTTAAAATAAAATATAAACTAATACGGTAAAATTGTGAAAAAGAACTGCTTAAATTATGGTATCAAATTCTATAGAATTTGGTAATACGGAAAGGAAATGCAGTTGTAGATTGTTGTCTAAAGCTTATAACTAAGCTCATATCCATGTTTTATAATAGTCTTAGTGAAGGACACTCTGGACTATTGATTAGCATAAGAAACCTTAAGTGTTATTCCACTAAAATGGAATAGCAAAAGACGCAAGGAATTTTGTTAGATAATGCATAAAAAATGAGATTTATGCAATCCTTTCAATTTCAAAGAACCATTGCACAAACATCTATATTAATTTTATTGCATAATTGGCTCCCCAAATATACTAGTTGTTATTTATAAGTAGACTCTACTTGGTGTTAGACTAACTTCCTTTATATTATTTATGGAAACCAACAAAATGTTGGGTTATACTTCTATAATGATCCAAGTTTACTGAGTAATTTTATCATAAGATAAACAAAAGGTAAATGGTATAAATTGTTTCTAACATTTTGTAAAAAGTTTAATAGTTAACATTGTATTTTTAATCTTAACATTTTCATCACAATATAACTTAACCTTAATGTTTTAAAGCGTTTAATTTCAATCATAATGGTTTTAAAACGTTTAAAATAAACCTTCAATAGATTAAAAATTTGATGAGGTTAAACTTCTATCAATTAAGTGTCACATTAATATTGATGTCATACTTATAACATATTTTTAAAATCTATTGCTTGGTCCCACTGACAAGGGATATAAATGAGCCCACCATCATATTTTAAAAAATTTTAAATTATGTATATTTTGTAATTAAAATAACTAATTTGTAGTATAATTTATTTACGTTAAGTTGATAATTAAAATCTCTAAATTAACTTCATATATCTCTCTCTTTCTCTTTCATGTGTTTTTTAAAAAATTGCTTCTTCTTTCATCATCATCATCATCTTCTTCTTCTTTTTTTACTATCGATAGCTTGGATCTGAAAGGAACAGTGAGGAAGATCAGGACGATGATGGATTCATATTTTCTTGATGAATTCATAATATAAATTAGTATGAAAACTTTAAATGGACAATGGTTAGAAGGTTTTCAATCACATGTTACTATGCTTTTCCCTACATATTCCAAGGCCAAACTAGAGGTTGAGGAGCACATTTGCACTATGTATTAAACCGAAAAAAAATCTTCAAGATAATATAATTATTGGAACTTGTGCTACTTTGACAAAGAATCTTAGGGCAAACCTCTATAGAAGAGTTTTTCCAACTTATACCCTTGTCTAATAAACATAAAGATTTGGGAAGAAAAACAATATTTATCGCATATGTCATAATAGCTTATTAAGCCACGCTCTCCATAAGGATTTTTCTGTCGTCATATGAAAGCCAATTAATTATCTCTAATAGTATGCAAAATAGGGCTATGCAAACATGCTCATTATTATACGACTTGAGGAGATAGTCAATTTATGAAAAACTAGAAGAAAAAGAAGAAACAGTAGCAAAATAAAAACAAGACTACTACTATAATAGTGGTGAATCTAGGTCAATCTCATAGAGATTGTGTGTAAAGTTGTTGAAATGAAATTAATTGGTGTTTAAGTTAGGAGAAGGGGTTTGGTTTTAAAAATAAGAAAATGAAATAAAGCTAAAATAACTAACAAAAGCAATGTAAAAAAAACATGTAAAAATTGATAAAAGTGGAAAATTCGGTAAGGATCCGATTTTTTGGTTTAATCTTGGCCTACATCCTAATTAAACATATTTCATTGATTTGTTGTTTTCAAACCTCTCATATCAACTATTAATTAAACCTAACCACTAAATAACTTAGGATATAATTTCTAGATTCAATTAGGCAGTAGCGTTACGAATTAGGAAAACCGATTAATCAAGGCAATAATCACATACGATGCATCATTTAACCTAGGTTATATTATCCTTAATGATTACGAGTCATTAGTCGCTATACATAAATTTCAAATATAGCAATTACAGATTATATCAAAATTCTTACAATGGGTTTGTAAATAAACGATCCAATGAATGCATTCAAATCATCTTTTCACAATACTCAATGGGTTCATACACAAATAATCGAATAATAATGAGAATATAATTATCCATACATAAAGCTCAAATCAATTAATAAAAGATAACACAATCAATTTCTTAAGAGAGAAAGAAACAACAAAAACTGTGAAATACACTTAACCCGAGTCATCGGCGTTGATGTCACCTTCGAACCGACATCAGGACGTCTAGCCTTTCATGGGTCTCCCCAAAAAGAAATGCTTCAGCCCATCGAATAACCCCCAGCCAAAGAGCACCTACGGTTCTGTTTATACTGTGCCTTCACTCTCTTATCCTACGCTACTCTATATTTTTCTCATTAATTTTTGGTGGACTATACTGTTTCTTTATTTAAAACCCTCGCCACTGTTTATGTGTTTCATCCATCCCAACCAACAACTACGTTTTTGTCCGAATAATCGTCCTCCTATTGCGCCTGTGTTTTACTCCATCGCTTAACGCTGTCGTTTCCCTCAATGCTTCCAGCGTGTGCTGTATTTTCTTCTAGTGTGAAACGCAAACGTTGTTTGTGTTTCTGCAAACGTTCACGTAAACTTTTCCTTCCTTGCTTACATTCACGCAAATGTTCCTTCCTTGCTTCTATCTGCTACGTCGTTTATGTTCAGCGTGTGTGAGTGCATCTACTGCAGCGTTTCCTTCATGTTGTGCTGCCATTTTTGCTTCTCTTCCAGCTACCTTGTTTTCATTTAATTCCTATAAAACATGTTGCATGGGCTGTTGTCCATCATCCTTGACTTCATTAATTAAATTAATGGTGTGCATGGCCATGCAGAATATTAAATTCACGTACACCTTGTATGGTCCATGCACAACAGCCGTGAGCAACTTAGGATTTATTTGTGTTTCCATTTTTCTTGTCTTCTTTTTGTCTTTTAATTTTATTCTTCTTGCTTCATGAAGACAAGTGAAAATTAATCTTCGAAAAATAGCCTAAATATCGTACTTTCGACCCACTTTAATTTTTTTGCTTCCGAATTGTACCTAAAATCACATATAAGTCAAAGTGAGTATCTTAAGTAATTTCATGTCATTAATAACTAAGTGTTGTGAAATAATTAAACAATCAATTAAGCATATATCAATAGCAATTTTTGTAAAACACATGAAAGATGGAGAAAGAAAGAGTTAATGAAGGAAAAGGTTAGGCAAGTTTAGGAAATTAGTGAACTTAGGAATTTGATACTAATTTAGGATTTTGACAAATTAAGGTTAGTTGATTAGCAAATTTAAAGATTTTTAATTAACAATTTAACCTAAATAATTACAGTAAAATCTCTATAAATGAATATTTTTGGGACCTGAAAAATTATTATCTTATACAGAGTTATTAATTTATCGATAAATGAATATTTTATTAATTTATCGATAAATGAATATTTTATTAATTTATCGATAAATGAATATTTTATTAATTTATCAATAAATTAATATTTATTAATTTATAGAATAATTTTATGTTGTACATTATATTTGTCAAATTAAACAATTAATTTTTTTCCATAATTAAGAAAAGAAAATAAATAAACAATTAATTAATGATGGTGCATTATATTTAAGTTTATTAATCTTGTCAAAAATAAGTTTATTAATCTTAGGTTAGCGTGATTCAAAATAGAGTGCATGTAGGTAC
>JANZLC010000005.1:18819422-18856097 GCA_026413385.1 Erythroxylum gracilipes | reverse complement strand
CACATATTTCTCCAAAAGAAGCTTTTCTTGCTGTAGAGACTTTGAAAAGTTACTTGCTTCAAAATGAGAAGAATGTGTCGAATGTAGTTTATGCCCTCCAAAAAGTTAAAGATAAAATTGAATTCAGTTCGCATGAAAAAGAAGAATCAATTAACTATAGATACATATTTTAGGAAAGCATAAAATTTGAAATAAAAATTGTTTAAGAAGTGCTTTACTTTATGAATTATATATGTAATTTTCATACTTAATTAATGAATTATTATTTTATATTTTCAGTGAGTCTCAAGAATTTTTTTAAACTATTATCTTATGCATTTAGCGAGGCTATTATTTTATCCCATTGACCCAAATCGGGACTAGAGAAAATTATTATTTAATCGAGATTATTAATTTATCAAATATTCATTTATCAAGGTTTTATTGTAATATTATAAGTTAATTATTTTAATTACAAAATATACATAAATTTATTTTTTTAAAAAATCATTATATCACATGACATATTCGTGAAAGTGAGACCTATCAATAAATTTAAAAAATATGTTATAAATGCAACGTCAATGTTGATGTAACACTTAAATGATTAGAAGTTTAACACGTTAACTTTTTCATTTATCAAGGATCTATTTTGAATACTTTGAAAATGTTAAGAGTTAGAAATTAAACATTCTTAAATTTAGGGTTAAAGTCGTGTTATTATTAAATAACACTTTTGATCAAAGTTTAAATTATTTATCATTATTTTTGACACAAGTTTGCACTATAACATTTACAAAATAATATTACTAGTACTAATGTTTTAAAAATCGAATAAAAAATTAAACTAATAAAATAAGAAGTTTAAGGTTTAACCTGTAAACTGAGTTTGTTTTGGAAACATTATCAAGTGCGGTCAGCGCATATTATTAATATCTAAAGCTAAAACGTCATACAGAAAAGTAGAGGACATACCTCTCATTCAAAACCAGACATAAAATTAGCTACCCTAGTTATTGTATGAATAACTTGATTCGTTAGCTTCTTAATAAAAGTAGTAGAAATAAATTGATGCTCATTAAGTAGAGCTTTACAATCCTAAAGAATCATTGAAAAATAAGAAGGAAAAATATGTGTAGATGTCAAGAATTGAGTCATTATTTGACAGTTATTTTTCACATATATTGGGAAAAAAGAATCTTTTGATCCAACCCAGGACTTCTCGAAAATATAAAGTTTCGCCGATTTGAGAATTTCGTCATCCTGATAAAATCATTAATTTGTCGGCACAGTTCTATCCTTGGGAATCCTGGATTATCATTCCTAGTCCATAAAAACCAATCGTAAATAGCGCCATGTCTGCATTGCATTTAAACTGGTTCGATTGTGGAGCTTTTCATTTGGATTGAGAGTGTTGTTGTCAAGATGGAAGGTTGGTCCTCTTCTGGGCTGCTTACCATTCTAATAGAGTTGTTCTGCCCGACTAATGATGAAGGATTTGTGCTACCATGAAGTTTCTGCTGCCATACCAATTCATTGAGTTGAGTCCATAAACTCCATATAATCATAAATATCTCCTGTGAAGCAAGTCACAGCCGAAGCAAGCCAATTATGCAATGATGTATGTAAACTGATATTAAATTATTATGGAACAAATAGAATAAAATTGAAAATTTTAATTATCTTTGTTCGATGAAGAGACTAATGTTCAATGAAGCACTTTGAAGATGCATTGCGGGTCTTCCCTCACAACCCCATCATCACCTCCTCCTAATCCTCACAAGTGAAGTACTCACTTGGATAGGATTCGATGGAAATAGAAATTCCACTGGGAGTGGGAGAGGCGGCACTTAGCTATGATTTTGAGAAAGCAGTATGCAGTCATGGGCTATTCATGATGTCCCCTAACCACTGGGACCCTGTCTCCCGCACCTTCTCTCGCCCTCTTCGTCTTCCTCATCATTACTCCTCTTCTCCTAATTTATCATCGTCGGCTATATGGGTTACAATCTCCCATCCATCTCACCTTCGACATTCTCTTCTCCTGCGCGTGCATGCCACTCTTCCTCTGTCCACGCATCACCGTCAATCTCTGGTGGCTCAGGTGGTGAGGATGATCAGATTGTCTGATGCTGACCACAGGAATGCCACTCGCTTCATTACGACCTTTGCGGATGATTCTCTTCATGATATCATCAGAGCGTTCGGGGGTAGGGTGTTTAGGTCTCCGACTTTATTCGAGGATATGGTTAAGTGCATTCTTCTCTGCAATTGCCAGTATGTGGTCGTTGTCTGTAGTTCTTTATCTCTGCTTCTACTTGTTCGACGAAATGTCACTTAGAAAATAACAAAGTGTTTCTTATGCTTTGAGCCTTCAACAATAATTCAAAGATTCTCATATTTCTTTTTTACTGCAGATGGCCAAGGGCTCTGCAAATGGCCAGAGCGCTTTGTGAGCTTCAGCTCGAACTTCAATCTCATCCTCATTTATCTGATGAAGAGTCATCGGTTTCGAAGAAGCCCAATTCTCTCCTTCAAACCGAAGATATCAATATGATTCCCTACACACCTCCTGCAAATGAGCCTTGTAATAGAAAGCGCCAAATCTCCCAATCTTCTCCTACCCATTTACCAGGTAATGCTGATAATACCAACATGGGGCATATGGGCAGCTTCTCCCTTAATGGCAATGAAGATGCTCCTTGTGGACTTGTGTCTCACCAGAAAGAGGAATTCAGGACACTGGAATCAATAGGTAATTTCCCAAGCCCCGAAGAACTTGCCGGCCTTGATGAAAAGTTTCTGGCAAAGCGTTGCAAACTCGGATATAGAGCGAGTCGAATAATACAATTAGCCAAGGGTATTGTAGAAGGGAGGATTCCACTGAGAGAACTAGAGCAATTTGAAAATGGAGGAAGCTTATCAGACTATGACAAGCTGGCGGATCAGCTCAAAAAGATTAATGGGATCGGTCCGTTTAGTTGTGCCAATATCCTTGTGTGCATGGGGTTTTATCACGTTATTCCAGCTGATTCTGAAACGATTAGGCATCTAAAACAGGTAAAACCCTGTTTTCTGTCTCCCATCTTGATTAGTGTTAAAAAGGAAGATTTATCTCAATTCCATGACCTTTTCCCACGCAGGTTCATGCAAAAAAATCAACCATACGAACACTTGAAAAAGATGTGGAAGAAGTGTATGGAAAATACGCACCGTTCCAGTTCTTAGCTTACTGGTATGATATGCTCATGTGATGCCTGATTTTTCTGTTAGTTCCACTCTCTTTATCGACGTACAGTTTGATTTGGTTCGTTTTCCCCATCTATCAGGGCAGAACTGTGGCACGACTATGGGCAAAGATTTGGGAAGCCGAGTAAAATTCATTTCTCGGATTACAAACTTATTACGGCCAGTAATATGAGAAAGAAAAATAAAGTGACAAAAGAAGTTGCAGAAGCAATAGGAGAAAATTAACTTCGGCCTTGGGTTATATGAAGAGCCTGTGCTTGAATTTAAAGAACTGTACTTGCTGGACAAGATTAATTTTGATAAGCTATACAATGTATTGATGGCTCAAAAATGCCGTCGCTGATTGTTCCAACGTACGTATTCGATCCATGTTCAGTTCCTGAAAGCACATTCGGACGAGGGACCAGGGTTTGATTAAACTGCAATTTTTGCAGTAAGGTAGCCCTCGGTGCATTTTTCTTTTCGGGTAAAGGTGGTGGTCTAGATTGTAGTAATATTCAGAACTTTGAAATTTTAGTGATCGTAGCCATAACCAAGATATGTTCCCTGGATAACTTAAAAGAGTTGAAATGGATAATTTGATATAAAATAGCTTCAACCCCTGTTACAACCCCATACGAAAGAACAGGGAAGTAAATTTGTCATTCTTTCTGGTTATTTCGAGCTAATGCAATCTATCAAATCCTTATTCTAGGTATCTTCCGTGTAGGAACACTTTTCCAGCTACATCTAAGTCACATTATAACGTGAGCATAATCAAAATGAATTGCTAGTAAACAAGTCCTTGTCCGGTGGTGGTCGAAACCTTCTCATTCTAGTTTCTGGTTCAGGCAAGATTTTCATTTTATCAATTTTAGAAGTTACAAAAACTTGGAAGAATTGGCGATGAAAGTTTGCTATTTTCTATATAAATGATTTATATTCTTAGATCTAACTGGAAGGATTGTACGCCAAAATAAGACTACATTAATTGCTATTAGTCATTTGAGAGATTACAAAAGAGATCATCATAGTAATTTCAAACGTTTTCTATTCTATAGAATGAAGACAAAATAACGACTCATCCTTAGTACTCAAGATTGGGGACTGAAATCCTCCTATTGCTTGATTCCGAAAGGGAAGGGGTCACTCACCAACAGGTGGGGGATATGAAATATGGCACCAACAGCCGTTCCACAGGAGTTATAACTGAAGCTGCTCACTTTTTCCAGTAATTGACTTAGCCCCAAGAGGCCCTGAGTGAAGAGAGCAACTAAACTAGAGTTATTGAAAGAAAGGGTCAGGCCCTAAATAAGAGAAGCGGTCTTGCAGCAATTGAAAGAGTCCCCCATGCCAAGGGAGGATATTCAAATAAGAGGAATGACCAGGACGGGACTCCCTAGGTGGGAGAGACTACGGCTACTAGCTTCTGCCTTCTACCTCCTAACTAAAAGAGAAGATGAAGTCTTTGGGTTTCTTAGATTAGCTAGTCACATAGCTTGAACTATAACTCAGAACTCCTGCTAACCCGCTGTCCTACTCGTGTAGGGTAATTACATTTGCTCCCCAGCCCCTACAGAGGAGAGACGATATGATATCACCGCTAGAAAAAAGCCCATTCATAGCGTTCCTCATACTGAAATAACTCGGCAACTCTTAACTAAAGAACAACTCTAGCAACTGGTTACCTCAGGGTGGATATCTCAAATACAAAGAACAACAAATAAACTCTCTAGCTCTAATAAGAGTTCGTCCTCTCGACCACAGTATAACCAGGCCATTTGGGCACCGGAGATGGGCTGTTAACACTCCTAACATTCAGCCTCCTTCAAGTCAACAAAAAGTTGAGATATTGAGTCAGCATGCTGGCCAAGGGTTTTTGGTTGTAAAAAGTATAGATAAAGAATATCAACACATAAGCTTGATTAACATCTAGTCATGAAAGATACATGACTCTTCAGGAAATCTAGGAAGCTTCTCCTGTAGTTAGAATGAAAAGTATTGCAAAATTTGGGGGGAACAAGATATCGTCTGATTAACTTCACTAGCACAAGATTCAGAGAATAAAAATTGGCATTACATACTCCCAGCAGCAAATGAGTAAACCATGCAGGGATAGTAGATGACTTGTATTAAACAACGATTTCATAGGATGCAAAAAAGTAGCATCACATTACATTCTACAAACACGTAAAACAATCTCATTCATAAAAGTACATTTTTATTATCCCCATTCATACAATTACTTGAAAGTGAGACCCAACTCTGACCAGCGAGTGATGGTCTAGAATGTCATTTGCAAGATTTATTTTGAGGCTCCAAAAGAGAAACACCGGATGATGCAACCATAGGATCTGCAAGTACAAGCTGAGATGTAACAAGAATATGACTGGAACAGTAAACAGAACCAAACGTGGAACCCACATGTATATGTAGTTTTACGTTGGATCTGGTCACAGGAATCCTCTTTTCCTTTATTAGAATTCTTCTCTTTTTTACGTCTTATTTTTATGAAAAATTCTGATTGCTTTTTATTTATTGCCATGCCTTCTATATAGGCTTATTACATACAGTTTTATAAGAATTTATTAACTTATTCTCCTAATAAAAATAATAGACTTTTAAATAACATGACTATTACCTAAATAAAATAACCACTAAAATTACTTCACAATCAATATGATCTTGTATATTTCTTTCTTAAAAATGCAACTTTCATATCATTAATCTCCCTAAACAAAGCTTGTTCTCAAGCTCAAACTCACGGTAATTTTGGATGTCGTGACCCTCCTCCAACCTCTTCTTTGAAGTCTTCTAATCTACCCAGAACAACTTCTTACATTTATGTCCTTGATATAATGCTTCATCACAATTGAAACAAAGCCCCTTTTTCCCTGTTCCTCCACCTTTACCTTAACTTCTTAAAGAAAATAATAAAATGAGTGCAGGAGCACTTCTCACACTAGAAACAGCCCCTTGACTCCCTTTTCCTCCTCCAGAATTTCTTGACACCAGACCTCAAGTTGTTTCAAGAAGTGGCAGCTTTACCAGCCTCCTGTGACAACTAGAGCACTTCTCAACCTCATTTTATACATGCGGGTCATATTCATGACAATCTCCAGCTTGTTCGACTGTTGTAGCTCCACTTCTAGTAGAAACCATTCTATGAGCTCGACAGTAAACAATCCAATCTATTGCCTTGTTTCAAGTTTTGTTGTGCGCACAACGTCTAAAACTCTTTGTTAGCTAATTCATCCAATGGGTTAAGACTTATAAGAGGTCCAAATTGTAGGTGACATTGTTCTTTGAAAGATTCCCAATCCATACCCGGGTCCTCTTGCTCCACCTTAAAAGGTTATAATTGTACTTCTCCATTAAGATGGAATGTTGACAACCCCACTTTCTCCTCTTCCAGGCTTCGTTGATTCTTAAAGAAATACTCCTTGTAAATCCAAACAAGAGGGTCATCAAAATCATCAGAGTCGGGGAATTTTGGGGAATTCTAATTTAGTAGGTGTGGTTGCTACTGCTAGCCTCCCCTTGCTAGCCTCATCTGTGAATAGCCCATACAAGCTCCTTAAAGTGAGCATGTTGGCATTCTTCTACCTTTGTCAACCGTTGCTCCACTTGTTTCATAGACACATCTACTTTGGTTAACAAATCACAAGAATCGTCCATGAACTTGGACTTTGATATCAAATTGATATGTGTTTTTGCTAGGATCTAGTTACGAGAAAACTCAAAAGGATGTCCTCTTTTTCCTTACTAGAGTTCTTCCCCTTTCTAGGCCCTATGGTTGTAGTTAAGAAAACTCGTTTTGACAAGCATTCTATTAACTATTTTTATGAGAAATTCTTACTGCTTTCTTATTCATTGTAATGCCCTTTAAATAGGCTTAGTACCTACAATTTTTAGAAAGTGAAACAGGATAGAAATCTGCTAGTTTAATCTCCAACTAAGAATAAACTTATAAAAACCTTTTTTCCTTCATTCCTCCCTCTCTGCCTTGGTTAACTTCTTAAAAGTTGCAATTGCACTTCCCATGCTAAAAATAGCCTCTTGACTCCACCTGCACTCCCTTTTCCTCGTGCAGAATTTCTTGACACAACCTCAAGTTGTTCCACGAAATGGCAGCCTTGTCACTCCCTCCAGTGACGACTAGAGCACTGCTCAACCACCTTTCATGTGTTCGAGTCAGGTTCGTAGTAGCCCCTAGGGTCTTCGGCTGCTTTAGCTACACTTCCAATCGAAACCCTTTCATGAGCTCAGTAGTAAACAATCCAACCTGCTGCATTTTTTTAAGCTTTGTTGTGCGTGCTTACAAAGTCTAAAAGTCCCTGTGCACTCCTCCACCATCCCGATCTGTTTCAAGTTAGCTAATTCATCCAATGGGCTAAGACTCATGGGAGGTCCAAACCATAGGTAACATTGTTTCTTGAAGGTTTTCCAAGCCATACTCAGTTCTCCTTGCTCCACCTTAAAAAATTACAGTTGTCCCTCTCTATTAAGATGGAATACTGTCAGCCCCACTTTCTCCTCTGTTGAGCTCCGTTTATTCTCAAAAACTTATAAATCTAAACAAGAGAGTCATCAGAACCATCATAGGTGGGGAATTCCAATTTAGAGTACCTGCGAACGATGCCTAAACCAGCTGACTCCATACTTCTGTCCGCCTTTGTGTAGGTGAGATTGTTAATGTCACGACAAGCTGACTCCATACTTCTGTCCGCCTTTGTGTAGGTGAGATTGTTAATGTCACTCTCCTCCTGCTGATCTCGTCCACAAATAGCCCGCATAACCTTCTCAAACTGAACATTCTGGCGTTCTTCTACCTTTGTCAATCGTTGCTTCACATGTTTCATAAACAAAATTGACAGATCACAGGAGTCGTCCATGACTCTGGGCTCCGATACCAAATTGATATATATTTTTGCCAAGGATTTAGCAATGGAACGACTAACAGGGAAATCCTCTTTTCCCTTGCTAGAGTTCTTACCCTTTGTATGCCCTATGGTTTAGAGAACTCATCCTAACAAGCTTTTTGTCACCTATTTTTATGAGAATTTCTTACTACTTTCTTATTCATCATAATGCCCTCTAAATAGGCTTAGTATGTAGAGTTTTTAGGAAGTAAAATAGAACAAGAATATGTTAAACTTATTCCCCTACCAAAAACAGACAAATGAAAATAATACTAAATAAGATGACTACTACCTAAATAAGACAATCGCTATAATCACCTTCTAATTACATATATTTCTTTCCTAAGAATGTACCTTACATATCATATGCATGCAAACAATTTTAAGATGCATTAAAAAATTAATAGTGTCAATAACAAAAAATCATTGAACTCTGATTTTATTTACTTTATTATGGTTGACCCAATTAATATGATATATGTGGAGGCGTTAATGCCACTGTTGCATTTACAATAATTAACTACTATCACAACTTAAAGAAAAATACAGCAAGAACGCCAAAATTAAAAAATGACCACCAATTCCAAACTATTCCTGCAATGTTCTTTTGGCCCCACTTCTCGTGAGAATAGCATCGGTAGACCTTAGAAACCATAACATCACTCCCCTCCCTGTCAATGAGCTTGTCCTCAAGCGAAAAGGAAGGATAAGAGCTGCGTCTTCCCAGGAAGCATGAGCTGGAGAGAGTCCTTGCCAATGAATAAGCACCTGTTGACTATCGTGGAAAGTACAACGGTCCAGAACCGCTTGTGGCTGAGGTGCCTCAACGGTAGAAGAAATGGGAGGCAATGATGGAGATGTCCCAACTAGAGGATCCCCATGATACGGCTTTAAATAGGACACATGGAAAACAGGGTGCAAACGAGCGTCAGGTGGCAAGTTCAAATGATAAGCAATGTGTCCAACATGTGCAGCAACACGGAAAGGACCGTAGAACCTTGATGACAACTTCCAATTAGCCTAGCAGGCAAAGTAAGTTGGTGATACGTCTACAACTTTAAAAGGACCCAATTACCGACCGCAAAAACAAGGTCCCGATGCTTTGAATCATAACAATGCTTCATAGTCGACTAGGCCTCCATTAATCGTTGACGAAGAGAACAAATGACCTAATCCCTGTCTTTCAGAGCAAGATCAACAGCCTCGAGCTTGGAGGCATGGTAAGTATAAGAGAGGAGACGACGTGGGGGTCAGCCATACACAACCTCGAATGGGGAACACTTCAAGGAAGAGTGAAAGCTAGTATTGTAGCAGAATTCCGCCTATGATAGCCATTGCAGCCATTTTGTTGGTTTCTCGCTGGTGAAGCAGCGAAGATACATCTCAACCGTACGATTGACGACTTCCGTTTAGCCATCTGACTAAGGATGATAAGCCGAACTGAAACATAATTGCGTACCTGACAAACGAAAGAGTTTTGTCCAAAATCTGCTTACAAAGATAACATCTCGGTCGGAAACAATGGTTTCTGGCAAACCGTGTAACTTGAAGATCTGCCCAAAGAATAAGTGCACCACCAAGACTACTGCATAAGGATGAGAGGTGGCCAAAAAATGACTATATTTAGAGAACTGGTCAACCACTACCAAAATAATAGATTTACCACAGTTTGGTGGCAGCCCCTCCACGAAATCTATGGAAATATCAGCCCATATCTGTGTCGGAATAGGAAGAGGCTGCAAGATGCCTGCTGGTTGAAGATTCTCTACTTTGTTGCGTTGACAAACAAGGCAATGACATACAAAGGATTGAACCATTGACTTCAGCCCTTTCCAATAAAAATCAGCAGCCACTCGCCTAAGAGTTTTCTGATATCCTTCATATCCCATGTTATGCAATGAAGAGATAATGGTCTCACACAAAGGAGACGTGGCAACCAAATAAACACGGTTCTTATAAAAAACCAGGTCGTCCTTAAACTTCCTCAGCCTTGATTCGCGCCACCATTTGCTGAAACTCTGGATCAACAACTTCTTGGCGAGTATGATCAAAAAGAAGCAACAAGGGTGCTGAAATTACAACCAAGGTTGGCTCCTCCCCCTCACATTGACGGGACAATGCATCTGCAACCATATTGTCCCTTCCAACTTTATATTCGACTGAAAAATCATACCCCAATAGTTTGCTCAAACAACGTTGTTGGGGAACTGTAGAGATCCATTGCTCCAAATATTTGAGACTATAATGATCAGTCCGAACAATGAATTTACTGCCCCATAGATACGGACGCCAATGAGTTACTGCCTTGGCTAAGGCAATGAGTTCCTTTTCGTAAGCTGGAAGACGATGGTATCGTTCTGCTAAAACACAACTAAAATAGGCTATTGGCTGCCCTTGTTGCTGTAATACTGCCCCGATACCACTACCAAAGGCATCACATTCCACCACAAATGTCTGCGAAAAATCCGGCAAGGCAACTACTAGGGTGGAGGACATCACTACTTTCAACTCCTCAAAAGCGGCCAATGCAGAAGTCGACCATTGGAACAAATTCCTTTTGAGCATAGATGACAATGGTGAGGCTGTCTTCCCATAATCCTTCATAAATTTTCGGTAATAACCTGCGAGGCCAAGAAAGCCACATAATACTTTGAGGGTAGTGGGTTGTGGCCATTGTAACATAGCCTATTTTTTTGTCGGATCAACAGATACTCCTTCCGTCTAGACTTTGTGCCCCAAATAAGAAACCGAGGGCTGAGCAATGAGACACGTAGATTGCTTTAGGAAAAGCTGATTATGTCGCAGAACTGAGAAAACTTTCCGTACATGGCCTATATGCTCTACAAAGCTCTTGCTATAAATCAATATATCGTCAAAGAAAACCAACACAAATTTACGAATATAAGGTTTAAAGATGTGATTCATAAGAGCTTGGAAGGTTGAGGGGGCGTTTGTAAGTCCAAATGACATCACCAAAAATTCAAAGTGCCCATGATGTGTGCGAAATGCCATTTTACGTATATCGTCAGGATGCATTCGTGTTTGATGATAACCCGGGCATAAATCTAACTTGGCAAAAATTTGTGCTCTGTCAAGCTCCTCCAAGAGTTCATCAATAACTGGGATAGGAAATTTGTTCTTGATAGTTTTGGCATTAACTCCTCGAAAATCCACACAAAACCGCCAGCTCCCGTCCTCCTTCCCTACCGACAGAATCGGAGAAGGATATGGAAATTGGCTCATTCGAATGAGGCCTCTCTACAACATCTCGTCACACTACTTCTCAATTTCTATTTTTTGGGCATGAGGATATTGATAAGGATGACAAACCACAGGATTAGGGCCACTTTCCAAGATAATATGATGATCACACCAACGGATGGGTGGCAATTTTGTGGGCTTTATGAACAAATCCTCGAAATCAAGTAGAAGATGTTGCATTTCCATGTTGAGATTCTCTTCTATGGACACAATCTGCTGTCGACAAGAACCATAAGTTCTCTTAATACCCCGTAGTTGGATATGATTTCCATTATATTCAAATTGCATCCATAATCTCTTAAAATCCTACATGATCTAGCCCAACTTGTTCAGCCAATTGATTCCTAATACTGCATCACAGAAACCAAGTGGAATCAAATAGAAATCCAAAAAGAAAGTATGATCACCCAACAGGAACCCCACATTCTTGCAAAGGCCTGGACTTTGTAGCTTTTCACCATTTGCCACTGTTACCTAGAAACAAAATATTTTATCCACGACTAAGCCCAGATCAATAGCCAAACAAGAATCAATAAAGCTATGTGTACTCCCTATGTCCAATAAAATTCGCAGGAGTCTCTGATTTATGTACCCATCTAATTGCATCGTCTGAGGATGTGGAGTACCAGTAATAGCCTACAGAGAAATTTGTGGTTCCTTCTCAGTATCAGACTCTTCTTCCTCATTGGAAGTCTCCCTTAGTTGCAATGTAAAATAACATCTTACAGCATGTCGTCACAATTATAGCATAGATTTTTGGCATGACATTCTTCCATTTCTGCTCATGTCAGACGCTTAATATACGGGTTGCAGTTGGTGGTTGTCGCTGGAGGTGCCAACGAAGTAGAACCAGTTCGGCTTGGCTGGTCTTGGCGCTTCCCAGTTCACCGACGTTCATACAAGAGTGCTAGAGTCATTGCGTTTGTGAGATCAGGGGGAGACTGTAATTCAACGTCCCCCGCAACGGATTCTTGTAAACCGCTGATGAAGAGGTCAACCTCCTGTCCTGGATCAAGGAAGGTGATACGTGCACCTAACTTCTCAAGCTGCCTCCGATATTCTTCCATCGTACTCGTCTAACGTAGCCGGGCTAGTTCTCCCAGTTTGCTTCTTGCTTCTACCATTGATTGGAGCAAATCTACGCATACAATGGTCCTTTAATTCCTCCCATGTCAGATAGGCCCGGTCTTTGTCAAGTTTCAAAAACCAATACTGAGCATCGTCCTCCAAATGTGGTGTTAATATACTCAATTTCTCGTCTTCAGGAACCTGCTAGTGGCGGAAATAGTAGTCGCAACGACTCAGCCATGGAAATGGCTCGGAGGAGCCGTCATAACGGGGAAATTCCAATTTGCGATATCCGTGTCCTCCATCTCCGCGAAACGTTCCACCCTCAACATGTCATGAAAGGCTGCTTTCTCTTCCATATTCTTGATGACCACAAGGAGAATGGGTCACCTCATGAAACCTATGCTAGAGATCTCGAATGTCCTATTGTTGGGCTTCAAAAGATATACGGTCGCATTCCCTGGCCTCGTGCTTGCGATCAAGTTGTTTGCGAAGGTGTTGCTGGTCAGTTTCATATCTGGCCATAAACGCCTCAAATTGCTGCTGGAAAGAGCGAGAAGTATCACCCATAACGTTGGGCTCCGATACCAATTTGTTATGGTCCCGTATAGAGGATCTGGTTATGGGTCGTTGAAGTACTCGTGGAACTGTTGTTGCAAAGAACTCTTGTTAGTATTTCTACCTTTTTTATTGGGATTGGGTATGAAGGGAATGAGAGTTCATTTAGAGAGAACTCTTCGATCTCTGGATCAATGTATTTGGAGTAGGCAAAAACTTGCCTATGACGTTTTTCTCTATTCATAATATATAGGCGTTAATGCCACTATTGCAGTTACAATAATTAACTATCGTGACTTAAAGAAAAATAACTGCAAGAATGCTAAAATTAAAAAATGACCAATTCCAAACTATGCCTCAACTACTGCAATGTTCTTTTGGCCCCACTTCCCTTTAGAATAGCGTTGATAGACCTTAGGACCCATAACTTGATGTTTGACCTTTCAATCCTTGATCCATAGGATCAATATCATACGGTCAGTCTAACAACATCATTCATAATGCTGCAACCAATGACACAAAAGAAAATGACCTAAAACAGCAATACAAACGGACCATCCCTAATCATTATGCATCATCATTGAAAGCATTACCTTTAGAAAAACTCATCAATCTAACTAGAGCTACTTGGAGTATCTGGCTGATTTTCCGGCATAGCATCTTGGAATACTGGAAGTGCACTATATGCTTCATGCAACCTCTGTAGAAGAGGGAATTGGGACTGCAAAAACAGTGGGAGAGAGATACTTGACGGGGTTTGTGTATACAAAGTTAAGCATATCCCAGAAGGAAACATGACATAGGGCGTAAAAAGGTCACAATTGAATAAGAATGTAAAATAGTAACACATGCAACACACAAGTACACATTTCCTCACAAATTTTCACATCAACTGCAACTTTGTGAAGAGGGGAAAAAAGTAATAGCTGTAAATTTTTAGGCACTCCTTCACTTATTGAATCATGCAGTGAACTCTCTTTTTGACATCTTTTATTTTATTTTTTTGAACAATAACTTAACAACAAAAGTGTACATGCAAAGTCATAGGAATTGAGAGGAATAAGCACTACCATGTCAAATAGAATCTTTTTGCTGCAAAATGTTCATATAAATTGTAACTTTGTGAAGAGGGAAAATTTAATATCTACAATTATAGACAGTCCTTCATTCATTGAACCATGCAGTGAGTTCTCTCTTACATTTTTTATTTTAGTTTTCAGGAGTCCTTTAACCATACAGTTACAAGTATGAATTTATATGCATAGAGGGAATTAGCCTTACCATATCAATATTGAATCTTTTTATTGCTCCATAAATTTGTGGTGCTAAAAACAAATCTGCCTGCAAAAGGACATATATCACTCACAAAACGCCTTGCTTATATTAATTGAATAAAATAAATGCATATTTCAAACAAGAATTATCTATGTGCAATGCAAGACAACATCTATAACTCTACCATTTTCTCTCAAACGCAATGTGTAAAATTCTACCTAAGATCATAGCATCTAAAAGCTCAAGTGTTAAGGCCTTGAATTGGGAACAGTGCTCACATCAAGATTGTGGCCACCAACTAACAGTAAAATCATTTTCTTATGTTGCATTCTCTACAAAGGTAACAATAATAAATCCTAAGTTGTTTAACATTATTAGCTATGAAGAGAATATAGGAATCATTTTTTTCTCTTAAATTTACTAAAGAAAAGCAAGTGATCCAAAGACCTAATTCAATAGCTTTCTTGTTTAATTGGATCACATCTTGACAATATTAATGTCTATCACCAAACAATTTCATTTGTTGATTCACTAGCTTAACCATGTCTCTTCAACTTCATCTAATAATTCAAACTTTCTAGCTCAATCACTTCTTGGCAAAATCAAAATATCTCCTACAACCATAAACTCCAATTAATAGATTAAAGACGATAGGAAGAGATATAGAGCATCTTTTTATCGATATCGAACTACACCAAAAATCCTCATTGGGGCCCTTCCTATTTGTAATAGTTGCAGATAAACTCACCAAGAATATCCAAGAGGATGTGCCTTAGTGTATGTTGAGCCCCTTCCTATTTGTAATAGTTGCAGATGAGCTCACCAAGAATATCCAAGAGGATATGCCTTAGTGTATGTACACTTTAATTAATAAAGTAAAGACAATAGGAAGAGATATAGAGCATCTTTTTATCGATATCGGACTACACCAAAAATCCTTATTGAGCCGCTTCCTATTTGTAATAGTTACAGATAAGCTCACCACGAATATCCACGAGGATGTGCCTTAGTGTAACAAGCTAGAACTTTGAAAGGATAAGCTAGAGTGAAAAAGTTTTAAATTGAGCAAGACTAAGACTAAATATTTAGAGTGTAACTTTTCAAGTCATAATGTTACACCAGATGTGGTGATAAAGATTGGTTTAGAAGTTATACAATAGAAAGATTGTGTAAGTACCTTAACTCAATCATACAAAGCAGTGGAGATATAAATAATGACATAGTTCGCCATATCAAATCAGGATGGCTTAAATGGAGGAGCACATCAAAAGTTTTATGTGACAAAAAGATATCAATCAAGCTAACACGTAAATTCTACCGTTTAGCAATTAGGTCAACCATGTTCTATGGGGCAAATTATTAACCCATCAAACAGGTATATAGTCATAAGTTAATAATCGCAGAGATAAGGATGCTCCGTTGGATGTGCAACTTTTCAAAAAGAGATAGGGTCAGGAATCTAGTAATAAGAGACAAGTTTAAGGTGGCTAATATTGATGGTAAGTTGAGGGAGACAAGGCTTAGATAATTTGGACATATTAAGAGGAGACATCCTAACGCTCCAATAAGAAGATGCCAGAAAATTGTACTTAAGAACTATAAGAGAAAAAGAGGAATACCAAAGAAGAATTAAGGGTAAGTGATCAAGTATAATATGGCACTACTAGAACTTAAAAAACACTTGACCCTCAACAAAAAACTTTGGCAGTCTAAGATTCGAACAGAGATTCTTACATAGACTGGTCCGCTTTTCGCCAAAAAGTTATTTTCTTTTCATAAGTCTTTTCAATCTTTTTCCTTCCTTTTTTTTCATTTCTTGTGTCATGTATTTGCCTTAAATACTTTTATTTGTATTACTTGCCCCTTTAATTATTTCATTTATTTATTTCACATTTTTTATTTCTTCTCTTTCAATTGCTTATTTATTTTACTTTTTTTTCTTGTCTATTCATTTATTTATTTTCTTAAATTTTTTTAATTTTTAATTTTTATTTTTATTTTATCCTAATCTTTTATCTTTTTATTTTTACTTATTTTTATTTATACAATTATTTGTTTATGTATTATTTTATTTTTCTTTTTTCTTTTTTCTTTTTTCTTTTTTCTTTGATTTGTTTGCAAAAAGAATTTCATTCTTGTTTCTTATAAGTCTATCGAAAACAACCTCTCTACTAATTAGAGATAAGGATGCATACTACTAGACCTCTCCAGACTCAAAGAGATGGAAAAGCATCAAGCATTTTAACTACGAAGAAACTCCCAAATAAACTAAAAGACAATACTTCCACATCCCACCTTAAAAGAACTATGTAAAGATAATTACATGCAACAAACCCTCTACGATTTGTGCAAATTCAAGAACACTTCCATGATTTTAGTTTAGTTATGGATTTCGTAAGGCATTAGAAAATGTAGAGCCTCTTAAGTTTGTTCTTAATTTTTTGTTTGAAATTTTAAATAATTTTATTAAGAACAAAATTGTTAACCTTTCAAACACAAAAATTAAGAACAAACTAATATTCTATTATAGTAATAATCATTACAATACATTATCAACATGCTTTTCTTGTGATCATTTAGAAAATATCATTCAAGAGATAATATTTTGTTCCTTATGGAGTTATCAAAAATTTTGAAGGTTAATAACTAATTGGAAGCACTGGGTGCTCTTTCTTAATATGGGTAAACCACATGCATCCTCACATAATCAACTCATAGTTTTATTTGGTAACTAAAATAATAAAATGGTTTGGAAAAAGAACAAACCAGGAAAACTTTGTCTCCAGTTGCATATCTTCCAGCATGATCTTTTAGTAGCTTCTCAAGTGCTGAGAAAGATAAAGCTAGGAATCAAAAAATATTCTAAATACAAATGGACACCACATATAACTTAATACTTGGTTGATTCAAGGAGATAACTAAACATTAGAGCTTTTCAAACTTAGTTGTAATCAACTAAAGTAAGAATTTTATTGTTGAAGTAATCAAAGAAGTCTTAAGGCACAAGAATGGTATAAAGCTTATTTTGACTATCAAAATATTACAACTTATTGCACATCACACATTTAATTTTCTGATGAGATAAGGATGAACCATACAAATTTTTTAAAATATGATTAGTGACAACTTGAACTAATTGTCCTAGACTGGACTGTTCCACCATGCCTAGCATATTATTCCTTCAACATTATAACTACAAATCTTAAACATGTTGCAAATTACAATACCACATAAAATCCAAGGGTAATAATGCTAAGTGTAGGATTTATAGAACAGAAGTCAAAACTTTCTTATAAGAACCATTTTAAGATGACTCTCTTAAGGCTACATAGAGTTCTTTCCTAAATATGGAAAAAAATGCAAGAGTACCGAAACGTAAGTTCAAATTGCTGACAGATTTTTAATGAATTAAAACTAATTAAACATACCAACAAGGATTTTCGTAGCAAATGGTAGAGTTGCCAGTAACAAGGTGGAAATCTTTGCGTTCCCAACAATAATACCTTGCTGACATCATTTAAATGATTTGATTTTTCTTTTTGTTCTTATTTCAATTCCTTCCTTGCATAAAATAAGATGAAACTATCTACAACTTCTCCAACTACCATATTCCTAGATCTTCTTTTAATATATTTTTCAAATGCTAGCTGCTGGGGAGAGATGAATGGTGGAAATTACCAGAAAAGCCCTTTTCAATATGATATTGAACCCAAGGAAGTTTCTCATCCGGACCAACTTTTTGCTCAATAAATTTCTGTTGTATGAAGGTCAGAAAGTGTCATAGACAATGAAGAAATACAGAAAAAAGTGATTGTCTTTTGTGCATAATGAAAAGAATGAGAAGCTGCAACAAACACTGTCATTAACCAACCAACACAGCTAGATTCTGAAGAGGTTGTATGCTTGAGGAGACAATGTTTGCAGCCTATAATTAAGAGAAAATTGATAAGTGCAAAAGTCAAGCATTAGTTCAGAGGCATGGGAACACAGACCAAGAGAACATAAAGGGAAGTCAGATAAAGAGTAGACAGTAACTATATCACTGTCAAGTTTGCATAACTACATCTTGAAACCTTAAAAGTCAAAAGAATAATATAGTACAAGGAAAATTTAGCAACAATAACTTTGCAGAACAGGCTTGTCTGATGGAAATTTACAAGTGAAATTATTCCAAGTTAGAAAAAAGATAAGAATGAAATGAGTTATATACAAAATAGAATTCATAACTCATTGTCTTAATATTTTGAGTTAAGATATAGTGTCTTTGGCTGTAAATAGGTCCACTTGAACCTTATCCAATTTCTTTGGAAATCCCCTCAAAACCCTTTATTGATATCAGAAATAGGTTAACAAAGGCCAATAGATAGAAATTCATGAATTATGATATGATGAATAATTCAAAAGGGACTCAAATGACTTCCCATTAGTTACAGGTTGAGGGAGTGTTGTTCTGATGTAAATGGGCTCACTTATAAGGGACAGATATTAAAAATTTATAAGTGAAATTGGCCTATATCAGAAAGAAACACAAGCATAAAGTGAGTTATACACAAAAGCATGATTCATGTCATTCTTTAAAATGTTATATTAAAATACAATATCCATAATTATATATGAACTCATTTGATCCCCGTCCAATTTCTCCCTAAACCTTCTTAGAACTTTTCATTGTCCCAGTTCATGCAATGAATCCAAAAAGCTGTGCAAAATCCCCAAGCACAATTAGTAGATATTCCTTATTTGTTTGTGATTTCATCTGCTTTAATTTAGAAATCTCATAACAATCATTGGACATAAGTAATGCTTGGATTGAGTGCTGAATCAATCAACAAAGAACCCCATAACAATTACTCATGGAAAGAGAAAGCGACGCAAGTTAACCTGGTAATTGAGAGCTCTTATCCGAAGATCCTCAGGCAACAATGGATTTTGAGGGAACTTCTCCTCCAGATACTGAAGATTAACAAATGAACCCAAACGGAAAAGTTTGACAAAAACAGAAATACAGATATACAAGCAAATAAAAATAAAAACAAATTGCGGGAACAAACCATCAAAATAGCGAAAGAATCAGAAACTACAATATCTCCATCTACCAGAACTGGTACGTAACCGATGGGATTAAGCTTTAAAAACTCTGTCAAGTCATCAAAAATAACAACCACAGTTCTATCAGTCAATGGAGCAATAACTCTTTAGACGGGTACCAACAGGATTTGAGTGAGTGAGATACAATCACTAGGGCACACAGCAAAGAAGAGAAACTGAGAAAGTTAGAATGAAGGTCTGTTCGTCACCAGGACTAAATTGCTCTCCTTTGACCAAATCAACAGCCACATATTCATAACTTAGCCCTGTCAAGAAATCGAAAAACAATTATAATCCATTCAGGAAAAAAAAAAAACAAGGAGAGGATATGAAAATAAGAAAGATAACCTTTCAAGTTAAGAGCAATCCGAACGCGACAAGAACAGGAGCTTCTCCAGTAGGAATACAGCTTCATCTTATTACTGCTACTTCTATTACCACTTGTTGCCTTGTTTTTATCGCCAAGACATAAACACACGAACAAAAACACAACAGCTTCAGTTCTACTTTTCCATGTACATAAAAAGGTTGAAACTTGTTATTCATTGATAAAAAAAGACACTAAATCATCAAAATCCAGAGCAATCACGTATCATATATGCTTACAATATCAAAAAGATGTGTGAGAGCTTCAAAGCTTATCACTCCTACTCTTTGACTTGTTCTCCCACCGGCAACGCAGATATAATGCAACTACATATATTATTGCTCATATTATTATATACGTAGTTTGCTCTCGACACGTTTCCCTGATTTTTGTCCTTTCTTTGTTTAATCTCCGAGTTCAATTCGCTCTCAGTTAACGGGAGCAACATTAAAGTTAAGTTTGGACTTAAAATTTGCGCAAAAGAAAGTTTTTATTAAAAATTAAATTGGATTTAAATTAATTAAACATTTAAACCTAATTTCTAAAATTTAAAAATCCCCAACTCCATTAACCCATACAGGTGTTGAAACAAAAACAGCTTGTACTCTCCAGACTGCTTGCTGACGTACTGAACTAGTTCATTCTATTCTATTACTGTTGATCCAAATAGTTATTCTGTTAAAGAGCTAATCAACTTTTCTTTTCGTTATTTTTTCTTTTTAGTTTTCTTTAACAGCGATTAATTGAAATATTTAGCAGTGTTATAAAGTAAAACTTGGTTTTATAGTGTGATTTGGTCAAATTAACAAGTAAAATTGATATTAAATTCGTTTGATTAATTACCAATTTCAAATTGTCTACTACTTCACCTCGTGGTTAGAAATCTATAAATATGGCCATTGGCCAAATGATGTGAGTGTATGCAAAACAAAGAAATAGTGAAAGTGTGTATAAAGTTTGGGTTATTAGCTTCAACAACCTAACGGGGATTTTTTGATTGGGATAATTTGTGAGTTTGTATTTATAAAATTTGTATTCTCTCAATCAATAAAATTGTGAGTGTGTAATTCGATGTCAAAAATCTATTTTCTAGGTAATTTTAATTTGCCAACATCTAGTATTAGAGTTCGGTTAAAGTGCTCAAGTAGATTAAGATAGCTTCGAGTTCAACAACTAAATTTCAACAAGTTCAACTAATGCAATTATCTATTTTCAAGTTTGATGGCAAAAACAATTTTGCAATGTGAAAACGATTGATGGAGTTATATTTGAGAAGCAACAGTTATGGTAAAATTTTGAAAAAATGCTTAGTAGAAAAAGAAACACCGATGGCTGAAGAATCACTACAACTAGTTTGTGATCGTTTATTAAATGAAAAGGTCTTGTTTTTAATTTGTCAACCTATTGAGTTGCTGATTCTTGAAAACATATTCATGCTAAAAAAGCAAGCGAGACTTAGAATATTCTACTTAAAATGTACGAAGGAGCAAACACAATTAAACGAATAAGACTACAAGGTTTGAAAAGGTAATATGAGTTAATGAAAGAATTCGTGATTATTTTTCACGAACGGAAAAATTGATCAATGAGATAAAAAATAATGGTCATGAAATTAAGGAGAAAGATATCGTGGAGAAGATCATACCCACGTTAACAAGTCGATTTGATTATGATGTCACAACCACTAAAGAGTTTAAAGGTTCGAAGTCCATGATTCTCAATGATTTGCAAACCTCATTAGAGTCCCGAGAAATGCGTATAAATAAATCACCAAATACAACAAAGCAAGTTCTAAAACCCCAAGTAAATTTAAGAAATGAGAAGGAAATTGTAATAGGCAAAACATAACATACTTAAAGAAGTTCAAATTTTAGAGGCAGAGGAGGCAAATATTTCAAAACCAATTTTAGACCAGGAGCAAGGGAGAGTGAATCTCCTCAGAATAAATCCAATATTCAATGTTACAAATGCAAAAAGTTTGGTTATTATAAATCTGAGTGCAAGTCATATATTCAGTGCCATAATTGTAAAAAATATGGTCACTGCAATAGAGAATGTCACACTCAGAGACAGTAACATGAAGGTAATCGAGCTGGAGTCACTGAGAATAATAACCGAAAGACCTTGTTGATGGCCACTCATGAAACTAGTAACAGTGACAATTGCCAATAGTTTTTAGATTTAGGTTGCAGCAATCACTTAAGTGAAAACAAGGAAGTTTATGTTGAATTAGATGAATCATTTCATTCTTCAGTAAAGCTTGTCGATAACCACCAGATTCCAGTTTAATAGTGGGTTTCTAATGTGTACTATGCTCCTAACCTTTGCTAGAATCTATTAAGCATTGAATAACTATCATAAAAGAATTACGATTTATACTTCAATAAAGATGGATGCATTGTGAGTGATATAAAAAAAGGTATGATTCTAAAGACGAGAATGACATCCAACCATCTATTTCCAACATATCTTAATTACGGTAATTCTTTTTGTTGTAATACTATAACTATTAATGATAATTGGCTATAGTATATACAACTTAGGCATTTGAATTTTAAGCATTAAGTTTCTCACAAAAAAAGAGTGGGTTTCAGGCTAACCAACCCTTCAAGTTCCAGATAGATTTGTGATTCATGTATAATGAAAAAAAGCATAGAGATCCATTTCCTACAAAGAAGGTATGGAGAGTCAAACGTCCACTAAAGCTTGTGAATTCAAATCTATATTATGTGGAGGTTCCATCAAATGGAGGAACAAATACTTTATTACATTTATAGATGATTATTGTAGAAAGGCACAGGTTTATTTTCTAAAACAGATATCTAAGGCATGTGAAGTACTTACGAATTTTGTAGTGTATATTGAAACAAAAAAGGTTATTCTTTTAAGACTATGAGAACAAATAGAGGCACAAAATATATTTTTTGTAATGATTTCTTAAGAAAACATGGAATTAAGCATCAGTAGACAGCCAGATACACTCCTCAACAAAATAGAGTAGTAGAAAGGAAAAATATAATTATCATGGATATAGTGAGAAGAATGTTATTTTGTAAGAAGCTACCTAAAAGTTTCTGGGCAGAGGTTGTGGCTTGTGCAATCAATAATTTGAATAGGTGTCCTGTTAAAAGCGTTCGGGATAAAACTCCATAAGAAGTATGGTGTGGACAAAAGCTTAATCTTAGTCATATGAAGGTGTTTGTTTGCATACCATATTCACATGTGCTTGATGAGTTAAGAAAGAAGTTAGATGACAAGGTAAAAAACTGTATATTTCTCGGTTACAGCATGGAAAAAAAGGTTATAAGTTTTATAATCCAAAGACTTAAAAAGTGATCATCAGTCGTGATGTTATTTGAAGAAGATGCGGTATGAGATTGGTTAGAAAAGGCAAAGAAGTCATTGCCAGTACCGGTGTTTATAAACAATGAATTGGAAACGACTAATCAAACTGAAGAGACATCTTCACCTCTAATTCCTGAAGAGTCAACTCATGTTGATCCTAAAGAGACATCTCCTCCTACATCACCTTCACTTAGGTGCTCACAACGAGAGCACCATCCATCCACTTATTTGAAATATTATCAAGTAGGTGATGATGACAATAAAGATGTTACCTATTATGCTTTCTTTGCAGATTGTGATCAAGTAACATATAAGGAAGCAATTAGCAAAGATTGTTGGATTAAAGTAATGAATGAAGAGATTAAAGCAATTGAAAAGAACAAAACATGGGAGCTAACTACTCTCCTAGAAGGAAAGAAACCAATCAGAGTCAAGTGGGTATATAAGACAAAGTACAAACCCAATGGAGAAGTGAACCATTTTAAAGAAAGGTTAATAGCAAAAGGATACAGACAAAAGCATGGTATTGATTATTTTGAAATATTTGTCCCAGTTGCTAGATTGCATACTTTGCGAATGATCATTTCTATTATTGCTCAAAGAAATTGAAAAATATTTCAAATGGATGTTGAGTCATCATTCTTAAATGGTGTGCTTGAAGAAGAGGTTTATATTGAGCAACTATCAGGCTATGTGAAACAAGGAGATGAGGATAAAGTTTACAAATTGAAGAAGGCACTATATAGATTAAAACAAGCAGCATAAGCATGGTACACCCATATAAATAACTACTTTCTGAATAATGGATTCCAAAGGTGTTTGTATGAGCATGCTTTATATATCAAAACCAACAAGGATGTAGATATCGTAATTATTTACTTATATATTGATGACTTAATCTTCACTAGCAATAATTCTAAATTATTGGAAGAATTTAGGACAACCATGATTGCTCAAAGATGATAGATCTTGGTTTGATGATTTATTTTCTTGACATTGAAGTGAAGCAAACAGAAAATGGTATATTTATTTCTTAATAGAAATATATGCAAGATATTTTGAAAAAGTTCAAAATGGAAGCATGCAAACCAATTTTAACACTAGTAGAGGAAAGATCGAAGCTTTTGAAAGATGATAATGATGAATTGGTTGATGCAATGAATTTTAGAAGACTTATTGGAAGTTTAAGGTACTTAACAACAACAAGACCTAATATTGTTTATGGAGTTAGAATTGTGATTATATTTATGGAAGCACCCATAATCTCATTGGCAACCTGCAAAACAAAATTTGAGATTCATTAAAGGTACACTTGATGATGGAATATTTTATTTAAATTCTAACAAAGTGAAATTGGTAGGATATACAGATAGCGATTGGGCAAGAGATATTGAGAAACGACGAATCACCTCGAGCTATCTTTTCCATCTTAGTTCGGGAACATTTTCTTGGTTATCCAAGAAACAACAAGTAGTGGCCTTTCAACGGAAGAAGCTGAATACATAACAACATCAAATTATGCTACACGGGCAGTATGGTTGGCAAAAATTCTTGAAGAATTGCAGCATCAACAACTTAGTTCTATAAAAATCTTCTGCGACAATAAATCAACAATTTCCTTGACAAAAAATCCAATCTTTCATGGCCACAACAAACACATCGACATCAAACATCACTATATTCAAGATTTGGTAAAAGATAAAGAGATCGTGGATGAGTACTGTATGTCTGAAGATCAAATTGCTAACATTTTTACAAAACCGTTGAAAGTTGAATTGTTCTTAAAGCAGAAAAAGATGCTTGGAATAAGGGAGGATGTTAGAAAGTAAAACTTGGTTTTATAGTGTGACTTGGTCAAATTAACAAGTAAAATTAATGTTAAATTCCTTTTATTATTTGACAATTTCAAACTACCAACTATTTCACCTCGTGAAAGTCAGTATTAATCGACTTTAGAAATCTATAAATATGGCCATTGGCCATATGATGTGAGTGTATGCAAACAAAGGAAATAGTAAGAGTGTATGTAAAGTTTGGGTTGCTCGCTTTAACAAGCTAACGAATAACGGGTTTTTGGGTTGTGAGAGTTTGTAGTGTGAGTTTATATTTATAAAATTTGTATTCTCTTAATCAATAAAATTATGAGTGGATAATTGGATGTCAAAATCCATTTTTTAATTTGCCAACAATTAGTTACACTATGGAATTTCGATTATAAATGTTAGCATATGTTAACAGTTTGAATCGTTAAAAAAAGATGCCAGCTCTAAGAATCCTAAAATGAAGACAGAGAAAAGTCTTGTCAACAGCTAGTCAAAGGAAGATGAGGAGGTGGGCCGATTAGATGGTGGTGAGGAGATAGTGAAAGAGTTTTAAAAGTTGAAGAGGCAAAACATAATAATTCACTATCTGTTATCTGTAATGATCATGCTTATAGTTGTGTGGTAAGTTTTAGAGGTGTCAGTGACCTTAAAAGTTAAGGAACAATTGAGCCACCTATTTAAATCCTTTGGAAGCTGGCTAAGTGGGTTGGTGAAACCAAAGTTATGAATACCATACCGGGCTCGGTACCGGATTGAGTTCTAGTCGGGTAATTTTTTAAATTTATGAAATAGACCCTAAAATTTTTAAAATTTGCAAAATAGTCCAAACCGAATAATCATGAACCAAACCAACACAAATGACATTTATTTCAGAATTCAGATACACAAACACAACCAATTTAATTCAGTATTCAGAATTTCAGATCACATTCCAACTCCAACCAATTCATTTCATACACAAACACAAACACAACCCAACCCAACCAATTCAGTATCCAGATTCCAGAATCCCAGATCATGCAACAACACAAAAAACACCATCCAACACTCTAACCAACTCCAACATCGTGCATCATCCAACCAAAACCATCATCCTAATTCCAACATTCCAATGATCCAATCCAACACAACAAAAATTTTAGTTAACAATGAAAATTTCGAAATTTAAAAAACATCAAAAAACCAACTTCGAGTCTTCGAGTTTTGCCATGGGTCAGAGTCTGGACGCGTCTCCGGTGGCTTCGGTGGGGTGGCTTTGGGCGGAGAAGGCGGTGGCATATTCGAGTCCCCGTGGAGGAAGCGTCTTCTTCAACCGATGCCAAGGGAGGATGAGTGAAGGAGGCGAGGGCCAGAGCAGAGACGGCGACGCGACGGCGGCGACAGTTAGACACGACAGTGAGAAGAGAAGAGGCAGGTGATCCACGGAGAAGAGGAGGCGGCACAAAGATGAGAGAAGAGTGAAGAACAGTCGGGGGGGATTTTAGGGTTAAATTTAAAAATTTTGCAATTTGGTCCTTGAAGTTTTGGAAGTTTACGGTATAGCCCGATATGTTCCGGTACTGTCAGTACCGGCCAGTCCTGAACGAAAACCATCAGTTCCGACCGGTATTTTAGGCCGGTACCGTCTGAAACGGTATGGTATTCTAAACGTTAGGTGAAACTAAAAGAATATCTACAAGTTAATAAAATTAGGGTTTTTTAGAATTGAGAAAATTATGATTAAATGTTTAGTTAATTTAAGGTTTAATGAAAATTTTAATTCCATATGCACTCCATATCATGTAAGGTTAATTGTACATAAGAAAAGAGGTCTAAAAGAAAAAAATTATCTAAGAAAATTTTAATAGAGGAATTAATTTTCTTTTAATTTAAGGGTATATTTCAACGTTTATTAAATATTTAAATTTTATTTGAACCTTAAAAAGCGGTTGGGTCCAACTTAAATTTTAATAAAGACTTTTAAATCCTTTTTTTAACCATTTTGCCTTAAAAAAATTTCATATTTGCGATGCAAAATCTCAGATTTATTTTGCAAAATCTGAAATTTATTTTGGAACTTGAATTCGTTCAAAAGTTCTATCAAGTTTAAGGGCAATAAAAGAATTTCAAATCTAGATCCAACACACTAATTAGTAATTACTAATCTCTAAATTTAAGTAAAAAGATAACAATTTTCATATACTTTTATTAATTCTATTTGGTTCTGTCTGATTTTGTTGAGGTTGGGCGTCGTTGTTGGGTCCATGAGTATGGTTGACCTTAGCTAGGAAATACCTGCAAAACAGTAGAAGGCACACCGGGGGTTGACTATCGGTAGGCGGCTCCGACGCTCAAGTTAGTCTTTTTGTAAAGGTTTTGGTGGCTGTGAATAGAGAATGTTAGGGTTCTAGAGTCGTTCCTGCGTCGTGGAGAGATAGTCAACTTATATAGTGAATACCTGCCAGATTTAGGTCACCATTTATGAATGGGCCGATCGGCCCACGTGCCGTTCTATGCCTGGGTCTGGGCCTAGCATGATCGACCCAACCATAAGCTCCCTACTTCTCGAGTCCGATTAGGGAGAAGGGTCGAAGGAGTACGTTAGGATTGTGCGGCTCGTCTACATGACAGCTCGTGATAGGCCCGATCGATCGGACGTCGTCGCCTAGTGCATGACAACTCGTGATAAGGCTGACCGATTGAACGTAGTGATAGGGCCAACCGATCAGACGTAGTGATAGGGCTGACCGATCGGACGTCGACGCCTAATCAAAGCACTAGGTTTAATCATTACTTTACGGTACGTGTTCTCTGACGCATTTTCAAAATTTGAAAGGAGGCGTCCTTTCGCGTTGCTTTATGCGTGTCTTTTCAACTGTCGCGCCGCTTCTGATACCTGACAACCCTAATTCGCACGGCTCAGATTTTACCACGCATCCGACTATGATTGGTGCACCCGTTCAGTTGATCTTTGCGATAACTGCTTGGGGTTGACAGATTTCCTTCACTACTGTTTTCTGCGCATTTGACTCTTCAACCTCTGTTTTCTCTATTCTTCCTCTTATTGCTTGTAGTCACCGAAATTCCCTTTTCTCCGACGTCCACATTCCTAATTTCAGTCACCAAACTAGGTACGTCCTCTCTTCTTTCCTCATCCTATAATTTCCTTTCTAGTAACCATATCGTCGGGTAGCCGTAGAGGTGAACTTAGACTTAAAGATGAAACCGCCTCCTCTTCTTTTTCATCACCTCCTTGCTAGTCTTCATCGCGAACATCTGCGGGGCTCAATGAAGAAGTAGATACGGTCCAGAGGGAACTCCACCAGGAACTGGCCGCCGAAAGTGCTTTACAAATTGTTGGGCCGCTTGAGATAGTGGCGGAAGTGATGGAGGTGCCAGAGGCGGGGGGAAATGAAGCCCCGAACGGAGAGGGAAATGAAGAAATCGCGAGGGGTGACCGAAAAGATGGACAAGTCGTTGAGAAACTACCGTGCGACCAGTCGATAATGACCGAAAGGGAGTTGAACCGGTCGATCATCAAGAATAATATCCCTTCGTCCTGGGGACCTAGGCTGGCCTACAAAAACGAACGGATTTACAGCAACATGGGGGGCTATTTTGCTGTTTCAGACAGCTTTTTCTCGGACGGTGGTATGAAGCTTCCGTATGCCCCTATCATCGATGAGGTATGTTGCGCCTACCAATTAAGGTCGAGCTAGATTCCCCCGAATAGTTGGAGGTTTATTAACGGTCTGGCTCTACTGTGCCATCATTTTGGGTGTCCCCCATCAGTCGGTATTCTGCGTCATTTTTTTAGAATGAATCAAAGCTCAAGCATCGGGGGCGGGATCCCTCATTTACAATATAGAGACGCAATATATTGTCCAACTGGAACAGCTTCGACGGTCAAGGCCTGGAAGACGAAGTACTTCTTTGTGAGGTCCCCAGGATTTACCTATGAATCCAAGCCATGGAGATATCCCCTGACCGAGCAATGGAATGATACCTCCGATTTGCCCCTTACTAGAAAGGAATGGGAAGTGATCGGCCAAATTAAGGCGCTCGGTCGGTATGCTTTCGACCTTCTTATTTTGGGGTATCGTGGAGGGGCATCGGTCGATGCCTTTTTAATTAATCCCCTACCTTGAATTAACGGGCTAGTGGAGGAGACTGCCCCTTCTGGTCGACTCCTTGTAATTTAACTGTTTGCTGCCTTCATGAGTATTAGTTTCAATTTCTGACCCGTTTCTATAATTGTGCAGTCATGGTGAAACTCAAGAATCTCGCCTCATCTTCCAGTTCCCCCAAATCCAAAGGCCGGCACAAAGTCGCTAAACCTTCCTTGGAGACGAGGGAGTGAAGCAAGAAGGTGGAGGTCGGCACGAATATCGCTCAGTCGACTGTACCTAAGCAGTCTACAATGCTCGCTCAGTCGACTGTTCCTGAACAGTCTGCAGCACTCGCTCAGCCGACTGTGCTTGAACAGCCTACAGCGTTGCTAACTCAGTCGGTAGGTGAGGACCGAGCGGTTACGGAGGAAGAGGTGGAACGACCACTTAAGAGAAAAAGATCGCTCGAAATTTTGAACGATCGTCCTGCTGATTGGACAAAGGTAAGGGGAAGGAGCAAGCGCCTAGCTTCGAAAAGTGGGTATCCACGATCAGTCTAAGTAAGACTGCATTGCTTAGGGACATCGATGTTGCTCTTCTCGTTGCCCAGAAGGTTGTTCCTCCTGCGGACGGAGAGTTTTTTGATTCGTTGGACGACAAGTAGATGATGGCTAGTCTCGTACGTGGCTGAGCAAGGCCCCCCCTTCGCTTTGCCTTTTTTTTTTAACAAAGTGCTTCATCACAGGATCTGGCATTCACCTCTGGAATGTATCAACGTATTAATCGGTTCGACCAAGTCACCCGATCGATGGACCAGGAGATTAAAACTCTTCTTAGCCAGGTCAACATTTTGAGAGCTCAACTTTCAGAGGCGGACGAGGAGAAGAACGTCTTGCAAGCTCAACTTGCTTCAGTGGATAAGGAGAAGAGCTTTTTGGAGGAAGAGAAGAGCGTTTTGAGAGCTCAACTTGTTTCGGTGGAGGAGGAGAAGAGCCAAGTGGGTGCGTCCAGGGATGAGCTGGAAAAAGAGTGCCGAGCATTGCGGCTCAATAACGAGGGCATGAAGGAGGAAGTTCTCAATGCTAACGCTAAGGCACAAATGGAACAAGAGCTCCATTTTAAAGTCCTCCGTGACTGCCAAGAGGTGGCGTTGCAAAGTGCAAGGGCTGAGAGAAAACTGCTTGAGCTACAAAGCTCTATCAAAGAGCAAAGGATTGAGGCAATCAAGCGATGGAAAGAGCGGTATTTAAATGATGAATGCAAAGAATTTGCTTGTGATTTGGCTCTTTCCATTTTGAGGAATTGCCATAGCGTTCTCATCCCTGATGGGTCAGAGGGTCCTTCATTCGAGGATTTTGCCGAGCCAATGCTTCCCTCAAAGCTCGGCCTCTCACTCGAGGAGGTAAAGGAGATAGCTGAGAAGGAAAGAGAGACAGTGCTGGATGAGCTGCTGGACTTTAGTTCAGATGAAGAAGAGGAGCGAGCTCGTGGGGATGACTCTTCGGCGGCTCCTATAGACCCTGACCCTATCTCGGTTGCTTTTCCGACCTCTAAAACTACTCCTCCAGCCGATCTAACTGTTGGTACTTCTCTTCCCACCAAAGGGCCGAAGTAGCGTATGTAATAGGACCTTCAAAGCTCATCTAGTCGGGCTTGTGACTAGAACAAACATTTAAAGAGATAAATCCTTTCTTATTTTTGTCCTCCACTGTCTTCTTTATTCGATGAATTAAAATTGGGTTGTCTTCTCAAATTATAGGCAGGGAACGAGTGCGTTCGATTCATATCGATTGGTATTGAGGTTCAAGAGGACAGTGGCTGAACGATCCTAAGACCGAACGATGCTGAGGTCAAGCGATCCAAGATTGTTTTGTTGGAATCGCCTGATTCCAAGATCCGGTCTTGGCGACCTGGCCAAGCGATGTTGAGGCCGAGCGATCCAAGATTATTTTCTTAGTATCACCTAGTTCCAAGATCCGGTCTTGGCAACCTGGCCGAGCGATATTGAGGCCGAGCAATCCAAGATTGTTTTCTTGGAATCGCTTGGTTCCAAGATCCGGTCTTGACATCCTGGCAAAGCGATGTTGAGGCTGAGCGATCCAAGATTATTTTCTTGGTATCGTCTAGTTCTAAGATCCGGTCTTGGCAACCTGACCGAGCGATCTAAGATTGTTTTCTTGGAATCGCCTGGTTCCAAGATCCGGTCTTGGCAACCTGGCCGAGAAATGTTGAGGCCGAGCGATCTAAGATTATTTTCTTGGTATCGTCTGGTTCCAAGATCTGGTCTTGGCAACCTGGCCGTGCGATGTTGATAACAACCAGTTGGTAGAATGTTCTCCCCTTAGCCCAATTTAATGAAACTTTTCTTGCTGAGAAGTTTGAAACCCCTTTATTGATGATGATGAGGGCATGGGCCATTAAAAAATCTGACTGGCAAGGCTAGGAAAAAGGTACCCACTGGCTACATGTATAAACACGTAAGCAATAATAAGGTACAAGACAAAGAAATAAATAAAGCTAAGCTTATCTATTGGTAAAATGTCTTCAGGTTTTGAGAATTCCAGGGCCTCGATTGAATCTTTCCGTTCGCATCACGCAACATGTAAGAGCCGTGTTCGGCTTGTTTGACCACTTGATAGGGTCCTTCTCATGTTTGACCGAGCTTTTCAGGATGCTTACCAGCCACCTCGGCCTTTCTTAGAACATAACCACCGACCTTTATGTCGTTCGGCCTTACCCTTTTGTTATAAAACTTTGTTGCTTTTTACCTGATGGTTTTTGAACGAGCGGCTGCTCTATCTCTGTCTTCACTGAGAAGTACAAGTTCTGCCCTGCGAGCTTCATTATTCTGTTCTTCTTCATAACTCGAAACTCTTTGGCTGTGCAGTACCACTTCTACTGGAACTAAGGCCTCTGCCCCAAAGGTCATTCTGAACGGCGTTTCTCCTGTGGCTCCGTTTGGGGTAGTTCTATATGCCCACAATACTTCGTCTAATTCATCTACCCAAGTCTTACGTCCATCTAAATGCTTCTTGAGTGCACTCATTATCTTCTTGTTGGTGTTTTCTGCAAGACCGTTGCTTTGAGGATGAGCCACTGAAGTCAACTGGAGCCTTATCTTCAGTCGGTGACAGAAATCTTTGAACTTGTCATTATCAAACTGCCGACCGTTATCTGTAACCAAAACCATAGGCATCCCAAAACGACTCATTATATTCTTCCGTACGAAGTTTTTGATCTTCTGTTCGGTAATAGTGGCGACCGCTTCCGCTTCAACCCATTTGGTGAAATATTCGACTGCTACCATCAACAACTTCTTTTGCCCAGGACCGAGAGGAAAAGGACCTAGTATGTCTATTCCCCATTAAGCAAAGGGGATAGGATGACTCACAATTTTCAACTGCTCGGTCGGTTGATGAGACGAGTTGCTATTCTTCTGGCAGGCCTCACATCGGTTGACCTTCTCTTGACAATCTTTTTTCATTATCGACCAATAATACCCTTGTCTAATCAGTCTGTAAGCCAACATTCTTCCTCCTAAGTGATTCCCGCACATTCCTTCATGAACTTGAGTCATTGCTCGTTTTGCCTCTTCTTTGCTCAAGCAACGTAATAACGGCCAATCATAAGAACGCTTGTACAAGGTGTCATTAACAATCACATATTCAGCTGCCTTTACCCTTAGTTTCTTGGCTTCCAGGGCTTCCACTAGCTGTGTTCCCTTAAGAAGGTACTGTCTGATCGGCTCCATCCAAATTGATCGTTCAGCATCTGCTTTTAGGACTTCACTGGCTTTCTGAATGCTACGCCGGTCAAGCCGCTCGACCAAAATGTTATTCCTTGCATTTTGATCGGAAGCTATCTTGGAAAGCACGTCTGCTTGAGCATTTTGCATTCTTTCTATTCTGTTGACCGAGCATTCTTCAAAATTACTCAACTCTTGTTTTGCCAATTCCAAATACTTGATCATATTGTTCCCTTTTGCCTCATATTGCCCAGTAACTTGACCGACCACTATTTGACTGTCGCTGTACACCTTCAAATGTTTTACCCCCATCTCTCTTGCCAACTACAGACCGGCTATTAAAGCTCCATATTGTGCTTCATTATTAGATGCTCTAAATTCTAATCAGAGATCATACTCCACCTTTTCTTCCTGGTGTGGGCTGATCAAGACCACTCTTGCTCTGCATCCATCAGCATTGGACGACCCATCAATAAATAAACTCCAACTAGGGCGTTGCTCGTTCTGCGAGGTAAGTTGACTCATTTCCGCAATGAAATCTGCCAATACTTGGGCTTTGATCATTGTTCGTGGTTTATAATGTATATCAAACTTTCCTAGCTTTACCACCCATTTTACCAGCCGCTCGGAGGTTTCGGGTTTCTGCAAGCATTGCCTAAGGGGTTGATCGGTCCATATCTTAATTGTGTGACTCTAGAAGTAGGGTCTGAGTTTTTGTGCTGCGGTTTTCAACGATAGGGCCAGCTTCTCAATGGGTGCATACCGCACTTCTAATCCAGTCAATACCTTACTGACATAATAGATTGGGAATTGTTCATTACCGTCCAATCGAATGAGAACTGCGCTGATCGCCCCATCTGTAACTGCCAAATAAATAATCAAATTCTCCCCCTCAATAGGGCTCTGCAAGATGGGTGGACTGGTCAGATATTGCTTCAGATGTTGAAATGCTCACTAGCACTCATCCGGCCATTGAAACTGGGTCACATCCACCTTCTTTAAAATTTTAAAGAATGGGAGGCACTTGTCCCCCATCCTAGAGACGAATCTGCTCAGAGAAACTATTCGCCCTGTCAATACTTGAACATCTTTTAAGCATCGCGGTGAGGGCATTTAGACGATAGCTTCAATCTTTTCTGGGTTTGCTTCAATCCCCCGCTGAGTGATCATGAATCCTAAGAATTTTCCAGATGCTACACCAAAGATGCATTTTCAGGGTTCAGCTTCATTTGGAACTTATTGAGGGTCAGGAAGACTTCTTTAAGATTTTTCACATGCTCAGCGACCGTCTTGCTTTTGACTACCATATCATCCACATAAGCCTCGACTGTTCGACCGATCTATTTCTTAAAAACTTCCATAACGAGCCGCTGATAAGTAGCCCCTGCATTTTTCAAACCGAACGGCATCACCTGATAGTAATATGTGCCCTGGTCAGTTATAAAAGTCATTTTTTCTTCATCTTCGAGACTCATTTGTATCTGATGATAACCAGAGAAAGCATCTAAGAAGCTGAGAAGCTCATGCCCTGATGTAGAGTCTGCCAGCTGATCAATTTTGGGTAGGGGAAACTGTCCTTTGGGCATGCTTTGTTCAAGTCGGTGAAATCAATGCACATTCTCCATTTTTTGTTTTTCTTCTTCACTAGTACCACGTTCTCCAACCATTCGGGGTACTTGATTTCCCGAATGAACTTAGCATCAAGTAGTTTTTCTATTTCTTTCTCAATCACCTCCTGCCTCTCTTTGCTTTGCCACCGCTTCTTCTGTCTAACTAGCTTATAGTCTTTCCGAATACCCAGAGAATGAGATGTTACTACTCGAGAAATTCCAGGCATGTCGCTCGGTACCCAGGAAAAGACCGATTTGTTCTCTACTAAGCAGTCTATGATTTCCTTGGCCAGCCCTTTTTCAAGTTCGGAACCCAGATTTGTGAATTTGGATCAGTCTTCCTCATCCAATATGACCTGCTGTGTTTCTTCTGCAGGATTCATCCTCGTAGTTTCTTCATCGGCTCTTACATCAAGAGAACTCGTCAAACTACCGCTCCCTCAAGGGTTCTTGTTTCCGCCCAGTAGCATTCCCTAGCGATTCTTTGCTGACCCCTGACAATACCGATTTCGTGGGGTGTTGGGAATTTTATTGCTTGATAGTAGGTTGAGACGATTGCTCTGAGGGTATTTTAGGTGGCTCTTCCAATTATTGCATTATATGCTCCTACAAACTTCACGACTAAGAATTCAACATTCTTCTCTACTTGACATGGTTTTTGTCCAACTTTTACGTTCAAGAAGACTCGAGCAAATAGGTAGGCTAATGCCCCTGTTACCCCTTTGATGGGTCCTTCTATTGGCAGTAGCTGCTCCTCCGGAATCTCCATCTGCTTAAAAGCATCGTAATATAGTAGGTCGACTGAGATGCTTGTGTCAATCATTACCCGTTTTACCTCGCTACCATCCATATTCAAAGTGACCACTAATGCATCATCATGAGGACTGCTAACACCATCCAAATCAAATTCGTCAAACGAAATCACCTCACCAGTTTGTTTCTTTTCTTTGTTGATAAGTCTTCAGTGATCTGTTTGGCGTACCTCTTCCTTCTTATAACGGTGGACCTTCCTACTGCACTGCCACCAAAAATCATGTTTATTACCCTAACCGGTCGATCATCCTGCTGTCCGACATTTCTATCACCTCTAGCCCTGGACTGTCCCCTCATGTCGCGTCTGTCGTCTGTATTCCTATTCTGCCTTCCTCCATCGTTCATGTCATTTTATTTCCAAGGCTTTCCCCAGTTGTTAGACTGACCACCCCTACCTTTATTACCCCGTTCTGTATTTTTTCCATATTTCAAAATCTACCTAACCGTCCTCTTTGGATAAGGAGCTCGATTTCTCACTTTAAGTCCTAACAATCCTTCGTGTCATGACCTACATCTCTATGGAAACAACAATATAACGCGGAATCCCATTTTTTAAGAGGAGTTTTCAACTTATTAGGTTCTCGAAGGGATTCCCCTTCAGCTCTCATGACCTCCAATACTTCCGCATACCGTCAGTTGAGCTGGGTGAAGGATTCACGTCGCTGGTCCTGTCGGTCGATTGACTTTCTCCAGCTAGACTGATCCTTCTGTCGCTTGTATGAATCATCTGTTTTGCCGCTTGACCAACGGTCATCTTCTCTACGTTTTGTGTTTTTCAACACTTCCTCGAGCTGGATATATTTATCCGTCTAATTTCTTATCTCTTGGATAGACTCGGGCTGATCGAGGGCCAATGACTTCTTGAATTCTTCATCCCTCGTGTTACTCATAAGGGCAGCCAACATAGACGAGTAGGTGAGATCAAGGACTTCAACAGCTTCATTGTTAAACCGAGTGATGAACTCCCATAAGCTTTCGTTCCTTACTTGGGTCAACTGCATCACTTCCAAGGCAGTCTTCTGTGGTCGTTTACTTGTAGCAAACTGGTTGAGGAATAGCAACTTGAAATCCTCAAAACAACTAATGCAACGTGGGGGTAAACTGTTGAACCATCGCCGGGCTCCTTCTTGAAAGGTTGTACAAAAAGCCTTACATTGAATGGCATCGGGGATGCAATGCATGTTCATCATCGATTGAAAATGTTGAAGATAGTCGAGGGGATCGATCTTTCCAGTGTATTTTTCATGGTCATATTGATTTAATTGTCCACGATTGTTTCAAGAGACTCTGCAGAATGGCGATTGGCCATCATACCTATCTACTGAGCGGGGGTTTGTTGTTGTTCCGTCTGAGATCGTAAGATTTGACGAATCAGTAGATCGGTCGCTTCCTCTATTTGTCTTTGGGTGAGGAAAATTTGTTGTAGTACAGGAGGGTTCATGTTTGGGGGGTGTTGGATGTGAGGATGTGAATTGTTTCCAGCATTGTCCTCCAGGGCTACGCTC
>JANZLC010000005.1:18808275-18819322 GCA_026413385.1 Erythroxylum gracilipes | reverse complement strand
GATGAGCCAAGTTCAGTTAACAGTTGAGTTCAGTAAGCCTCAGGTTCCGGGAATGGGTCACAGCAGGGCTCATTTCTTGGGACAGTTGGGTTCCGGAAACGGGATCCGACAGAAAGCATCCAAGAAGTTGAGAAGCTCATGCCCTGATGTAGAGTCGACCAGTTGATCAATTTTGGGTAGGGGGAAGCTGTCCTTTGGGCATGCTTTGTTCAAGTCGGTAAAATCGATGCACATTCTCTACTTTTTATTTTTCTTCTTTACTAGTACCACGTTCGCCAACCATTCGGGGTACTTGACTTCCTGAATGAACCCAGCATCAAGTAGTTTTTCTATTTCCTTCTCAATCACCGCTTGCCTCTACTTGCTTTTCCACCGCTTCTTCTGTTTGACTGGCTTGCAGTGTTTCCGAATACCAAGAGAATGAGATGTTACTGCTCGAGAAATTCCAGGTATGTCGATCTGTTCTCTACCAAGCAATCTGTGATCTTTTTGGCCAACCCTTTTTCAAGTTCAGAACCCAGATTTGTGAATTTAGATCGGTCTTCCTTATCCAATATGACCTGCTGTGTTTCTTCTGCAGGATTCATCCTCTCAGTTTCTTCATCGGCTCTTACATCAAAAGAACTTGTCAAAACTACCGCTCCCTCAAGGGTCTTTGTTTCTGCCAAGTAGCATTCCCTAGCGATTCTTTGCTGAACCCTGACAATACCGATTCTGTTAGGTGTTGGGAATTTCATTGCTTGATAGTAGGTTGAGACGATTGCTCTGAGGGCGTTTTGGGTGGCTCTTCCAATTATGGCATTATATGCTCCTACAAACTTCACGACCAAGAATTCAATACTCTTCTCTACTTGACATAGCTTTTGTCCGAATTTTACGTTCAAGAGGACTCGGGTAAATGGGTAGGCTAATGCTCTTGTTACCCCTTTGACGGGTCCCTCTATTGGCAGTAGTCGCTCCTCCAGAATCTCCATCTGCTTAAAAGTATCGTAATATAGTAGGTTGACCGAACTGCCTGTGTCAATCATTACCCGTTTCACTTCACTACCATCCATATTCAAGTTGACCACTAGTGCATCATCATGAGGACAGCTAACACCATCCAGATCAGATTCGTCAAACAAGATCACCCCATCGTTCTGCTTATTTTTCTTTACTGACAAGTCTTCAACGACCTGCCTGGCATACCGCTTTCTTCCTTTGATGGTGGACCCTCTTGCTGTACTACCACCAAAAATCATGTTAATGACCCTAACCGGTCGGTCATCCTGTTGTCTAGCATTTCTGTTGACTCTTCCTCTAGACTGTCCTCTCGTGTCGCGTCAGACATCCAAATTCTTGTTCTGCCTTATTCCATCATTCCTATCATTTTGCTACCAAGGCTTCCGCCAGTTATCAGACCGACCGCTCCTACACTCATTATCCCGTTCGATATTTTTACCGTGCTTCAAAAATCTTCCTAGCCTTCCCCTTTGGATAAGGAGTTTGATTTCTCGCTTTAAGTCCCAACAATCCTCTATGTCATGAACTATATCTTTATAGAAACGACAATATAAACTAGAATCCCTTTTCTTGAGGGGAGTTTTCAACTTATTGGGTTCCCCTTCTGCTCTCATGGTTGCAAGTACTTCAGCGTAACGCCTATTGAGCAGGGTGAAGGGTTCTCGTCGTTGGTCCCTTCGGTCGGTCGGCTTCCTCTATCTCGACTGATCCTTTTGTCGCTTGTATGACTCATCCGTTCGGCCACTTGGCCAGCGGTCATCTGCTCTACGTTTTGTGTTTTTCAACACTTCCTCGGGCTGGAAATATTTATCCGCTCGATTTCTTATCTCTTGAATAGACTTGAGCTGATCGAGGGCCAACATGGACGAGCAAGTGAGATTAGGGACTTCAATAGCTTCATTGTTAAACTGAGTGATAAACTCCTGTAAGCTTTCGTTCCTTTATTGGGTTAACTGCATCACTTCCAAGGCAGTCTTTTGCGGCCGTTTACTCGTAGCAAACTGGTTGAGGAATAGCAACTTGAAATCCTCAAAACAACTGATGCAACGCGAGGGTAAACTGTTGAACCATCGTCGGGATCCTTCTTGAAAGGCTATACAAAAAGCCTTACACTGAATGGCATCGGGGATGCAATGCAAGTTCATTATCGATTGGAAGTGCTAAAGATGGTCGAGGGGATCGATTTTTCCTGTATATTTTTCAGGCGTTGGTATCTTAGTACCGACAGCTGGAAGGCTATCCAGGATCTCCGGAATGAAAGGAGAGCGGTACTGTATGGATGGCTGATCCGGATGGGAATTCATGGCCATATTGATTCGATTGTCCACGATTTTTTCAAGAGATTCAGCAGAATGGCGATCGGCCATCATGCTTATCTGCCGAGCGGAGATTTGTTGTTATTCCGTCTGAGATCGTAAGATTTGGCAAATCAGTAGATCGGCCGCTTCCTCTATTTGTCTTTGGGTGAGGGAGATTTATTGTAGTGCAGATGGGTTCAAGTTAAGGGGGTGTTGGATGTGAGGATGTGAATTGTTTCCAGCGTTGTCCTCTAGGGAAACGCTCTGCGCTTCTTGATCTCAGTTTTGGGATTGTTGTGGTTGATCATTCGGATGTGAATATTGCGTTTGGTTATTTGGGTTTTGAAGGGGGTAGCTCGTCTGTGCTAGGGTTTTGGATGATGGGTGGAGGATAGGTCTGGGGATCATGATGCGTTGATGGAAAGGCGGCAGGTGGTCGCAAGCCCATTCGTTATAGCACAATTGCCGCGACAGCGGCTACATCAGGATTTATTGCTGCCGCCTGACTGATCTGAGTGCTTTTGAACGTGGTGCCCTAACGCCTGGCCCCACGATGGGCGCCAACTGGTTATGTCTAATTTTGTTGAGGTTGGGCGCTGTTGTTGGGGTCCACGAGTGTGGTTGACCTTAGCTAGGAAATACCTGCAAAACAGTAGAAGGCACACCAGGGTTGACTGCCGGTAGGCCCCTCCGATGCTCAAGTTAGTCTTTTTGTAAAGGTTTTGGTGGCTGTGAATAGAGAATGTTAGGATTTTAGAGTCGTACCTGCGTCGTGGGGAGATAGTCAACTTATATAGTGAATACCTGCCGGATTTAGGTCACCATCTATGAATGGGCCAATCGGCCCATGTGTCGTTCTAAACCTGGGTCTAGGCCTAGCACGATTGACCCAACCACTATTATTTAAAAATCTTCCTAAAAAATTATATTTTACAAAAGCTTAAAAATCAGTTAAATTGTCTGCTCATCTCATAACGAAGGTGTCAAGTGATACTCCATATAGTCCCCTCATAAAAAATTAATTAAAAATTAACAAACCACGGTATGTATTGACACTACCGGTAACAAGTCAATATAAAAACAAAATAAGCATTAACATTGAGTATAAATGGCTTACATGACAAGAAATTACTCAATAATTATTTATTAAGGCAAAAATAAATTAATAAATTATACATATTTAAAAATATTAATTATAGTAAAAATAAGAAGCATATCATTCATTATTGATAAAATATGATAAACAATATTCATTCTATATTAATAAAAATAATTAATATAATAATTATTTTATTATACGATTTAATAAAAATAATGATATGTAAACATGATTATAAATAAAATAATTATAATTTTGTAATTTTGTTTACTAACAATAAAAAACCGATCAAATAATTACTAATTACTTGTAAACTTAAATTATAAAATAAAATGATAATTAATATACTATGATAAATATTTACAATTTTATGTATTAATATAAAGAATCAAACTAATTAATAATTATTTATAAAATAAAAATAGGGCAACAATTTTGACATTATTATTTATTAGTATTATTATAATTATGTTTTTAATGGGAGATTTAAATTAATATTTATATTAAATTAATAAATATATCATTAATAGTTAATGAATATAATTAACTTTTAATAAAAATAAGTTAATATAAAATGTTAATATATTTTTAATATAAGTAATAATATGTATATGTGTATATATATACACATATATATGAATAACTCAAATAAATAAATAAATAAATAATTTTACGGATATCAATCTTGCTATATATATATATACACATATATATGAATAACTCAATAAAATAAATAAATCAATATATTTTACGGATATCAATCTTGCGATTTGTTAATTTAGTTATCCATCTATGATTAAAGATGTCAATAGGTTGGGCTGAGCTGGCCGCCATTTTTTGAGAAAAACTAAAAATGATGTCGTTTTGGAAGTAACAGTCAGGCCACGTGTCACCCCGGGTCAAAATCAAGCCGAACTCTTTTTGACACCTCTATCTATGATTAGATTATTCTCGTGTTTATAAATTGTCATGATAGTCGAACAATTTAATATAATGATGATTTCATACTTTTCACAAAATATTAGAAAGACTTATAAGATTTTTAAAATACAAAAAATTTAAAGAAATTATTAGTGTTTTTTACTCTCCGATGGCATATTATTATTATTATTATTATTATTATTATTATTATTATTATTATTATTATTATTATTATTATTATTATCTATGAAATTTAGTATGCAAATGATAATTATGAGATATCAAATTTTGGTGGGATAATAAGCTTTAGACGCTTATCTAAACCTAGCAAAGAAATTGAGCTTGAATGCAATGTAAAATAATATGAGCGTAACTAATATAAATATCATGTCTTCTCTTCAATTAAGAGGGCTGCAACTAGCTCTTAAATACACCATTGTGTGACTTCCATGCATGCCTTAAAGATGTAATAGCAAAGAAATGTTAAAAGGTGATACTTTTCAAGTTAAATTCAAAGTAAAAGAAAGATTTATTGATATGAAAAATGTTAATTGAGGCAAATGCGTCTTTTTAATATAGTACAGGTCTTAAGTGTGTAAGTCTAGGAGATCTATACACACAACTAAATCTAAAATGCGAAGGGATAACATGACAATGTGCTTGCTTCCAGGACAAGACGTGGGCAGTAAGTGGTGAACGAAGTCTTTGAAAAGAGTATGATCATTCAAGAATAGGATAAAGGAAAGAAAATCTTACTGAGGCGTACAAGATGTAGCTTGAGATACGGAATATTTTGATACAAACCTTACAAGTTCACCTTTCACTAAGGGCGTGTTTGGTAAACAACTAATAAGTTGTTTTTTTTAGCTATTTGACTTAATTAACTGTTTAACCCATATTAAAAAGCTATTTATTTATTTAGTTATGAGCTGGTTGGGTTGGTTGATTCAACCCAACCTAATTTTTTAAAAGCTCCTCTATTGGAACATTTGGGGTTAGCTATTTGCCTAATGACGGTATTGCCCTCCACTTTACTCTCAACTCTCTACTTTCGGTCTCATTTCTCATATGGTTTTAACTCCTTATTAGACTGATTTGCTTTTTTTTTCTCTTTTCCTAAATTGATGGCTTTACAGAACAAGATGTTTACAGAGCAAGACGTTTCCAATTATTTCAGCTAACTGAAAATGAGTGCTTTGATAGATTATTACTTCTTGCTTTCAAAGTATGTTTTTATTTGTTATTTCTCTACTTCTGTAGCAAATTTGGTCCTATTCAAGATGTTAGGATCGCATGCCAACATAAGAGAATGTTTGGAATTGTCACTTTTGTCTTTGCGGAGACAGTCAAGCAAATATTAGTGAAGGGGCATCCTCATTTGATTTGTAGGGCTTGTGTTCTAGTCATACAGTGAAAAGTCAAGACTTGTTGATAAGTAAAATTTTTCTACTTGTGGAAATATGTTGTCACATGGTTTCTTACTAGAATGTGGTAGATCCTAGCTGTGTTGGTTAAACATCTTATCTTCAGGTTTGAATTGTTTTTGTTGTAAGATATGTTGTTTGATCGAAATGATGCAAAGATTATGAAATCATCACCGTAACATGCATAGACTCTTATCGCTACACATTATTTGGATTATGTCTTTAGTGTGGCATTACCATCTTTCCGCAGGTCATATTGAAGGGGTTAGGGATCTTTTTTGAAATTGTTTTCCCTCTACAAAAGTTACTCTCTTATGGTTTACCTGGTGGAAGTGACAAGTTGCGATCTTGTTTCACCTTGAATTAGTTACTCCTTACTCTCTTAGACATTATTTGATACCTTTTTTTTAGTTGGAATCATCAAACATTAATAAAACTTGGCATCATCTGGCATCATCTTAGACATTATTTGATACCTTTTTTTAGTGGTTCGGTAAACAACCCTTGCCTACTTCCACTTCTAAGATTATTTTTAGAATTCTATTATAATTCTTCTATCAAGGTAAAAAATAGCCTTTGTATAATCTTTCTCGACAAAGAAGAACCATTTACAATCTTCGTCCAAAGTGAAGAAGAACCTTAATCTGACTTGGATCACCCCCAAGTACAATAATAAAATGCCCCAACTAATTATTACAACTAAAAAAACCTTACTTTATCACTTAATAACTCCAAAGATGCTCATTCACACAAATATGAGACAATGATGCTTAAATAATTATAGAAATGTGTAAAATACACTCAAATTCTTCTTGATATTAAAACTAATGAGAGAACACATATTAACAATATTTTAGGATCCTTACTAATAGTTGGAGCCAAAAACTAGTCGTTACAATAGCTTTTTGTAAAATATTAGCCAACCAGTATAGCATATTGGTCAACCAATATGCATTGAATGCATAGATTCATAAGCCATTGAGAGATTATTGAGCATTAGGCCATACTGGTTGACTAATATATTAATCAATATTACCAAAAAAGTCTTGATACATCAAATTTAACAACATTAACTTATATTGGTCGACCACTAATCGGTATAAGTTGATCAATCAACTGAAAAATATGATTGTAACAACTTCAAATGCTCAAAATCAATTTATTTATTGCAATTATAATTTAAGCATTTCCTAAAATATTTTTTAAAGAGTATTTAAAGATCAAGATGCTTTTCAATTGATTTTTTATGGTAATAAAATATAACAAATACTAATGTGCTTATTATTTTAATGAAAAGAAATACTAGAACAAAATGAAGCCATTAACTCAAGAAGATAGTGTATGTAGTTGAACAAGAGAAGTTAAATTTTACAATCAACAAAATGAAGATTAAAATAAGAACAAAAGAAGATAAGGTTTATTAAGGTCATTTTACATTTTGCATTATTATTTATAATTGCACTTTGTTAATTTGATGATCCAAAAAGCTCACCATGCATAAATATTATTGCATGAGTCTTTTATTCATAAAGAGATATATAAAAGCTCCTTGATCTTGAAAACAAGCTTTGGGGAACAACATAGGAAATGTTTAATTCATATTTGGATTAATAAAATTGAGTTTGAGCATTTAAAGATGTTATAATTATGTTTTTGCGGTTAGTGGTTAACCTATATGGTAAATGGTCAACCAGTATAAGTCAAAGTTGTTAAATTTTATATGCCTAGAGTTTGTAACAATATTGGTTGATGTATTAGTGACCAATATGTATATTGGTCAGTCAGTGTTCCAATAGCTAATAAATTTAGAGTTTTTAATACATACTTGTTGACCAAAATATAGTCATTTTAATGGCTAATTCTTTGCTCCAACGATTATTTTGACTTCCAAAACATTATAAATAGGTGTTTTCTCATTAGTTTTAGTATCAAGAAGGTTTGGTGTTGGCTCATGCACACAAATATGATACAATGATGCTAATTTGGGTATAAACCCTTGGTGATGATTATTTATGTTTGAATTATGAATAAGGTGTTTAATAATTATTTTTAACGTGTGAACCTTAGTACCTAAACTTAGAGATTATTATATAAAATAAGGACATTAGGTTAGAATTTACAAGGTAATTGGCTCACTAAAAATTTGAATAAGGATAAATTTTACTCAATTAAAAAAGAAGTAGGTATGTTTAACTGAAATTTTAAATGATAAAGATCCTCATTTATTTTCTTGATTAAATTTATATGCTCCAAATGTCCTTCAAGGTTTTTTTAAAAATATAATTCTTGATTGATACTATTATGACCCATTAAGTGTTTTGATGTTTAAATTTGTGTTTTAGCTTTTTAGAACACACTAGATGACCAATATCTTAGTGTGGATGACCAGTGTAACCAAAAATCATGTTTTATGCCTTCTTAATGAGTTTGTTGCTTATTTGGTTGCTTGTTTAGTAGCCCAGACATCCACACTAGTCGACCGATATATTCAAGTGGTCAACCGATATAACCTTTCCCTTTAGAATTCATTACTCTAGTAAGTTCACAAAAATACATAGTGACTCATAGTGACTTACACAGTCACATACACACCCATGTAAGTGACTTTGTAAATTCGTAAAAATCACAGTGACTTACACGATCACATACACGTCTGTGTAAATAACCGTATAAATTGGTAAAAACATCTTGTCGACGACAACAATATGAAAATTTTAATATTTTACAAATTTAATCATAATTCAAAATATAACAAAGGAACTTTTCCTTAGTGGGTGGGAGGTGAAGATAAGCCAAAAAACATGGCAACAGGGTGGCGAAAAATTGGGGCAACGAAGCGGCGATGCAAAGGCAGCGAGGAAAAGGGGTAGTCGTGGCTAAAGGGTGAAGGGGCGACGAGTGCCTATTGGCACAATGAAGGTGTGAGTGACAGTGAGGGCTAATGGTAGTGGTAAGAGAGAGAGAAGTGACTGTGGTGGTGACTGGTGGGAAGGGGAAGAAAATTATAAAAGACTTCGTCGACGACAACAATCCCAAAATTTCAATATTTCACAAATTTAATCTTTAATCAAAACCAAAATACAACGAAGGAGCTTTTTTAGGTAGGTGGTAAAGATAAGCCAAAAACATGGCAGCAGGGAGGTGGAAAAGTGGGGCAGTGGAGTAGCAATGCAAAGGGGTGACTAGAGGGGCAGTAAAAAGAAGGAGTAGTTACAGTTGAAGGGCGAAGGGGTGTGACCGTGCGTCGTTACGCTAGTCAAAATAAAATAACTAGACCTACTACTATAGCAGTGATGAGTCTAGGTTGATCCCACAGAGAATGTGTGTAAAGTTTATGAAATGAAATTAACTGGTGTTTAGGTATAACGGGGGGTTTTAGATTTTTCAAAATATAAAATAAAATGAAATTAACTAATAAAAAAAATTAAAGAAAACATGCGAAAAATGATAAAAATTGGAAATTTGATAGGGACCCGGTTCTTTGGTTCAATATCGGCCTACACCCTAATTAAGCATATTTTATTAATTATTGTTCTCAAACCTCTCCTAGCAACTATTAATCGTGAGTTAATAATTAACCCAAAATTTTCCTTAGGTTTTGTTTAATCAAGATACGATCGTTAGTTAAACCTAACTACCGAATAACCTAGGATGCGATCTCTAGATTTAATTAGACAGTAGCGTTACGAATTAGGAAAACCGATTAATCAAGGCAACAACCACATACGATGTGTCATTTAACCTAGGTCATGTTATCCCTAATGATTACAAATCATTAGTTGCTACATATGAATTTCAATATAATAATTACGGATTATATCGAAGTTCTAGCAATGGGTTTGCAATTAAATGATTCAATGAACGCATTAAAATCATCTTTTGACAATACCCAATGGGTTCATTCACAAATAACTAAATAATAATGAAAATCCGATTATCCATACACAATACCCAAATCAATTACCATAGGATAACATAATCAATTTCTAATGAGAGAAAGAAACAACAAAATAATAAAAAAAAATACTTAACCCAGGTTGCCGGCATTGATGTCGCCTCCAAACCGACGTCGGGAACTTAGCTTTCCATGGATCTCTCTAAAAAGAATGCTTTAACCCCCCCTCCAATCCCTAGCCGAACCCCCCAATTAACCCTTAATTTGTCTTAGCCCAGCCACACTACTGCTCATGATGTGATGGATAAGTTCATTGGACCATGCTACTATTCACTGCTCTTTCACGCCCCTCTCTTTTGTCGTAGCTCTTCTCCAATTTCTCTCAACCACCAAGCCGAAGCTGTGCTACTACCGCCCCTTCCTGTTTTATTAATGGGACAAATAAAACTTCAGGGTTTTTGGTCCAACTTACTGCACACGTCCCACACTAGCTACTCTTTTGAAACGCACTCCTCATCTGTGTTAAACGTAGACCTCTCACATGTCTCTTACTGTTCTTCTCTGCGTCCCTGTAGCTTGATGTGACAATTTAATATGGTGGGTCACCACTCCTGTTCACGCACGTCTCCTATTTTTGCGCATTTTGGAAGGCAGATGTGTTGCGTGTTTAACACACAACGTCTCCTATTTTGTTGTGTTTTATTCTCTTATTTCCTTCTTCTGTTGTCGTTTTGTGCTTCCCCACGTTTCCCGCTTTTAATTTTTTTTCTTCCTCTTTGTGCTCCATTTTTCTTGTATTTTTTTTTGTTCTTCTTGCTCCATAAAGACAAGTGAGTATTGATCTTCAGAATATAACCTAAATGCAATACTTTCGACTCACTTTAATTTATTTGCTCTCAAATCATACTTAAAATCATATATGAATTAAAGTGAGTATCTTAAGCATTTTCATATCATTAATTGCTATGTGTAAATAATTAAATGTATTAACAATTAAACACATATCAATTTCTCCCACACTTAGCTTTTGATTTTCCTCGAACAAAACATTAAAATTAAGCTCGAAGACCCTAAAATATTGACTCATTTCCCAAATGTTCCAAGAATATATAATCACAAGAGAAGCTAAGTGACTCTAAAAAATCATAGCAAGATGTCAACATTCCAAGCTTTTACTCATGATCAATCAACATTCATCTTCAAAAACTGAGCAATCTAATGGTAGACTCAAAAAATGTGTTTAACTAAAATATATCTATGGGTATGATTGGACCAAATTTATACTACAAATTAGGCCTATTTTCTCTAGTAATTATGCATTTGTTGACTCTTGATCTATGATTTTTATGCTTATTTTGGTCCCGCATATTGAGTTTTGATAAATTGCACATTGTCAGTATTTTGTTGT
>JANZLC010000005.1:18788941-18798950 GCA_026413385.1 Erythroxylum gracilipes | reverse complement strand
ATTTCTAAGCTCATTACAACACAAAATCAAAACAAAACATCAAACCCTAAGGATTAAAACCTTTCTCGACAACTTCCAACACATTTTCAACTTTACTTTCATTTTTAACTATCATAAAACACTTCATCTAACAATCCAAGGAGGGCTAAAGCTTATACTTACTTGATTTAGCCTCAAAGTTCTTCAAAATCTTCAAGAATTGCAAAACCCTAATTTTCTTCATCTTTTCTCTTCTCTTCTTCGACGACGTCTCCCTCTTTTTCTTCTCACTTTCACTTTCCTTCTTCTTTTATACTCTTAATAAGTGTGCAATGTCCATTTTGCCCCTTGCCTAATGCCTTATGACTTATACCCTTAAGTGACTTGCCCAAAATGCCCTTAAGCATTCTTACCACTTTTAATCCTTCAATTTACACAAGAAATCAATCCTACTAACATAGACATAAATAATTAACTCCCAAAATTATTCCATCAAACCTTATAACTTATTTCAATCATACTTAATCAAAATCTAACCAAAACAATTAATCATTCAGAACCTCAAAAATAATTGAGATCATGCTTAATTCATCAGGACAAGTTCGGGATCCAACATTATGCTTCTCCTTTGATCTTATGGAAAAAAAGATGGCTCTTGGAGACTTTATATTGGCTATAAAGACTTAAACAATCAGATAATAAAGGATAAATTTCCTATGCCACTGCTAGATGACTTGTTGGATGAATTGGGAGAATTTACTATCTTTTCTAAATTGGATTTAAGGTTACAGTATCTCTAGCTTAGAATGCATAAGGATGATGTGTATAAAAGTGCCTTTAAGACTTGTGAAGGCCATTGTGAGTTCTTAGTAATGCCTTTTGACCTTACCAATGCACCAGCATCCTTTCAAAGTCCAATGAACCATAAGTTCAAGCTATATCTCAAAAGATTTGTACTGATTTTATTTGATGATATTCTAGTGTATAGCCTAACATTAGAAGCTCATGTGGGCCAATTGTAGTTGGTGTTTGAACTTTTAAAGGTCAAATCTCTTTATGTCAAAAGGAGTAAGTGTACTTTTACAGTTATAAAAGTAGAATATTTTAGGCATTTTATCTCTAGTGAGGGACTTTCTATATATCTTGCCAAAATTTTTGCAGTTTAGCAATGGCCTATTCCTACTACTTTATAGTAACTGAGAGGAGTTCTGGGGTTGTCTAGCTATTATAGGAGACACTCACGGATCTATTAGAAAATGATTAGTTCCTCCAGAATTTTAATGCTCAATAGGCTTCTGATCAGCTCAAGCATGCATTTTGTTCAACTCCAATCTTAGCATTTCCTGACTTTAACAAGACTTTTATTATAGAAGCTGATGCATCCAGTTCAGGCATTGGTGTTGTGTTTATGCAATACAATCATGCTAATTCTCATATCAGTAAAAGTCTCAGCCCCAAACATCATGTTAAGTCAGTCTATGAAAAAGAGCTTTTTGTAGTTTTATTTTCTATACAAAAATGGAGTCCTTATTTGATGAATAGACACTTCATTATAAAAAATTACCAGAAAAGTATAAAGTATTTGCTTGATCATAGAATTTCTACTATAGTATAACAAGATTTGATGGCCAAACTCATAGGATATAACTTTGAAATTCAGTAAAGTAAAGGTCCAGAATATAATAATATAGATGCATTATCAAGAGTGTAGTATTTAGATATTCTATTGGCAGCACTACAAGCAATTGATGATGGTTTATATAAGAAGTTGCAAAAGTGGTGGCATATTGATCCAGCGCTTATTCAAATAATTTTTTGGCATATTGATCAAACTCTTATTCAAATAATTTATGATTTGAAGGTTCAGCCTAATAGTCACTCTAAGTATTCTTAGGTGAATGATTAGCTTAGAAGAAATGGAAAGTTGTTGGATAGTTCTTCCCCATAACTTAAACAACTTATACTAAAATGGATGTATGATTCTCCATTAGGTGGTCATTCAAGAAGAGATACAACTTTGCAAAAAGTAAAGTCATTGTTTTTTAATAGGGGAATGAATAAGGAAGTGTAACATTATATAAGGACTTGTGATGTGTGTTAGAGGTTTAAGTATGACACAATAGCCTACCCAAGGTTATTACAACCTTTATCTATACTTGAAAGGGATGGTCTTTAATCTCTATGGTCTTCATAGAGGGTTTGCCTAATTCTCATGATAGTGAGTTTTTTTGTGTGGTGGTAGATAGACTTACTAAATCTGCTCATTTCATGACCTTTTCTCATTCTCATACTGACCTTTAAGTTGCACGACTTTACATGAACCACGTGTTTAAACTTTACGGCCTACTTGACATCATTGTGAGTGATAGAGATTTTATATTCTTAAGTAATTTTGAGGAAGAACTATTCAAGATTTAGGGTGTTTTTTTATAAACAAGATTTAGGGTGTTGATTGTTGAGATATAGAGCCTGATAAAATATTCTAGACTTTACACCAGGCCCACGATAAATACGCTCTATTCTCCTAGTGTATCGGTTGTTGAAAACATTCACAGAGAAATAAAACCCTAGCAGCCTAAACATTGGTGAACCACGTAAATTTGTGTTTTCGTTTATTTTCCGCACTTGTTCTTTGATTATTGTGATTGATCATCCATAACATTGATCTCTTAAATTCATCTTCTTATCACCCTCAAACAAATAGGCAGACTTAGGATGTAAATAGATGCTTGGAGACAAGTTTAAGGTGTATTTGTCAAGAGAAGCTATCTTCCTAAAGTAAATGGTTGTCACTTGCATATTGGTGGTACAATTCTAACTTCCATGCAGCTATAAATTCCACCCCTTATGAACTTTTATATGGTTAACCTCCTGTTGCGCTTACCTTATTTCTAGAGTAAAAGTTCTAATACAACAATTGATAAAAGTTTGTAAAAATGAGACAGGGTGATAAAATTGTTGAAATGTCACCTATTTAAGGGCTTAAAATAGGATGGAGAAGTTGGCAAAGAGGCACAAGTTAAAAAGGTCTTTTGTGGTAGGAGATATGGTTTACTTGTAATTGTAGCCATACATGTAGTAGCCTATGGTTCACATAAGCTCTTAAAAACTTAGTCCCAAGTATTATGGCCCATTTGTTGTGCTTGGAAAATTTGGTACAGTAGCTTATAAGCTGCCTCTACCTATTGAGGCTAAGATCTATGATGTTTTTCATATGTCACATTTGAAGAAATGCCACAGTGATTCTCTTTGTGTATCTGCTACTAGTTCCTATTCCATCTATTGTAGCTACTAGAGTTCCAAATGCCATTTTAAACAAAGGATTAGCAAAGTATGGTAAGAGGGTTGTTGTCAAGCTATTGGTTAAGTGACACAATCTTTTGCTTAAAAAAACCATTTGAGAACTTTATCACAATTTTATTTAGCAATATTCACATCATCATTATACTTGGTTTCTGCATTAAATTTATTAGATCCAATAAAAAATGCATGAAATGTCTCTTTACACTTGGCACTAATTTTAGATCCCTCAATTAAAAACATTAGTCAATTTTGTTAAGTTAGTACCTTCATAATCTCCTCAAAATATTGGTTTGGCTCTACAAAATGTGCATCCAAATTATAACACCATATTGCTTACCTTGGTCGATTTGCCTTCCTCACTATAAGTGGAAGGATGAAAAGTGTTCCTTGATCTTATAATGTATTGCTTTTCTTTCTTCCCTTGTCTATTGGATTGAAATAAAACAAAAGGTTATGATAATAGGTAGTAGAATTTTGAAGCATGTGGTATCGTAACTTTTCTTATAGTTCAAGATATTATTATTTTTAATCAATTTGATGGAATTTTACATTTTAATGATTCTACAATTAACATTACATAATAAGGTCAACCTTTCAAGTTTGATGTGTACAGAGGAAGTTTTTCTTTTTGACATTAGAAAGAGCTAAGATCTAATTTACTTAAAAGTCCCCATTTCTTGAATATGGAAGAAATACTTCATTTATGAACTCTACAACCAGTATTTTAAAACTAGGTTTCAACAAAAAGGATGGTTACAATTTGGGAGACAGGCGTAGTCAGGGAATTTTCTCAGAAATTTAGCTGCACGTGTCCAAGGAGATGATCTTCATATGCAGATTCATATCCATCAAGTTGATTCTCGGCCGGGTGAATGAATGTAAGATTATCGCACATTTAAGGGATAATGTGCGAGTGGAAGTCAGCTTGCCACGCATAATATGATCCATTGCGAGTTCTAGGCCAGACGTGGTGGATTGGATGAATGGTTAACCTTTCATAGCCCGTCCCTGTATCTTTTTCTATCACTTTGTCGCATTACATTCATTAATATAATATGACAACTTCATCACTCTCAATCACAGTCTCATGTCCCTCCTTCCTTGTTCTTCACTACTTTCACTGATAAACAAAAACCCAAAAAGAATTTCGAGTGTTTAATATTTCTCAAAGATCCTGATGTGACACTTCTGTTTTGTCAAGCCCTAATCAATATAGTATGACAACCAATTCATTACTGACAGTCTCATGTTTCTCCCTCCTTGTTCTTCACCGAGAAACAAAAACCCAAGAAGTATTTCGAGTGGTTAATATTTCTTACGTGACACTTCTGTTTTGTCAATTCCTAATTATTCCTCATTAACATCACACAGGGTAATAGATACCACAGGCTTTGCTTTTCTCCCAAAAGTTGCTTATAAATTAAAATAATATGATATGATCGCTTGATATTCTGGGTAACTTGAGCAGTTACGTTTAGTATCCTTGAAAGAAAAGAAATTAAGGAAAACCACAGTTTGTTTTCCATGGACGATTACTCTGTTCACCAGTCTCTTATTCCGCATCATGATGCCAAGAAAGCACCTTTCTTGGTATCATCAACCAAGTGGATTCTCAAGATTCTGATTTGGGTGATTTTCGCTACATGGGTTGCTTTTATCTTTCTATTCCCGACTCAATTTGGTGGTGATATGTTTGAAAAATGGATTCGAGCCACTAATGGAACTCTTTTTGGCATAACGGGTTAGTAGTCCCATCTGCAGTACTTTTGAAATCTATCTTACCTTATTCAGTTTTTGATACTTTGAAAGAATGAATTCCAGGGAGCATATTTCTGTTATTGAGTGGACCAGTAGTTGCTATTGCATTTCTTTGCATAGCTCATCTCATCATTGCTGGGGAAGAAGAGTTCCATCAGTATGTCATCTCTAGCTCTAAGTCCCGATGCCATTGAATATGGATATAATAAGCTAACATGATAGTAAACTTGCCTTTTGGTTTACAGCAAGAAGAGATGGAATCGCCCCAAATTTCGGTTGTGGACATTCCCAGTTCTGGTAGATGGACCTTTCGGGGTTGTTTCTGCCTCAGAGCTCATTGGCGTTTTACTATTTGTTGCCTACATTTTCTGGGCTGTTTATGCGTATACAATTCGCAACCTTAGCCTTGTATCAGAGTGGGAATGGGATTTATCCTTTGGACAGAAGAGGTACAAATATTTCCCAGCTTCGTTTTGCGTTTTGCACAAGCTATTGTTGTAATTACTATCTCGGAACATTTTCAGCATTTGGATGCTAGAATTGACGGGACTTCGATTAGGAATGATTGGATTATTTTGCATGGCATTCCTGTTTCTTCCAATTGCAAGAGGATCAGTTCTTCTTCGTTTCGTTGACATCCCATTCGAGCACGCCACCAGATACCATGTTTGGTTGGGACACCTTACCATGATTCTCTTCACACTTCATGGCCTGTTTTATGTAATTGGATGGCAGATGCAGGGAATCCTCCTTGACCAAGTGAGTCCTTATTCAAGTTCAATCTTCTTCCCGACCTTTTTTTTCTTCTTCTTAACTTTGTATCATAGCATTGACTTGAATCATTTGCAGTTACTGGAATGGAGAGATGTTGGGGTGGCCAATTTGGCAGGAGTAATCAGCCTCCTATCAGGTTTGTTGATGTGGGTAACGTCACTACAGCCCGTGAGAAGGTGGAACTTCGAATTGTTCTTTTACACACATCAACTCTACGTGGTGTTTGTGGTGTTCTTGGCATTGCATGTCGGTGATTTTATTTTCACGATTGCTGCTGGTGGCATCTTTCTTTTCATGCTTGATCGGTTTTTAAGGTTCTGGCAGTCTCGACGAACTGTTGACATCATATCAGCTAATTGCCTTCCATGTGGAACAGTTGAATTAGTACTCTCAAAGCCCAAAAGTAATAAATAACCACTCAATCTTTAGTTTTCCTTTTGTCATTGTCAATCTTCAGCTAAATAAAAGCATAGAGATTTCTAATATCGTCAACTGCAGGCCTGAGGTATAATGCACTCAGTTTTGTTTTCCTCCAAATTGGAAGACTATCATGGCTCCAGTGGCATCCATTCAGCGTTTCATCAAGTCCTTTGGATGGCAAGTATCATATGTGCATTCTTATAAAAGTTCTGGGCACATGGACTGATAAGCTCAAACAACATATATCCAACAAGCTATTAGAGGCAGAGCCACATCGTATTTACAAGAAAATAACAGCTTCTGTTGAGGGTCCATATGGTCATGAATCTCCTTACCACTTAATGTATGTCTTGTTCTCTAATTCCTTAGATATGTAGGTGTGTGTGCTTGATGAAATAAACCTGTTTGATCGTTTTCTTGTTGGTATAGGTACGAAAACCTTATCTTGGTAGCAGGTGGCATAGGAATTTCGCCATTTCTGGCAATAATAAGCGATATTCTCCATCGTACTCACCAAGGAAGACCATGTCTACCCAGAAACATCTTAGTTGTTTGGGCCATTAAAAAATCAGATGAGCTTTCTCTCTTCTCAGCCATTGACATGGATTCAATCTGTCCAAATTTCTCTAGCAAACTAAATTTCGAGATTCTAACTTATGTTACCCGGGAATCAGAGCCCACGTTGGTACGTTAACTTTTTCAGCACGAACATAAATAGACCTTTTCTTAGCTGCTGTGTACATAGATTATGACAGATTAAGAATATGTATATGCAGGAAGAGGGAAAATTTGACGAGGTAAAAACTAAAAGGCCTTACGCGTGCCCTGTGTCCAGGGGAAGTGGAATGTCTGTGTTGGTGGGTACAGGCGATAATGTTTGGGCAGGACTATATGTAATTGTAAGTGCCGTGGGGTTGGTGATTTTGGTAGGTTTGTTGGATGTGTATTACATAAACCCTTATGGCATAATCACATGGTGGTATAAAGGGCTTCTCTTCATAGTATGTATGGTTGCAAGTGTTCTAATCTTTGGTGGTCTCGTGGTTGCCTTATGGCATCTATGGGAAGCCAAAACTTCAGCAAAGGACAGAGAGCAGTGTGAAGAGGTCGTTGGAACAAGGGTCAATGAGCAGGAAAGCGATGAACATGTCGTCTCCAAGACCAATTTATATCAGAAAAACAATGCAAACGTTGCTGATATACTGTATGGAACAAGACCGGATTTCAGGGGTAACAAATGATTCAATTTACATCTTCTAAGCGATTGATAATCGAAATGGAACTGATATTTCATGTTTAATTTGGTATTTACAAATTGCAGAAATCTTTGGATCAGTAGGGAAGAGATGGGGATATGTGGACGTGGGGGTCATTGTTTGTGGCCCTCCAACTCTACAGACAAGTGTGGCTAAGGAAATCAGATTCCACAATTTAAGGAGAGGATCTCACGATCCGATCTTGCATTTCAACAGCCACAGTTTTGATCTCTAGCCATCATGCTTTCACCCAAGCGTTGTCTCAAATGTAAAAGTATGCTGTATTGTATAGACTATAGGTGGACGACCCATTCTGGGTCAAGTATAAACGATGTGTAAGCTCAATAAAGGCTTATATAATAATTTAAGTATTTTATTTATTTAGAGTTTTTCTTTACTCTAGTATTTTCGTACTAATATCTTTAGGTACCAAATACTTCTAATATTTGTATTCACTTTCTTATAAACGTGTAGCTTCTACTTCTGTGATTTTATAGTTTTTTCTCTTACTATTGATTTTCGTTTTAGAAAATTACCCTAATGTTTGATTAAAATTTAATTTACATTTAAATATTTTACAATAACAAACAACAACAATAACCATCTTAATGTACAATGCTACTCGTTTTGCGAAGATCCAGATAGAAATATTAATTATATACTACCTCCTTTTTATATTTTATAAAAAAAACTCAATTTTTTAAAAATTTTAAATAAATTACAATTTTGTGGCCCTCTGACACTAATTGGGCGTCCCACCTCGCATTGGAATTTGGAAGCCACAAGCTCAGCCTTCCTTTCTTAGCTCTCTTGCTCGCTGTTGAACTTCGAAAAGCTAGGAATTCAGTACTTAGAACTTTGAATTTCCGTAATATTTTCAAAATCCCTAATATTTTAAATTTAAAAAATGCTAGGTTTGCATTTGGAGAGAAACATGCGCTGAATTTCTCACACTTGGACTACGCCACACCGAACCATCGTTGGAATATTTGGGATTATTAATCATGTCGTGTATTTTGAACATAAAGTAACCATTTATTTGAGACTCTTACAGATATGTGAATAAAATTAATATATTTATTCCCCGTTACGCAATAACCATCACCACTGTCTAGTTTCTACTAATAGTAATTAGCAATCTCCACCTGTCAGATCTTGGGATAAAGTCATCGTTTTATAGGAAATACACGCCACGACTCAAAGCCAAAGCAAAAATGAGTATGTACGGAAGAGATCCGTGGGGAGGCCCGTTGGAAATTAACGCCACTGGTTCCGCGAAGGATGATGACCGGAGCAGGAACTTTGATGTTGAGAAATTGGGATGAGATCTGATTTGAACCGCAGCGAAATAATTACAAATTTTTTTTATGATTTTTGATTTCTTAAAAATCAAGATCTATTTAATCCTATAAAATAATTAATACGAATTAAAATAAAGCGAAAATTTAATTCGTACCTTATTCCGAAACTTGATCTTTATCTTGATGCATCATTTGAACCGTTTTCGAAACCGATCTGTTTCAATCACTATAGCTGCACAAGTGTTCGGCCTCTAACGATATCTACAGAATGAGTTGAGAGAACTCTGTAACTTTTACAGAGAGAGTTAAGCATGAAGTGTTAGCTCCATAGAGTTTAAGCCTATTTATAATAAACTTTGAACGTTTTAGTAATTTAATTGAAATTAAATACTAATTTCAATTAAACTTTAATTAGAATTACAAATAATTCTAATTAAATATCAATTATGCCAAAATAAGATTCAATATCTTATATTGATTATTGTTTATTAAATATCTCATATTTAATTATAAAGTTTCTCAAAACTTTATAATCAAATCTAACTTAATTAAATTAACTTTGTTATCTCCAACCCATTCTATATGTGAGACCCATTAGGTTCCCAAATATAATGGCAATGATTATAAATTATAATTATAATTCATAATTAGAATTAGATTAATTAAAACTCTTTTTAATTTATCTTTAATTCTCCAATTAAACAATTTATAATCATAGATTAAAATTGACGTCTAGCAACGCATCATGACCACCCAAATATTCAGGAATGTCAAAGTAGTTTTGACTAACCTTTCTGTGTATGATTTTTCCCGTATAATTCAACACTTTCATCATACAATGTTCTAATTAGACATAGAGTATGAAATTAATGTCTACTCTATTTTGAGTCCAATTATATTGGTTCTCTTCCATTAGTTATTGATTCAATTAATGATATTTGTAAACTGTTTACAAAATATCATTTCATCTTGGTCAAGGATTTTCTAAATCAATATTAAACGAGAACAACGAAATATTTTTCCTAATTACTTTAGGTTGATGAATCTTATCTTGATCATTCAACTATCTCCATATAGTTTATGCTACATCTAATGACTACCCATTTAACGACCTCTGATAAAATGAATCATAAGTAGTATAAAAACATAACAATCCCCATACAAGATAACTTTGATGACCTCAAGTCAAAGGATCACTTATACAATCATCACAATGAG
>JANZLC010000005.1:18759229-18775768 GCA_026413385.1 Erythroxylum gracilipes | reverse complement strand
TAATTATTAAATTAATATTATAAATTAAATTAAAATTGTGATTATTATTTATTATTATAATTATTGGAGACAAGATTAAAAATATACAATATAACTGTACAATATGACAATAAACTATTTTGTAATTTTTAAAAACATTTAAAACTATTTTATAAATTTAAAAAATAATTTAAAATAGTATCTGTATCGATACAGTACTATATTAGAACTTAATCCGATAATCGTAAGATTGGGTATAATACAGCAGCATCATCTACCACTTTTCGCTCCTAATGACCACTTTGCATTCACTTTGATCTACTGATTCCTTTCCAAAAAGCTTAAAATGGGCTTGTCCTTTCAGTTCCACCATTTCTTCAAACCTCTTTTCTTCCCTAACCAAGGTGCAAGAAAGTTTTTTGTTGATTTCTCACATGACATTCAGTTTGATTTAGAGGTTACCACCCTTCTCTCTTGACAGGTTGGAGTAGGCGACACTTCTGGAGGTAGTACTACTCCCAATGATCACTATTGCTGGATTGTGACCGGAGGACATAGATTACCCTCGACCTGTATCTGAATGTCATGGCTGCTCTGATTTGGCTGCGGAAATGGCTGCTGCCTTGGCCTCAGCGTCTATTGTTTTTAAAGATAATAAAGCCTACTCACAGAAACTTCATGGTGCCAGGACACCTTTAAATTTTCCAGGGAACAGAGAGGCAGATACTTATAATTCAACTATTTACTGGGATGAATTTATATGGGGTGGAGCTTGGCTGTACTATGCAACAGGGAATGCTTGCTATCTTCAACTTGCCACCACACCTGGTTTGGCCAAACATGCTGGAGCTTTCTGGGGAGGACTAGACTATGGCGTACTTAGTTGGGACACCAAGCTTGCCGGTGCTCAGGTCAGCTAGCAAACATTGTGATCTCCTTTAAGCTAACTGTTTTTCTTGTAAGGATATGCTCTGATTATTTTTTGGTATTAATTTTATCCCAAAATTTACCTGGTGTTCATGGGTGCTATCATCATTTTTCTTTCTTCCTAGTCTGCTGCTTTTCCTTGATGAATTTATTAGTTCGTGGATGCTCTATGGCCTGTTCTACTCTTTTCACTGTTGCCACTCAATTTAGTGATTATCTAGAGGCTGCTGATACACCTGGATGGTACTGCGGACCAAATTTCTACTATGTCAATGCCTTGCGTCAATTTGCCAGGACTCAGGTATGTACATTCTGTTGCTTGCAATAAGGATGCCTTCAATGGATATTAGTAAGATAAGATAATGACATTTAACTTTTCTATGTGCTGATTTGGCAGATGGATTACATCCTGGGCAATAATCCTCGGAAAATGAGCTATGTTGTGGGTTTTGGCAACCATTTTGCAAGGCAAGTCCATCACAGGGGGGCATCAATCCTCAAGAACAAGATCAAATAGAACTGCAAAGGAGGATGGAAATGGAGGGCAGCTCGAAGCCGAACCCTAATACAATTGTTGGTGCCATGGTTGCTGGGCCAGATAAGCATGATGGCTTCCATGATGTTCGCACCAACTACAACTATACAGAGCCAACCTTAGCTGGCAGTGCAGGATTGGTTGCAGCCCTTGTGGCTTTGTCAGGGGATAAAACTACTGGAGTTGACAAGAACACTATTTTCTCTGCAGTTCCCCCTATGTTTATAACTCCACCACCACCCCCTGCACCTTGGAAACCTTTGGACATCGTGAAATTATCTTGTGAGAATGTCTGTCTGACTTGTGGCTCAGGTGGCTTTGCTGCAGCATCAGGTTTTGGAATCTAGACCACTGTTTGGTTCACAAGATAAGGCTGAAGGAAGGTGAGTGGGAATTGTAGGAAAGGATGCTCCGGAGAATCTAGGAAGGAAAGGGGTTGAATTCTGGGCAATTTCGTAAGAAACTGACAATTTGTGTTTGAGAACGTCTCATTGTCTAATCTTGGCATATACAGAGTTAAAACAATGTATGATAACGTCTTGTATTCTTTTACATGTACATTTGAAGAGTTCAAAAATGAAGTGGCAATAAACTTCCATATGATGTCATGTCTAGTAGATGCTTTCTGTGTTGATAATATTCATCATCAATTTGTTGGGCTTCCTCTCTTGAATGCTTCCGACATTTTCAACACCAGGAATTAAAAATAAAAAGTACTGAAACAGTGACAGTTTCAACATCATATGTTAAAATTTCAATTGATCACTGTTTTTGTTTCTTATGGTTCAGATAGTGTCATAGATGGGGAAAAATGACCTTTTGTTGAGTCAAGTGCTGAAGTAAACCTAATCCCATTTGATAGCTTCACTTTGAGTTTGGCAAATTGCAATCAGAGACTGCAGTGTATAGTATACGACAATGCTTCGTGTTCCTATGTCTTTTGGGGATTAAAAGGTAAGGTGAATACGATGAAGAAGAGAAGGGATGCCTTTTACATGTTAAGAAGAATTAAGAATTGAATCTGGGATCCCACCAAATTGTTTCACTATGTAACTAAAAATGGCCATCTTTTGATAGATCCTCTACCATTTTATCACTTACAATTACTTCTTTTTCTTTTTCTTGTTTTCATTTTTGCCATCTCCAGAAAGCATCTTCTATTCTTCTGTTTTTATTTTCACTGACTTGGGAAAGCAACAAGCTTCCTATCCCAAGATATAATCAAATCAAATAAATTGATAAGAGTACTGAGTATTTGATAATATGGCCGAAATGAAGTCAACTAATTGTAGTTCACATGGGCACTGGATGATTGCTGTTTTATCATTGTTCTTCTGTCCTAGCTGAGAGTGATCCCCATAAGCTCGGAAACATACTGAATTGTGTAACTTCATTAAGCTTTTATTCCAAAATGTGTTTTCCCACAAACCTGAGGTTTAATGGACTTCTCTTTAAAGTAGCTTCAAATCAGTTATTCAACATGCTCCGTCAGTTGTTAATTTATTGTCGCTTATCCCAACTAACTAATCATCAACGGCTATACCCTCAAAATCCTCAACAGGGCAGGGCGAGAGATTAAAAAGAGAACTGACCCAAAAGATGTCATCAGTATCAGGTTCGCTCAAAGCCCAAAAGTTTACACCAATGCTCTTGCCACAATTTCCAAGCTTTGCTTTGACGTCCTTCGTCAATATTTTTCAACATGAATTAATCACAAGCCACTCTTAACATCAAACTTTGTAAGATCAATCCTGTATAAACTTGAACCTAGTCATCACGGAATGATCCTATTAATCATTTAATACACAATAGAGTAGGACTGAAGAGACTATTTTGAGTTAAGCGCAAGGAGCATTTCAATGTCACTAGACTTGGTAATAAACAGCAAAAACAGGGGAAAACATGTCCATACCTACACAAGTTCAATATATGCCATGGGGGCATTGTCACCTCGTCTTGGCAGAGTTCTAATAATTCGAGTATACCCACCATTTCTTTCCCCATACCTATCTGGAACCTCTGCAAATAAGGCATGGACAATCTGTTTTTCATAGACGAAGCCTAGAGCCTGTCTCCTTTTGTGGAGAGATCCATCTTTAGCCAAAGTGATCATTTTCTCAACATACTTTCTCATGGCACTAGCCCTTGCTCTTGTGGTTTTGATCCGACCATGTTTAAGAAGCTGAGTGGTAAGGCCTCGGAGGAGAGCCCGACGTTGATCAGGAGGCCGGTTTAGCTTGGGGACCCGCCTGCCATGCCTCATGGCAGAAATTCGCAAACCATTATTCACATTTGTGAAACGATGTTCAGAACTGGTGTGGCCTACAAGAAAGTAACAGCAGACTGAGTGCATGGTATGCTAAAAGTTTGGGACTAAGGAAGACTAATCTTTGAGTTCGACAGATATGGGAATGAATAGTATGAAAAATCTTATAGGAGTGAGCATCTAACAAATGAACTACAAGACAACAAACATGGATAGGGAAAAATCAAACCGATGACCTTAAAGATTGAAATCTGAAAGTTGCATTATATAACAAATTGGAAACAGAAGGAAATTGGAGAAATTACCCACAAAGTTAATGGAGAGGAAATGACTTAGAGGAGAAAGGCCAGTAAAAGACCGAATGACTTGAGGTGGCTTGCGTAGGGAGACGCTTAGTCTGCTTTGGCAATGTAACGAGGATGAGCATAGTGGAAGTGTTGCAGTCACATAAGGAGAAGGAAGAGCTGATTTAAGGGATGCCATACTCCATCTACTCTCTAACCCACTTGCCGTTGTCATCGTTAATGCCATTGGAATCGTCTGTCAAACAATGGGCAAAAGGCCTTGTTCCGTGAAGATTACATTTCAAACAAGAAAGAGTATATACCGACTGAAACAAACATTTCTTTTTGCTAAATAATCGAAATCTTTTATTCCTTCTGCCAACAAATTGTTGTTCTGTACATGAATCCGTAATGCATTACCTAGCCCAAAAAAGTCAATCCCGATAAATGCAAAACCAGAAACAAAAACAGCACTCTCCAACCAACCAAGACAATCGCACTGCATAATACATACATAACCTAAATGAATATTCCGGCCTCATATTCCTAATGCCCCACAATATTTACATACTAGCTCATCCTAACCAAAATCCAGCAGCTCCTTCGCATCTTCTCGATTGGGTTCTATTCGTTTTAAGGAAAGCACAAAGCACAGAAATAGAATAAAGCACCACATACGATTAGGATAAAATCATCGTCAATAAAGAACCTAACAGTTGAAAAATGGGGGAAAGAGAAGAGTTTCTTTGTACGGTTAACGGGTACCTGCTGAAGCTAATCCCTCGAGGCTCGGACTCGCGGTGTACTCTACTGGTTGCAATGTCGATAAGGTTATAACATCTACGGAAAAAAGAAGTTACGATAAAATAAAACACAATACATATAAAAAATATTTCCTTCATTCAATTTAATCTCTCACTTCATTCAATGTAATGATAAATAATTCCACTAATTGGGTTTCTTATGTTAAACTAATAAATAACAAATTAATGGATTAATATAATTTAATTTTCACTAAAAATTTAAGAAGATAATGGAAAGGCTAACTTGTATTTTTCATAACATAAGATACCGCAAAATTTTAAATGAAAAATACTAAGAAAGTTTTTTATAAGTTAACAAATTATATTAAATAACTCCAAAATGTTGCAACCCAAGTCAAAAGATTCAAGTTTTAAATCAGGAGATGATTAAGAGCTTTTTAATTCTAATTATTATTTTAATTATGAGACACTACGAGGAAAGATAAAAATTTCACTAGAAGATCATAATTAGTATTTTAATTATAATGAACATTTAGTCTTGTGACCTTATTCTAAGAATCAGAATTATGTTCTTGCAAGTTCCAATGTATTGTAAAAATTAATCATTGGCAAGTAAGTTCAACAATTTCACTGCATTTGTGATGGGTTTGATAAGCAATCAATTGCTGCCTAATCAATCCCAACAACTCTAGCAATAAACTATGCTTCTGACTCGATTTATGAAGAAAAACCATAATTTCTTCCTTTCCATAAAGCGTAAACCACATTGCCAAAAGAATTGTATAATCTTGCATGTCACATTTTACCTATCCCGTGTTTTGTACTTAATCAATTGATTAAACCTTGCCAACTTCCAAGAGGGGAGCTTAAGTTGTAAAAAAAGCTGGATTCTTTCTTAAATGTAGGCGGAGAAGCTACATTTGTAGAAGAGATGTTCAATAAATTAAGTTTCTTGATTACAAAGTGCACAAGAATATGATGTACCTAGAATTCCTCTTAGCATATTTGAAGTTCTCAACCTCTCCCTTATAGTGAGCTAAGGTTATGTTTGATTGGAAGTAAAATTTTTAGTGGAATGAAATGTAATAGAATGGAACAAAACATAAATTCATGTAATAACAGAAAATTGTTGTTTGGAAGGGATGAAATGATTTATAATGCAATATAGTGAAATATTGTTTGGTTGAAAGGTTTATAATGTAATATAATATAAAGTTGTTTATTATTTTATATTCCATCCTAAACCTCCAAAATCGAAGGTTTTTTATTTTTATTGTTTAAGATAAAATAAGATGTAATATGAAACCCTCTTCTTTCATCTCATTCCATTCTATTCCATTATAAACTGTCCTCTCAAATGATGGAATAATATTACATTCCATTCCATTATATTCCATTAATAAACCCTCAACCAAACATACCCTAAAGAATGAAGGACAATATAGGGCTAACTTGTTTAAGCCAAGCTTTCTTATGCCAATTTACCCTCGGAGCTTATTTCCTTAGTAATATTTGCAAGAGGCATTGGAGAATAAACTATATGGATGTTTACACTACTTAATAGAATCCTCTAAGTTGGAGTTGAGATTAAAATAAAGACATGGATAATGAGTGATGTCATTACCATTTGCTTAAGCACTAATATGTTACTAAGAACACTAACTAAAGCATGGTTTAGGATGTTACTCTTAAAAGGAGTAAGTTTTGTGATATTATGTAAGGGACCAAAAATGCTCCATTAATCATGCCATAACTAAGTAAAAGCCCCAATGTCTATCTCATACTTGAATCCAAACCTAACTTTCTCACTCATATGAAACACAGTCCAAGAAGAATTGTATTTAAGAAGGATATTCCATAAAATTTTATTCTTAAAATAATTAAGAAGAACTAAATATAATGTTTGGGTCTACGGAGGAGCTAAACTAAGATTTCAAGGATATTTATCTACTAATTTTTAGTTTGATCACGATGATATTATATTACAATCATGTAACATCTTTACTCTAAACGGTGATGTGGTAAGTTGGAAGAGTTATAAATAACCAGTTATTGTTGATTCTACACAATTGAGGTCAAGTGAATTTTAGTGTTTAAGGTAGTAAAGTAAGCGGTTTAGATTGAAAAGTTTATCATCAAACTTAAATCATACCATTGTGTAAGCGAAGGAATTAAAGTCTCATCCAAGAATGTACTAAAAAGTTTTCATTTGATCAACGAAATAGTTGAGCAAAAAGATAGTACATTATAGCGAATGCCAATTCTCTAAAAAGATTTCATTTGATCAACAAAATAGTTGAGCAAAAAGATAGTACATTATAGCGAGTGCCAATGAAGAGAATCTTGTAAATCCTCTCGTTAAGTTAATGTCTAAAAAAAAACTCGATAAGTATATAGATAGATATAATATTAGATACATAAGCAATTGATTTTTAGAAGTGAAATATAGTTTATTTCCTTACAGTCAATTTGTTGTTACAATTTATATATGATATTATTGATTTATTTAACAAACACTTTTTTATCCTTATATATTTCATTAATTATATATTGTATTGAATAGCAAGATAAAACCCTATAATAATTAATGTGTAAGTGAAATTATAATGAAATCATAATTATGAGGTTTTCAGTATTATTCATAATTTGTTCCTCATTATAGTTCAATCAAGATGAAATATTGATAGAACAGTAAAATTAAAACATATTATAAATTTTTAGTTTATTATCTTATAGCTAATCAACTGGTTGCAATTTATGTATGATAATATTAATTCATTTAATAAACATATCCTTTATCTTCATTTATTTTGTTATTTATATTTAATATTGAATACCAAAATAAAAAATAAAATAATTAGTGTGTAATTGAAATTATAAGAAAATCATGATTATGAGATTCAATATGAAATTAGGTATTATTTCTAATTATAGTTTCATTAAGACGAGATATTGATAGAATGGTAAAACTAACACATATTTTATTTCTTTCTTATGAAAAAAGAATTTGTATCTTATAAATTAAAGTATGAAAATTACTTAAAAATATATGAGTGCTTAGTAGAGAATAAGTTCATTAAACTAACCCAATTATGAGAATCTCGAATTGGAATATTACTAGTGTTTGTGAATGTCCTTATTATAATTGTTGTATAATCTATCTCTAAACTTGAGATTACTAAAATATCTTATATAGACATTATTATATTTTGATATTACTTATGACCTATTCTTTTGATAGATTTCAACAGATAGTTCATTGATATAGTATAAATTATATGGAGATATGTAAAAATGTTAATAAAAGATTCGTCATCCTAAAAATAAAATAGTAGGGAGAATATTCGATTATTCTTGATTAGTAATGAGTGAAAATTCTTTTACGAAAGTGAATTGAGATCTGAAATGAATATTTTCAATATCAATTATAAATTAAGAACAAATTTGCAAAAAAGAATATGGTTGAATTTAAATAGAGAGATAATAATTACACATTCTTTATCTAATTAGAATATTAGATGACAAAATTATTAAATTATACATTATAATCATAAATGGATAGGTTAAGTTAAAGTACTTTGACATTCATTATATTTTAGTAGTGATAATATATTATTATACTTCAATTTTTATTTATAATTATAAGTTATTTAATTAGATAATTAAAAATAAATTAAAAAGAGTTTTAATTTGGCTAATTTTAATTTTAATTTAAAATTATTATCAACATATTAAGAACTTAATGAATCACGAATATAAAACAATTAAAGATAGAAAATTAATTTAAATAAAGTTAGAATTAATTATAAATTTTAAGAATATCAAATACGATATTAGATGTTACCAAACCATTACAAGTCTACACACGTTTCACTCATGGAGCCAGATCCAAGGAACCACGAATTGAATTTCTGAATTAGTCAAAGTTTCAGTTATTTCTTGTTATTTTTATTTTTAAGTGATTCCAGTTTTGTAGGAGGGTGTTCCCCCACTTTCCTTTACATGATGTTAGTTGAGGAGGTTGTTCCTCCATGTTGAAGTAGTGCTCCTTTGATGTAGGAAACAGTTGTTATCACTTCCTGTATTTAAGCAATAATCATCAATGCATTAGGCATGCTTCCAAAATCCAATCAAGTCTTTGAGCACTTAGTCTCAAGAGGTTTAAGGCTCCCTCCCTTGAGCCAAAGTTGTTTATGACCAGAGGTAGTAAAAAGAAGACTTTTAACCTAAACCCCCAAACACCTAACCTAAACACTCAAACTCCTTCCACACCCTTAACCCACAAACCCATAACCAGATCCATAACCCGGGACCATAACAGTTTGGTATCAGAGCCAGGTGTTATAGGAGATTCTGTTCAAGAGCAGCTTGCCAAGCTCTTTGAGTTACTGCTGACCGAACAGCAAGCCAACAAAGACCGTAATGAGCAAATGGAACACGTACATGCCAAACTGGATGCGATGTCCGCCGAATTAGACTCCGCAAAGAAAGGATTGCAGTCTGCTAGTGCTAAAAGTCAAGCTAAGCCAAGGAGAGATAAGGGAATTTCTGGTGCTTTGGGTTCCGAACATTCGGGAGGAAGCTCGATTGTACTAAAATTCACAAAGCTTGATTTTCCACGCTATGATGGGTTAGAAGATCCTTTGGGATGGCTTAACCGCTGTCAACATTTTTTTCGGCATCAACATACACCCGACGACGAAAAAGTAAGCCTTGCTTCCTATCATTTAGAGAGCATTGCTCAGCTGTGGTACATGCAACTGCTGGATGATTTCCTAGACCCCAATTGGGATGAATTTAGCCAATAATGCAACCTTCGTTTTGGCCCTCCAATTCGCAGCAACAAATTGAGCGAATTGGCAAAGCTTAGGCAAACGGGAACTGTTGCAGATTACCAGAACAAGTTTGAAGCCTTGGTGTCTCGCGTAGGTACTCTAACACAACACCAAAAGATCCAGCTTTATCTCAGTGGTTTACAGGATTCCATAGCTATAGAAGTTGAACTTCAACATCCCAAGGATCTGGTGAATGCCATGAGTATGTCTCGGTTGTATAAATGCAAACTATTTCCACGTTCATCGCCTGTTAAAGATACTCGGCGACATACATTGACATCTGACTTTCGTCCAAACCGGTCGGTGAAAAGGCTGTCTAGAGAAGAAATGGATGAACGACGGAAACAAGGCCTCTGTTTCAACTGTGATGAGCAATTCGTACGTGGCCATCAGTGTAAAAAGTTGTTCTGGATCGATTTGGAGGAATCTGATGAGGCCGGTTACACTCTTTCAGATCATGATCTGGATCAACCAAAAATCTCATTGAATGCCATCACTGGTATCCGAGGACCCCAATCCATGCGATTGTATGGGAATTGGAAAGGAGGGCAAGTTCTAATTCTCATCGACTCGGGCAGTACTCACAGTTTTGTATCTGCATCAAAAGTCGAAGAGTTACAGGCCGAGGTGAATGAAAAGAATGGCTTGAAGGTTAGTTGGCTCAATAGTAAGAGGCGTGTTGTCAGAAACAACAAAACCTTGAGGGGTCGCGAGTTCGATTCCCAGAGAGGACAATACTGATTATTGGGGGTGCAAGGACCCTGGGTGCAAGGACCCAACATAAATCATCAACAATTCTACCTCAAAGACTCGTAGTTAAGGATGTTAACATATAAATCATATCATGTATAATTAACCATCAAAACATAACACTCCATTGTGTATCATACTCGACAAATAAAAGATGAAATGCACAAACATAATGGCTTAAGAGTCCCATGGATAAAAATGGAGAAACCAAAGTTTACACCATAAACTAAATGAGTCCGTTTATTAGGAGCTCATGTTCCACAAGCGGGCAGTCGGGAGAAGGCCTTAAGTCAACGTGCACGTGACGAACAAAATGGTATCTCTCTTACCTAAACACAAGCAAACTTTTATGCTCAATTTACTTCATCACGTGTTCATACTTTCATGCTTCTTATGTTATTCTCTCTTTTGATTATACAAAATGTTGTGACATCTTTCAAGGCATAACATGCTAATACATCTTAGAGCATTTTCCAATAGTCACAACAATATTAAGTTAAGCAATTTGGCGCACACACACAAAAGTAAGAAAATTAGCCCATATTACACAATAACTATAAACATATTACCCACCTAATTGCTTGAAATTCCAAGCTCAAGTTTGTCTTTCCTCTTGCTCTTGCATGGGATTTTCTTGGTTTCCTTCAAACAAACCAATTTTTTCATTCAAACCAATATTCCAATAGAAAAGCCATAAAGCTTTAATAATTCAAAAATAAAATGAATAAAAAATTTGGCTTATACTTAATCTTCCCATAGTTTATCTAGGCTAGAAAACTAAGACCTAGTTTAAAATTCATGAAAAATTAAAGTGGGTTTCTTAGTTCTCTTCTTTCTCCCTTTATTTATAACACAAAACTCATTTCTCTAATTCCTTTTCTACCAAAGTAAGAAGAAAAGATGATAGAGATAACCTAAAATAAGTTGATTCCTCTTCCTTCTTCTTCCTTCTCCGTCTTCATGTTTTTTTTCTTCCTTCTTTCTTCTCTCTACGTTTTTCTCCCTCTCTTTCTTATTCAAGACCACTTTCTGTATTGTCTTTCCAAATTTACCCTTCCTCATTTAATAGAATGCCTACTTACTCCTTTAGTCTCTTATGTCAATTACACTTTAGCTTAATTCTAAAAATTTTATTCAAACATTATAATTTCTATTCATGCTTGCTAAATTAATGGACTAAATTCTAAAAATAAGTAAATAAATACTTAAATAAATAAATAAATCTGGGGCCCAACAATTCTCCTCCCCTTAATGAATTTCATCCTCGAAATTCTTACTTACGTCTACAATAAGGTGTGGATACTTCTCCTTCATGGCTTCCAAAGTCTCCCATGTTGCCTCCTCTCTTGCATGGTTCTTTCATAAGACTTTAACCAGCTTTACAATCTTGTTTCTTAAGACCTTTTCCTTTGAATCTAGAATCTCTACTGGTTGCTCTTCATAAGTCAAATCCTCCCTTAATTGAACCTCTAGGTTAAACTATGTGTAAAGGATATTATTGATATTTTCTCAACATTGATACATGGAAGACATTGTGAATCTTAGATAATTCTGGTGGCAAGACTAACTTGTAGGCGAGAGGCCCAATCTTCTCAATAATCTCATAAGGGCCTATGTATCTTGGACTAAGCTTTCCCTTTTTACCAAATCTTAGGACTCCTTTTTATGGAGAGGCTCTAAGAAATACTTCGTCTCTAACTTCATATTCTATCTCCTTTCTATGTGCGTCCATATAGCTCTTCATCCTGTCTTGAGCTTCTTTGAGTCTCTGCTTCACCAATTTAATCTTGTCAACTGTAGCTTGTACCAACTCAAGTCTTAGAAGTCTCCTTTCAGCTTCCTCATCCCAACGAATAGGAGTTCTGCAAACTCAATTAAAGGTAAATGATCATCCCATAAGCCTTTGAAGTCTATAACACAAGCTCTTAACATTGCCTCCAATGTCCATATTGTCCTCTCTGATTGGCCATCAGTCTGTGGATGGAAAGTTGTGCTAAAATGCAACTATGTTCCCAAATCCTCTTGTAAGCTTTCCTAGAATCTGGAGGTGAAGGTGAATATGGGATCTCTATCCGAGACTATAAAACTTGGAATCCTATGAAGTCTGATTATTTCATCTACGTATTTCTTGGCCAAGGCATTCAAAGAATCTATTTGTTTAATTGGCAAGAAATGTGCTGACTTGGTTAGCCTATCAACCATCACCCATATTGTGTCATGCTTCCTGCTAGTCCTTGGCAACCCCATCAAGAAATCTATTGTAATCTTCTCCCACTTCCATTCAGGAATAGACAAAGGTTTAAGCTTGCTAGTAGGTGCTTGATGTTCTGCTTTAACTTTCTGGCACACTAAGCATTTTCTAACATACACTGCAACATTTTTCTTCATTCCTCTCCACTAGAAGTGCTCTTTTAAATCTCTATACATTTTTGTACTCCTCAGGTGCATTACATATGGAGCATTATATGCCTCATCAAGAATTTCATCCTTTAATTATAACATATCTGGAATATATAATCTGTTACCTACCACCATCAACTCATCTTCTCTTATCTCTATTTCAGAGGGTTTACCATTTTTAATTTCTTCTCTAAGCTTGCTCAAGTACTCATCTTGCTCCTGTAATTCCTTAATCTTCTCATTCAACACTGACCTTATTCTAAAATTAGCTAATATATAACTAGATTCGACTTGCCTCAATGTCACCTTAAGTTTGGCTAATTCTCCCAACAAAGGAAGGTATAATGTCTCCACATGTGCCATAGTAGATTTTCTACTCAATGCATTCGTTACTATATTAGCTTTTCCCGGGTAGTAGTCTATCATCAAGTCGTAATCCTTCAGTAGTTCTAACCACCTTCTTTGTCTTATATTTAACTATTTTTAGCTCATCAAATATTTAAGACTCTTGTGGTCTGTAAATACCTTAGTGGTGACTCCATATAAATAATGTCTCCATATTTTCAATGCAAAAATTATGGCAGCCAGCTCCAAGTCATGTATAGGATAATTCATCCCATAGGGTTTTAATTGCCTAGATGTATAGGTAATCACCTTATCTCCTTGCATCAATACACACCCCAATCCCTTCCTTGAGGCATCACTAGACACTATATACCCATCACTATAGAAGGCAAGGTCAAAATTGGTGCAGTTGTGAGCCTATTCTTCAATTCCTCAAAGCTCTTCTGGTATTCCCCTTTCCATACAAAGTTTTGATTCTTCCTTGTCAATTTGGAAAGTGGGGCTACTATCATGGAAAAGGCCTCTACAAATCTTCTGTAATAACCAACTAAACCCAAGAAACTCCTCACTTCTGCTATATTATTAGGTGCTTCCCATTTAACTACAGCTTCTATTTTCCTTGGGTCCATATGTACTCCTTTTTTTTGAAATTATATGTCCAAGAAACACCACCTCACTTAGCCACATACAACTCTTTCTTCCTTAATGTATCCAAGGCAATCCTTAAATGTTTTTCATTCTCTTTGTCACTTTTGGAATAAACCAATATATCATAAATAAAGACTATGATAAATCGATCTAAGAAAGGCTTGAAGACTCTATTCATTAAGTCCATAAAAGCTACAAGGGTATTCGTTAATCCAAAGGGCATGACTAAGAACTCAAAATGCCTATATTGTGTTCTAAAAGTAGTCTTTGACACATCGAACTCCTTTATTCTCAACTGGTGGTAACCTAATCTCAAATCTATCTTGGAGAAGACTTTTGCCCCTTGCAATTGATCAAACAAATCATCTATGCATGTGAGCGGATATCTATTCTTGATAGTGACATGATTAAGCTTCCTGTAGTCCACACACATTCTCAATGATCCATCTTTCTTCCTCACAAAAAGAACTGGATCTCTCCAAGGTGAAGAGCTAGGCCTAATATAACCTGTCTCCAACAACTCTTCTAACTGCTCTTTAAGCTCTTTCAATTCTGCCGGAGCCATTCTATAAGGTGGAATTGATATTGGTGTAGTACCTGGAAGATGCTCGATGGGAAACTCAATTTCTCTAGGTGGTGATAGCCTTGGTAATTCCTCTGAAAAGACATCCAGAAATTCCATGACCACAGGAATATCTTCTAACTTTCCTCCATCTACCTTTGTGTTTACCACATATGCCAAGAATGCTTCACATCCTTTCCTCATCATTTTTTTTGCTATTAGAGCTGAAATAATTCAAGGTGGGCTTACTTTCCTGTCTCCCATAAACACCACCTTTCTACCTTTGTCCAACTCAAACTCCACTGTCTTTTGTTTGCAATCTAAATGACATTATATTTTTCTAACGTATCCATGTCTAAAATTACATCTAGTCCCCCCATCTTCAATGGCATTAAATCCACCACTAATTTTCTCCATCAATGTATATCTCACAATCCTTATAAACTTGACTAACAATGATATACTAGCCAATTGAGGTACTGATCATCAAGGGACTATCTAATGGGCTCAAACTTCTACCATGCATAATTCTAATTGACAAAATAAATGAATGGGTAGACCTTGGATCAATTAGAACAATAATATCGTCATTAAATAATTTAACCATACCAGTCATAACCTCTGAAGTTGTTTATGTGTCCTCTCTCGTTATTGCGAACACCCTAGTTGGTGCTTGCCCCCTCGATCTTCCTGGAGGATTCACTTTCTTGGCTGCATCAAAACTTCCCACTTCAGTTACAGTCTTAACTCCCACAGTCTCAACCCTTTTTGAAGCTTGCATCTGAGTTCCCTCTCGTCTAGCATACTGTGAGCACTCTCTAGCCATGTGCCCTTTTCCCCCACAGCTAGAACAAGCTCCAGTCATCCTATAACTCTCCCCTTTATGGAATTTGCCGCAATGGTCACGTTTGGGAATGGATGGCTTATCCCCCTCTCCCCTTCTGTTGCCTCCCACCGTTAAGGCTTGATGAGAAATAGTTATCATCTGTTTGGACCTACTTGCACCACTGCTCCTCTCCTCAAACTGTATTGGGAAAGTCCTGGTACTCCTCTTTGACATAGGAGCACTACCTCTCCTCTTGAACTGTTCTCTTCCTTTTCTCTTTCTGTTTACTGCGCTCTTTATATTCTCCACATTCTTAACCCTTAACGCCGCTTCTACCAGCTGTTGAAAATCACAGAAATTTTGTGTCACCACTTTTTCTTTGATGGCTAAATGGAATCCCTCTTCAAACCTACAGCACTTAGCCTTTTCGCTCATCATCATCTCAGCTGCATATCAGGACAATTGCGTAAATTTGCGCTCGTATTCGCTTATTGTCATCTCCCTCTGGGTGAGACTCAAAAATTCTCTTTGTTTCTTTTAGATGTATACCTCAGACAGATATTTCTTCTTATAAGCAGCTAGGAAGTCCTTCTATGTCAACACTGGTGGTTTTATCTGACTCGCCGGTACACATTCCTACCAATGCAGAGCATCTCCCTGTAGCAAGCTTGCAACATATTCAACGTTTTCATTATCCTCACAGTCCATTTGTTCCAATACTCTTTCTGTCTTCCTCAACCATGTTTTAGCTTCTTCTGGATCAGTTTTCCTATAAAAATCTACTGCCCCATACTTCTTAAGCTTATCAAATTGCTTTCCATTCTTAGCTGGCGCTGGAGTAGAAGTTTGTAGCATCTAGCCCATGGCCTAGACAAAAGCCTAAGCAAAGGCTTGGAACAATCTAGGATCTAAGGGAGTAGGCAATTGCTCTTGCTGATGAGGAGACTCCTGCGTTTGTGATCAAAAGGGCCCACTACTATCAGAGCCTAGTATTAGGATCTTACATGGGCAACCTCAGATATGTGTCAATCGCAAAAGCGATTGTTAAAAGTTTGGGTCAATAGAATTCGTGAGAAATAGTGTTTCGATAGAGTATAAGATAAGGAAGATTGTGGATATTTAGAGATGAGAAATATGGCGTAGTCTAATATGTTAGACACAGATTCAGTGTTTGTGGTTATGTAGCGAATAAGGTGATGGAATCCTATTGTGGATATGTTTTTGAATTCATATGGATGTAAAAAGATTTTCACGAATTGACTGAGAGAGAAATAGAGATATAGGTAGAAATGACAAGATTTAAAGTGTACCAGCAAAGTGGAAATTGAAAGGTTGAACTCGGAATTTATGATTAAGTATGAGATTGTATTAGTGAATTTGAGATTTGAATATCAAGATGGCTATATGTTTATGCTCCT
>JANZLC010000005.1:18743351-18754749 GCA_026413385.1 Erythroxylum gracilipes | reverse complement strand
CTCCAAACTTTCCTAAATTTACAATTAAGCCCAAAATTTGGGAATCACCAAAACTTTTATTTTCATTTTGGTCCTTGAAATTTTGAGAAGTATAATTAATCCCCTTAACTTTATAAAATTACATATAGGTCCTCTAAGAATTTAAAAATTACATTTAAGTCCTTTAACTTTTGACAATTTGCAAATAAGCTCTTATGTGCATCAACTTTTCCAATTAAGCTTTCTAAATGTCCTATGAGTCTATAAATCATGTCTAATCACCTCTAAGGCATTAGAACACATTTAATTTAACCACCACGGTTTTATCCATCCGATGGACTCGTTTTTACCCACTTAAAAGCTTATGTATCGGAAATTTCCAAGATTTCACATACCGATGAACTCTAAGTTCACGTAAGGGCATACATCATTATATATCACTGGCATACATTGAGTGTAAGATTCCACATCGGTTGGAGAGGGGAACGAAGTATGCCTTATAAGTGTACGGATACCTCTCCCTTACAGACGCGTTTTCCATGGCCTAATGCACCAGATCCCATCGGAACTCCGAGGTTAAATGTGCTAGGGTGAGAGTAGTTCAAGGATGGGTGACCTCCTGGGAAGGCCTCGGGAAAAGAAAAACCGTAAGGGCTTGGCTGGGCCAAGGCCCAAAGCAGACAATATCTGTAAGTGGGTAATCTGGGATGTTACAAGTGGTATCAAAGTCGGTACCCGAACTGTTGTGCCAGCTGGGTTAGACTCCAAAGAGGGCTGGGCCCTAAGGGAGTGGATAGTGTGAGATTCCACATCAGTTGGAGAGGGGAACGAAGTATGCCTTATAAGGGTACGGATACCTCTCCCTTACAGACGCATTTTCCATGGCCTAATGCACCGGATCCCATCGAAACTCCGAGGTTAAATGTGCTAGGGTGAGAGTAGTTCTAAGATGGGTGACCTCCTAGGAAGGCCTTGGGAAAAGAAAAACCGTGAGGGCTTGGCTGGGCCATGGCCCAAAGCGGACAATATCTATAAGAGGGTGTCCTGGGATGTTACACTATTAGTTAAAAAAAAGTGTAGAGAAGAATAAAAAATAGAGTAACTGTTACCTATCTACAGCTAGAAGGGTCTTGTTTACTAAATCAGTTATTTGCATATTTACTAAAGTTCTCATCTACAAAGAATTTTGAGGAAATTCTTATGGACTGGAGGAATTAAAAATATTCAAAGCAAAATTATCTTAGAGGGAATTCTACAAAACAAAAGAAACAGAACAACTGGATGTGTTGTCTATCGATCTAAATAATAAAATCTTAATATGGAAAAGAATCTAGAGGTCACTAATGCTTAAAGAATCACTATGGGTGAAGTGGGTTAGCTCCTTTCACTTAAATGGAGGAAGCCTCTGGGAGCTACATGATAATCCAACCCATTCATACTTCTTTACTCAACTTTTGAAATTGAGGCAATCAATATCAAAGCTAATAGTTTACGTGGTAGGAAATGAGGAAAAGACATTTCTTTTTTAAGATAATTAGAGTAAGATTGAAATCTTGAATGAAGCCCAGTAGCATCAGGCTATTATAGATAATATTAAAAGGAAGATAAAATAAGTTAATTGGATGAAATCAATGACATAATATACTATAGTAATTGCTGCACACTTTACCTAACTATAGTGTTAACAAACTCGAAGAAACACATTCAAATGGAAAAAGCATAACTCAAGTGCTTTCATAAATAATCATTCATAGCTTGTTTACGTCTAGAGGAGGAGAAGGTAAACTAGGGTAAAATAGTTTTGGACAAGAATTTACCTCCCAAGGTTTCATTTCACCTATGGCTAACGTTCTATAAGAGCTCACCAATACTGGACAGATTACCCTATCTGAATTTTGTGAATAAATGATGCTTTTGTAAAGTGTAATAAGAACCTTAGGATCATATATGCTTTGAGCAAGTATTTTAAAGAAATATTTGAAGATATGATAAGCATTTGTTAAATGGGATTCAATGATGTAAATTCGAAATTATTCGCCAACTAAATCAAAACTTTTAATAGCCAGTGGATTAGGGACAGAATAATCATATTATTGACTTTTGATTCAAGCTTGAACATGTTGTGCAAGGAGAGGAAAAAAAAAACTCTTAGAGGTAAAGAAAAAGCAAAGTTAATGGTTAAAAATGATACTACAACAGAGCCAAAAATTTGTCACCAAAACTTTTTAGTGATGACAAAGATTCGTCTCATGAATCATCGCAAATCTCGATAGTAAAATATTATCGGTGACATTTTTAAAATCTTGTCTCAAATCATATCTCGCTTCGAACTCATATACATCGCAAAAAGTGATAGGCAAAGAGAAGAAAAATAGTCGCAAAAGAAAATTTGGGACACTTCCTTTTTGTGGCTAAAAGTTAATAGTTGCATAACATATTTGTAGGTAATAATTTGCGACGTTTTGTGTTTTGTAGCAAATTAGATTTTATGAAGATTTTCTAACTGTAGGTAAAAGTTATGCGTGACGATTTCTAGAACATAGCTAAAAAGTTTTGGTGACGATTTCAAAATCATAGTCAAATCTTTTTATTTAATTAATTTTTTAAAGTTTTTGATTAAATATTTAAATTTTAATAATTTTTAAAAGTTATTGTCTACATTTTTATGAATGTAGTTAAAAGTTTTGGTGACGATTTTTTATTTTTGACTAAACAATCCTATTAATAATTTTTCATATAATTATAATTAATGGTAAGATTTTTAATCCATCTTATTGTTTATAATATTTGGATTTTTATTTATAATTAATTAAGAAAAAATAAAATAATTAAAAATTAGAAGCTTTTTATATAAAAATAAATTTTATTAAATGTTATTTACAAATATAAACAAAAAAACTTATGTACAAACTAAGACTTGTGCTTATCGGCACTTCTACTTACATAATTTTGGCAAAGTATTTGCTTGACCATCTTTTCAAGCTTGGCCAACTTTCGTTTAACACAGTCTAACTTTTGCTCATTGCATTCTAATTTTTCTTCATTAAATTATAATTAAGCCTTAAGCGACTCTTTCTCCTCTTGAAGGGTCGTTACATATGTTGGTCGTGACAATGATGAACCAATTAGCTTAGGGTCATATCCAAGACCTTTGATGTACCCTGATCTTGTGCCAAGGACGTTGTTACAAATCTCATTGATGTTGTAATGATCTTTGCAACAACTCCTGCATCTTATTCTAAAATTTAAAAAAATAAATATCTCATTCAAATAATATGAGTTAGTATTAAATAAATAAATAAGTATAAAAATTAAACAAATTTTATACTTACATAATTATTCTATGCTTCTTCAGAAGTCCAACTTTCACCTTCCTTGTAGTGTGTGAGTTTGTAGAGTATGATCCTATCACACTCTTCTCCATGTACATCTTTCTGACTTTGGTTTATGAAAAAAAAAGAATTGAAACACAAAAAAAAATAATTTGTATTTACTGATATAATTATAACTTCTAAACAATAAACTTACAAATTCATTTCGTACGACAACAAATGATTTGGAGCCTTGGTTATGAGGAGTTTTCATTTTTCCTCTATTAACCTTAGATTTTTCATGCATTTCCTAAATAAAGAAAGGAAATAGTCATTAAATTGTGTAAGAAGATTAATTGAAGCAAATGTGAAAAGAAAGAAGACCGACAAACCTTAATAATGGCAAAGAACAAATAATCACACATTTAGAGTCACCAATTTGGGAACATATTTCCTTGTCTCCTCATCCGAAGGAAAAGATTTGTAGTATTTATGTTGTCGATAATGATGATCCTTTGACGCTTGTTTCAACAATGAACTCACATAACTTGACACTTCAAGGTTCTTGATATCGATGATATTGAGCTTCATATGTGAACAACTAAATGTGAAATTATTCTTTAAATAAGTAAAAAATGCATATAATTAAATAAATTGAAAAATTACCAAAACTTTATACAGAGCATTATGTAGCAATTTGTCTTCCTTCAATTGCTTGGTATGTTGAAGGCAAGGCAATTCAATCATAACAATGACCCCTAACTCACTGGACAATTTTGTTGATTGGATCTGGTCAATAGGACGATCTTGTGAGGTGTCAATATGCACAAACAACTTGTTGTTCATTGCAACATTCATGTGTTGCAACTCAAAACCTTTAGTGATACCTCTACCTCTTTTTCTGATCCCGATATTGGAATCTGACAAAAAATGATAATAAAAAATGCATTAAACATGTAAAGATATATTTGGGGATAAATGTAATTATAGGTCGTAAAGATTCACAAACTTAAAGATCCCTTAGCATTGGTTAAGGTGGATAGAGGTTGTTGCTAACTTACTTCATTGGTGGACGAAGTCAATTATTGTTGTTAGATAGGGTCAGATTGATTTAGTTGTTATAGGGGAGGAAAATGTTCGCTAGTTGCCACCTTCTTTTCCTTGTTTCATCCAGGTGTCATTATACTAAATATCTATAATGATTTCTTAAAAATTTTCCAATATAAAATATTATTAAATTATTTCTCTATGATTTTCCAATATAAAATAAAACTAATTAGAATAACAACATCAAAAATTGTCAATTTTTTCCTTAAATCATTTCAGAGCATTTGACAAAACATTAACAAATCATAATCAAAGATAATTGGAACCGATGGCAACTTTAAGCATTTTTTCTTTTAGTTGCTCTTTGTTCTTATTACTTGTTTCTTCTTCTACTAATCTTTTTTAATGACCCCTAAAGGCTTCTAAGTCACGAACTTGTTACTATTTTGTATTAGTTTCTGCTATAGAAATATATTGTTCAATTTTCAAAACAAAAGAAGATGGTTGGATCTTTATCCCCACATTTTGAATCACATTAGAAACATTTTTTACGTGCTTTGTTAAATTAAAAGGTTCATTATTTATTGAAAGAAACAATATATAACTTCAAAACTTTACAAGTCTTGAATTTTCTTTGTCTATAAATAACACATCTGACAAATATAAAGAAAATTTGAATCGAATTTTAGAAATTAACAATAATATGGTTACAATTTCTTTTAATAAGGAATTTGTTACATGTGTTGGTACTATTGTTACCAATTTTTACAAATTTGATTACATGCTTATAGAATGAAAGTTAATAAGGAAGTAAGCATTCAATTATTTAGTGATATACATTTCATATAAGGGAGGCAATTTTGCTTCAATCAATATAGTACTAGGAAGTTCTTTAACCAACATAGTTATAAGAAGTGCTTCAATGATCTTAACTTATGAACAAAGTTATACATACTTCACAACATTTGAAAGATAAATAAATTAAGCATAATGAAATACAAAAAGAAGAATAATAAAATAAATTACTTTTACAAAATGAAGCATAATGAAATAAAGGAAGAAGCATAATAAAATAAATTACTTTTACAAAATGAAGCATAATGAAATACATAACTTTTACCCCTAGGCTCGTGGAATGTTTCACTGATAAGCCTTATAGGAGATATATCACAGGTTTCCAACCTATATACCATCTTAGGGGTTTATTATGCAAAGGATTGTCATGAACATTACGTGAATTTCTAATGTTAATACTAAGTTTGAGTTAATCACATTGAAGTTCATAAATTAAGTTTGAATTTAAACAAGCACTATGGTACATGGCATTGTTACACCACGTGAATCGAGAAAGCAAGTTCTCGTTGTGACTCCTAAGTTCATGAAATATTTCACTGGTAAGCCTCATGGGAGTTGTATCATGGGTTTCTGGCCTATATACCATCCTAGGGGTTTATTATGTAAAGCACTTTCATGAACATTACATAAATTTCTAGCGTTAATACTAAGTTTCAATTAATGACATTGAAGTTCATAAATTAAGCTTGAATTTAGACAAAACCCAAACATAAATGCTTAGACTATTGAACCCCAACTTAAAAACTCATCAATCATTCTAAGAAAATTGCAAAGAACAACACAAAACCCAAACATATTGTAGATATTAATTAGTTAGACAACTTTCCTTGACAAACAGTCAATCATAGACTACAAAGAAGACGAATGACGTTGGACAATTATTGACTCTCTTCAACTCAAAACATAACCTGCAAAAAAGACAGTTTCTTATTTGACATAATACACTTGTTCATATAGTTATGTCTTGGGACTTAAAATGTAGAAAATGATTATAACTAAAGTTTTTGGACACATAACTAGTAGCTTATCATTAATAAAGTTTTAACGACTTTGTGATGGTGAAGGGCTCACGATAGTTTGTAAGTGATGAAAAGTTCGACAGCTAACAAGAAGTCAGACGACTATGATCTAAGAGTGACATTAAAGATTCAAAGGGTGCTTTAGTCGAACATCTTACAGGCTAGTCAAGCAAAATTCCTAACACATTTACATTCAATTAACCCATTCAACACACACAACCCATATCTTAATTTCCAAACCCTAAGTCTAAGAATAATTCATACTTTTAAGCATTCATTTATAAAACTAACTTCCAATCTTAATATATGTCCAAGTCAAAGCCAATACAATAAAAGGTACATGCATATCGATCTTTAAGTTATGATCCTTCGAATTAATAACAAATTAAAAGTCAATCTAATTCATGAGGCATCATCTCTTTAAACCTTCATCTCTTTTAAGTTATTTTCTTTAAGTTAGTTGAAAAAAATTTCTTATATTTATTCTTTTATGATTAATAAGCTTCACCTCTAAAGTATATCTTATTTAATAATTCTTTAGTATTACAAGATTTAGGCAAATGAAATAGCATGCGTAATAACTTCTTACTTTTGTGTTTGAACATTTGGTTACAATAATTAGGGTTCATTCCTTTTAATCTCCCTATCTTTCTATCTTAGGTAGGTGTCAACTCTGTTATCTTCAATCATTTTTTTTTCACCTCAAACATACTTTAAATTAGTCATAGCATAATAATGATACCCTACATTTCTTTTAATTACAAAATGTGGATATTTTTTCTTAATCTTGCTTTTCTATCATGCATATTTCGAATAAGTTGCAACGTGTTAGTGATACTTCTGTTACAATTTTAAAATAAATTTCAAAATTGAATTTTGACATAAAAACACATAATGAAGATGATATAAAAATTATTAAATGAAAGATAAAAAGAGAACTTGTCACTATTATTGCAATAATATATCCCTTTCTAACTCATTTTGCTTATGAAAAGGATTTGATGCTTGCAGTGGATTGAATCATCAAATTGGAGTATATTTAATTACTAATTACATGATAAAAGGGAAGAGCAACAATTATGTTTATCAACTTCTATAGTTGGATCATTTAAAGGATAATTTGTTGTTTTCTAATTTAGTATAATTTAATATGTATCATAGGTTCTTTCATGTCTTTTTATTTCAAGAATACGTTTATTACAAAGAGGACACTAAATACATAATAGTCAAAGAACATTAATAGTAGCATAACTTTAGGTGAATTTCTTGAATGTTTGAACACTTAAAATAGAACACTCAAGTGATATTAATAGTCCAACAATTTTTTTTCTTTAATGTTTAGGACACTAAAAACATAACATTCAAATAACATTGACAGTAGCACAACATTAGGTGAATTTCTGAGATGTTTTTAAGGAAAAAACAGAACACTCAAGTCACATTAACAGTCAAACAACATTATCATTTCTTCAATGTTTTGGACTCTAAAAACATAACATTCAAATAACATTGACAACAGCACAACATTAGGTGAATTTCTTGAATGTTTTGACCAAAAAAAAGAAATTTCAAGTCACATTAACAGTCCAACAACATGTATTTCTTGAATATTTGTACATTAAAAACATAACAGTCAATTAACATTAACAATAGCACAAAAACTTATGAATTTCTTGAATGTTTGAACACTAAAAACAGAACGCTCAAAGCAAGATGCAAAAGTAAATTCATTCCCTATCAAAATATAACACTAAATACATAAGCAGACTTTCATCGAACACCTTATAGGCTTTAGAAATGAAACCCTAACTAACAACAATTAATTTGTCTTTTCCCTTTCTTCACATATACAAACAACATTAACACTCCATTTATACGCAAACAACTCAAGGTATCACCCAAAAACCAACCATTCACATACCAATTAACAACAACATTCAAAGTAGAAATAAAAACCAAAAAAGAACACTAAAAAAAAGTACTTACCCCGATAATGATGGACGACGAGAAGATGATGAATCGATAAAGACGATGAACGAGCAAAGAGAAGAGCAAAGGTTCACCTAAAAAATGACGCCTTTTGTCATTACACAGACGATGTCATTTTCATCTAAATTTTGTTAAGTTTGTAACATTTAGCGACGAATTTAAAATTCATCGCCAAATGTTAAACAATAGGCAACGACTTTGTATAATCGTTGCCAATAATATAAATTTTAATTTTTACATTTTTGGAATTTTGGAAATTTAAAATTTTTATAAAATTGTAAACAATTTATAAATAATAAATAAAGTTTTGTGAGAACACATGAATTTTCATATCATATATATTAAAATTCAAAATCAAAAAGTATAAATAAATATAATATCCATTCATATATAAAATGTTTTGTTTTATAAATATTTCAATTACATTGTTCTTAAATAAATTTATTTTTATGCTTACAATCATTGTAAATAATATTAAATTGGTAGCCTTATATTTAGTCACCAATTTACGAAATCGTCACCAATACTATACTTTTTTATATAGATTTTTAGATTTTTCTAAATTTTTAAATATAGCATAAACATACGTATTATAGAAATTATATGTAATAAATACAGTTTTACGATACCACATTAAATTATGAAATCATATATATTAAAGAAATTAATAAAATTATAAATGACTTTTTCACTAAATTTATTTTTCACTTGTACAATAATTGTATTATTGTTAATAAATATTAATGATTAAGAAAAGTAGTTCACTTAAATTTATGATATTTTGATATTATTAACATTAAAATTGTGATTCATCACCAATGAAAACCTAGCCAAAAGTCCCATCAATTATTTTTAATTGAATTGCTATTAATATTATCATGTATGGTAATTAATATAATGTTATATGAATGTATAGATAATAATTGTCACTAGTATAATGATCTATGAATTATTACATAATTTATAAATTTTCTCATATATTACTTATATTAGCCAATGTTGAACCAAAATGGTAATGGCTTTGAATCCTCACCAAATGGTTTATTTCTTCCAACTTAATCGAAAACGACATCGTTTACCTTAACAACATATGATTTCATTTTATACTAGGTTATTAACATGAAAATGAAGTTGTCTTTGTTTTTATGTTAGCCATCATATTTCCTCTTTATAAACGATTGGAGAAGCGTCATCTCCTCTTTTGTGGTCATCTACTATCTTGTGTTCCTCACTGTCGACAAAGCATCGTGTGCTGTGTTGGTACATATTGTTCTTCTTTTCTGTTACCAAGAACCCTCCTTATTGTATTATATTTTTCTGATGTCCCAAAATTAATGTGGGCTTTGTGTTCTGTAAATGGTGCATGAGTTTCCCTTTTTGTTTATATTTGGAAGATGGTGAATTATGTTTCTATATTGGATGACGATGGGTAGGTATTTTTTTTCCCAACATCTAGTTGTTGTTTAAGGAAACCCTCCTAACTGTTTGATGGAAGGTTTGTAAGAGATTCCAAGCACAATTTACAATAGATATTTATGTAAAACATTTACCATATGATTCCTTTTATGCCAAATATGTACCAATACTAAAACTGTAGTACTTAGACTTACCATTGACAAACTAACATAATAGATCAATTGAAATGGAATGCAAAAAGTTTCTTTTTCATTAGTTCATTCCATCGAAATTTCATTTGTGGGATTTAATTACCAAACGAATTTTATTAAACATAGTAATTTTATGATAAATCGAATATTTGGAATTAAACTATTAACATTAATTCATCGAGGAATATCAACTTGACGACTAGTTTCTGATGGTAAAAATGACTAGGAGGAATGTAGGAAAATCTACTTAGTTTAGAAAAAATTGATGCAGAAATTTCATCATCATACACTAATCACGTCTTGCCTTCCATAGCCAATCTTCTTCTTTTAGGTTTTTAGTATCATCTAAATTACCTCTCTTCCTTAATTATTTGTATCTTATTTGCATCATAGTAATCTATTAGATGAACATTTGATTGTATATACTATGTCTTGTGTAAAGCTTACCCCAATCTTTAAGAGAACATAAATAAAAATGGAAACGATGGAAATATCTCGATGGCTAGTACAAGATTAGGCAATTGGTTGTTTTTGATCAATTGTCGATTCCAATTACTATGTTTGTGCAATCAGGTATGAATTTTTTTAATTTGGCTTTGTAATAGTTTGACTTAACTAGCTATTTAAATTCCACACTAATTGTGTCTTAGGTGTCGGTAAGGAGAGCCATGGGTCTATGCATCACATACATGGCAAGGCAGCGGAAGTGTAGGAATCAAAATTCCAACCCCATGGCATCCCCAGAAAATCCATAATCCATGTGCATGTATAAATAGAATATAAGAACATGAAATTACAGCATATGTACCCTACAAACACTCCTCCTTTCTTGATTCTTCTCTTTGTTTGGGTTGAAGAAAACACCAAACACCTTCCTTAGCCTCTAGATAGCACACAAAGATGAAGAAAAATCAGTGTGTAAAGGTAGTTAGAGCATTAAACAATATGAGTTCAAGTAGAAGCTCAAGTGAGAGTTAGATCAAAACTAAGTTGCATGCAATTAATCTCATACAACAATTGCTTAAAATTGCATGAATAAATCTCAAGATCACTCCTCTTAACTTCCATAACTCTTATGGACCCTTAACCTCTCTATTGAGTTTGTTTTTGGCTAAAAAATTCGTGTGTACATAAATAAAGAACTCACATATGTACCACTTATCATTAAGTCAGTCATGATTGTGGCTTATAAGCCACGATCGTGGCTTGCTTAAATGACAGCTATGCATACTTTTTTTTCATCCGATCTTTTATGCGTGTAACCCTTAGGTTCCAGTTATTTTGGTCAATTGAATTAACTCTTAATCCATACAAATCATGAAGGGTTTCATGATGCCAATTTAACAGAATGTAAGTAGATTAATACACGAACTCTTCGATAGTTAATTATCTGACTTATGAACCTTTCCATAGTCAATTACTCTGCAATTCATCCCTTCACCATCCTATACCTCACTTGGTTTGGAGTACGGGCTATGTGTCAACTTCTACTAAACTGACTATGTCAGATCTAGTCCAAGTGATGTTAGTTCTTGTCCTGGGGATCTCATTACTCTATGTGTCATTGAAGACTCTCTTTATGACACATAAT
>JANZLC010000005.1:18658172-18689181 GCA_026413385.1 Erythroxylum gracilipes | reverse complement strand
AATAATATTTATTAACAAATTAGTATATTTTATTAAAATAAAATTTAATAATTAAATTGAAAATATGTTTATATTTAGTTTATAATTATTAAAACAAATTTTATTTAAAATTTATATATTTAAAATGTAAATTATAAATGTAAATTATTTTATTGAATGTTTAAAATTAAACATAATTAGAAATTTTAATTCAATTATTCATATTTTTATTGGTAATTAATATTAAATAATTAAATAATATATTTAGTTAATAATAAATCAGATTATGATAAAAAAAATTTACTTTTTATAATTTTTATAAAATTGAAAGAAACTAAAATTAAAAATAGAAATTAATAACTTAAGTAAACATATCTTTTACTGAAAATGAAAATTTAAAGAAAAAAATAAAAAAAATCAAAGTAAAAACAAACAGGCTATAGTTGTAAGAATGTGAAAATAATGAGTTGACATAAACAAAACAAGTAAATATTTATGCAATTTACTTTAAAATGTCAAAAAGTTGGTTTATCGGTCCAGGTCCAGGTCCAGGTCCAGGTCCGTAAGGAGATGCGGAATTATTTTACCGTCTAATGTATGTGATTTGGAAAAACGAATATAAAATTATTATTAATAAAAATGGAGTTGGCGGAAAGACCAAAAAAGCCTTGGCTGGTTGTGGTATCGGATCGTTGGGTTTTGATTGATTGCCAAATCAAACGCAATTAAATTAAAAACAAAATGTCAGGAGAAGAGGAGACGCATCTGTTAAGATTAAGCATCCCCAACAGCGACCGAGGAGATAAACAACATGAAGAGGAAGAAGATCAAGACCTCGACTTGGAATCTCGTGGTGGATGCGGTTCCGCTACTCTCACAAGAGGTAGAGGAGGAGGAAGACGAAGTCCCGGCGGTGGTGGTGGGAGTGGCAGTTTTAAGGATCTGTTTCTCAAACATTTGGATCGCGGTTTATCCGGTCGCCGTCTCTCTAGTCCTAAGCGTGATGATAATAATCGTGGTATTATTAACAGAGACCACGGCCATTCTTCTACTAATTCTCCCCTTGCTACAATTACTACTTCTACTTTTGTTCATACGACATCTGATACTGATGCTCATCATCCTCGCTACCGCCTCCGCCACCACTACCACCACCGTCATCATCATGACGACTGTGCTTATTGTGCTAATGACAATGTGCTTGGAGAAAGTGCTACTCCTGAATGGGCTATGCTTCTTATTGGCTGCCTTCTTGGTCTTGCCACCGGTCTATGTGTTGCCGCTTTCATTACCGGGGTTTACTTCTCTTTCTCTTTCTCTCTCTTTTTTTTTTCTCCCCCCATTTATGTTCTAATTGATCTCACTTGGACTAGAATGATTTAAATGGATCTGTCAACACTGCATTTCATTGTTCCCTATTAATTATACCAAGTTTCTTTTCTTGCCTTATTCCTGTCTCGCCCACTTCCTTTCTTTAAAAAAAAAAAAGCACAAATTCTTGAATTCAATCCAGCTGTTTGCTTGCTGATTTTACACTCTATTACCCATTCATTCTTCTGTGCAGTTATTTGGCATTTCCTTTTCCTCTTTCCCCACAAAATTAACTAGATCCATAAAAAAAAAAACCCTGATATTGATACTCCCAACAGTTATGCCACCTCCTCTTATCCTTGGTTCTTGTTGATGCTACTCCGCCGCAATCTCTCTCACTCTTTCTTTATTATTTTCTTCCCAATTTCTAACTCTCGGCATGTGCTACTCTATACCATGTCTATTGCGCGTTTCTTTTCTGAGATATGGTGAATTAATTGCATTTTGTTTTCAAATGCAATAAAAAAAGAAAAGGCTGCATTACATTTCTAGTTATATTGTCCACAAAGTCAGTCACTTCTCCGAGTTTTCAGAAATCTCATTCCAAGTGAAGGTTTTTTACTCTTTTAATGTCCTCAAGCATCTTTCCCACCTTTGTCTTAATCCATTCCAACTCTAATTTGTTAACTTGACCTTGTATACTTTTGGCGAAACAGGTTCATGTTATACATGAATGGGCCTGGGCAGGAACCCCAAATGAGGGTGCAGCTTGGCTTCGGTTGCAAACATTGGCTGATACATGGCACCGAATTCTTTTGATAACCGTGACCGGAGGAGTTATCGTAGGAATGATGGATGGCTTAGTTGAAATAGTGAACCAAATAAGGCAGTCCACTCAAAGACAAGGTCCTGACTTGGTTGTGGGAGTCTTCCCCACCATAAAGGCCATTCAGGCCGCTGTTACTCTTGGTACTGGCTGTTCTTTGGGTCCCGAAGGCCCTATGGTTGATATTGGTAAATCATGTGCTAGAGGTTTCTCTTTGATGATGGAAAATAACAGAGAAAGGAGGATTGCTCTTGTCGCAGCTGGTGCAGCAGCTGGGATTGCTTCAGGTTTTCTACATTTTTCTTGCGCCAGTGTGTCATTGATTGTTCATTATCTTTCAGTAATGACTATTTGGTGTGCCCTTTTAACTTCCTACATTTTTTCATTAGATATATTCAGTGCATCCGTCATTCTGTAATTGCATTAATGGGGGCCAGCATAATGGGAAGTATATAAGCTTAAAGGTTAGACTAGCTAAGTAGGACTGGTAATGTAAGCAAGAAAATTGCCTTCAATTAACTCTCTCCTTTCGAGAGAAGATTCAGTTTAGCTTCAAAGGAAGATCATTGATAAGAAATAGAGCACACACATAAACTATTAAAACATGTGGTAGATGGTTTTCTGGATGGATTCTAGTGAATTTAGATAGTATTTCTTTGAGGAAAGGTTAAATAATGAACACCAAAAATAGGAAAAGGAACTAGAAAAGAAGTTAATCAGAAGGCTCTTTCACATTAAATTTTCCCAAAGAGAAAAGTGATAGACTTGTACGGATTTATGGCTCTGTTTTATGAGGTACCATGTTGCTATGTTTATCTTTGTTTAGTTAATCTCGAAGCAAGAGAACAGATAACAGAGAAAAAGACTTCTCTTCAATGAAAGCTGCAGTGGAAAAGATTAGCAAGTTATGTGAAAAGAAATAAACTCAGTTTCTTTCTCCTGGGTTCTGCCCCCCTTAATTTTACCATTTCATCATGACAATTTTGCCCGGGACCTATGTTTCTTTGCTTATAACTTTTTCTGCATATCTCACTACTGTATATAATGGACCATATATATGTTTTCCCTATGAAATCTCGGCATGGATCATCATTTTGTGCCATTTTGTTCCACATAACACTCGATTTTAGTTGAGAGAAACTGTATCTTCTCATCGAATCTGAATTCCAATTTTTATCTGCTTTTCTTTACCGACATATTTTTCATTGATCCTTCTTCGTTTATCGGGAACTTTTGGTATTTTGTGCATAACAATGATTTTTTTTCTTTGAATCCTTTTTTGAGGGATGGGTTTCCAATTTTGATTTTATTAAATTTTCCTTCGCCTTTTCTCCTTCAGGTTTCAATGCTGCCGTTGCAGGTTGTTTCTTTGCAATTGAAACTGTGTTGAGGCCAGAGAATGCTGAAAATTCACCTCCATTTACAACAGCCATGATAATATTGGCTTCTGTTATCTCGTCAACTGTATCTAATGCATCACTTGGGACACAGTCGGCTTTTACTGTGCCATCGTATGACCTAAAATCTGCTGCTGGTACAAACTTCTAATGTGTAATGTATTTATCTCTGTATCTGGATTTGGCTTCTTGCATACACGTGTTTCTGTGCCTGTCATTACTTGCATGTGTCTGTGTGTTTCATTATTTAATTTTTTGTTCTTGAGAAAGTTGCTCTTTGTATTTAGGTATACCCAATTCAAAATCTCAATGTTAAAACTTTTAACTTTATCTCATTTACTTTAGGATCATGAGCTTTCTTGCTACAATTCGGTGGCTTGTTAAGTAACATGGAAAGTTATACTGTGTGATACACTGAATTAATTGGACCGCTCTTCTTTTTGTTTTTCCTATTCCTTATCTTAGTCACTCTTTTTCACCCTCTCAAAACCAAAATTTAATTTGAAAATAGTTCTTGATAGTGTGCTGAAAAGGAGAGACATTTTGACATTAGTTAGCAATTCGGTATGGCAGTTGGGCCTGGTCTTAGCCTGGCACGAAGTCAATGAGTTAGGCCTAGTTTGACCTAGCTTCAGGCCAGGCTCACGCTTGAGGGTCTGGCCCGAGGCTTGGCCCAAAAGGCCCAATAGCATGATTAAAATAACGTCATTTTGGTTTTAAGTTTACAGAAACTAAAGCCCAAAACAACTTTTTTTTGGGTGGTTTGTTCAGGCTTGAGTCCGGGCTCGGATCTCAAGTTCTAGGGATTGGTTGCCAGCCCAACTCATTTCCATCTCCACTAGCAATTGATGTCACTCTAACAATATGAATCTCTATCATGCAGAATTACCCTTATACCTTATCTTGGGCATGCTATGTGGTGCCGTAAGTGTGGTCTTCACCCGCTTGGTCACTTGGTTTAAAAACTCATTTGAGTTCATAAAGGGTAAATTTAGCCTTCCTGCTGTTGTATGTCCTGCTCTAGGCGGTTTAGGAGCGGGGATGATTGCTCTGAAATATCCTGGAATATTATACTGGGGTTTTACGAATGTCGAAGAAATTTTGCATACTGGGAAAAGTGCTTCAGCTCCTGGCATCTGGCTGCTAACCCAACTAGCAGCGGCCAAAGTTGTGGCTACAGCTCTGTGCAAGGGTTCAGGGCTGGTAGGCGGCGTTTATGCACCAAGTTTGATGATTGGTGCTGCTGTTGGTGCTGTATTTGGTGGTTCAGCTGCAGAACTGATCAATTCAGCCATTCCGGGAAATGCTGCTGTTGCCCAGCCACAGGCGTATGCATTGGTACTTCCTTTCTACTTGCTAAATATAATCTTGGAATCTGTTAAGATGATTGAAATACTTGCACTGTTTCTCTCTAGGTTGGAATGGCCGCTACTTTAGCTTCAGTTTGTTCAGTGCCATTGACATCAGTTCTTCTTTTGTTTGAATTGACAAAGGACTACAGAATAATCCTCCCCCTCATGGTAATCATTTTGTTCCTTTGCAGATATTTTATAATGAATGTGTCTAGAAGGCTGTCGATTTAAGGAAGTTTTCCTGCTTTTACTCCATGGATAAGTAGTTTGATTAAGGATTATCTACCCTCCCAACTTTTCTTAGTACTGTTATCTGCTGGACTTATTTGGAGGAATGCTTTGGCCAACATATCTTCATACAATGCTATTTTCCTGTTTACTGCAATTTCAGGGGGCTGTTGGATTAGCAATATGGGTTCCTTCTGTCACCAACCAAGTCAAGGAGAGTGAAACCTCCGATACTCATATCTTGGGAAGAGGTTATTCTTCTGTCTCAAATGCTGAAGATGAAAATGAAGCTTTTGGGAGAAGGAATGATGCTGAAGGCGATCTTGAACTATCAGTCGTTGAAGATGCTACAGGTGTTGATGCCATCAATGAGGATTTGCTTTTGGAAGATCTAAAGGTTTGAGATTTTTCATCATTTAATGGACGTGGTCTTACATGTTATTATGTAATCATTTTGTTGTTCAGCTCCTTGACCAGTATAATTCGTTCTGTTTTTGAGTCTTAGCTTTTCACCTTTGCTTGTTGCTAGGTCTCTAGGGCAATGACAGAAAATTATGCGAAGGTACCAATGGCCTTAACCCTGAAAGAGGCAATAAAATATATGCATGAAAGCAAAGAGAACTGTTTGCTGGTGGTAAATGATGAAGATCTACTGGAAGGAATTCTAACATATGGTGACGTTAGACGACTGTCCAGAAATTCAGATGATGGCTCCAAGGATGACTCAACTATTCTTGATGTATGGATATTCTTATTGTTTTAGCCTTTTTTATTGTTTACAACCCTGCTCCTATATTCTCTCTGATACCTGCGCACCCCCTCCCCCTCCCCATTTCCCACTTCAGTTCTTTTCCAAAATTGAAGGAAAAAGGAAGAAACAAAAGTGAAAAAGATAAAGATAAGCAGTCCAATGTATTTTTATGATGTTCCATGTAGAAGGTATTACATAGCGTATCAGCTTTGTACATTCTTTGTGGTTTTGCTAGTCTATTGCTACTTGCTCTTTTTTTTCTTTTTTTTTCAACTTATCACATTTCTTTGAAGATGGGCGAAGTGTTAATGTAATTCTTTTCATAGGTAAATACTGCGCTTGTTTCCTCAGTATGTACTCGAGGGTTAACCTATCGAGGGCAAAATCGTGGGCTTCTTACTTGTTATCCGGACACTGATTTGGCAATTGCCAAGGAGCTTATGGAGGCTAAAGGAATCAAGCAGTTGCCGGTGGTCAAGCATCAGGGAGGTTTGCATAAAGAAAGGAAGCGAAGGCTTGTTGGTGTTCTACACTACGATTCTATATGGAAGTGTCTCAGGTCCTTATTACTCTCAAGACTCGCTACGAGTATTTGATATAACTTGTTTTATTCATTATGGCTGATTCATGTCTTATGGTTTCAATTTCTCAAGACATTTCCTTGCTTCTTTTCTTAGAAGGCTGTCTTGACTTTTCTTAGTCAGACTATTCTCTTCTACATAGGCTAAAATAGAACTGTCATGTGGAACAGAGAGGAGATGGCTCATAAGAAGTCAATTTATCAGCTTAGACGAGAGAGTGATCTTGAGGAGACGATGGGAAATGGCCATTAGCTTGCTGATTCAAGTTCCTTGGAGAGTTGCTGTGAATGTGAGATGATGCTGGGCTTCTTTTATTTCCCAAGAGAACTTAATGTATGCGTATACCTGTTAGCCGGAATTTCATGATGTCTAAAGAAGATTACCAAGAATTACTGTAATTGTTTATTGCAATTGTATAGGTAAGACGTCAACCTTTTATAGTGTTCTTAAAACATTTTAGAGCATTTAAAATGAACTTTGATACTTGCAAAATGTTAATTTAAACTTGATGAAATTTTGTTCTATTGAGGTAAATATGTTAATTTTATTGTATCACGTGTATGTTATAACAAATATATTTGATTAAATTTAATTTAATAAATTTGTTTAATTTTAATAAACCTTAATAAAATTAAATTTAAATAATATGATTTTATCTTAATTGAGTTCTTTTCAGTAGAAAATTTTAATCACAGTAAATTCCTAACTGGTGATCTAAAAGTGAAAAGAATAATAATTGTCCTTGTCTTTGATCTGGAAATTGTGTCTTTTCTGACTTCTTTAGGCTTTGGTGACTTTTATCTGTTCCTAATTGTCTCCCACATCCTTAAATCTCTTTTGTTGGGGATTTTTCTTTTCTTGATTAACTGACATTTTTTCATTCTTGGCAGACTCGACCAATATTCATTTTCATTAACTCATTGTCATTTCACGAGACATTTTCTTAGTTAGTTCAATTTTCATATCCTTTCTTACATCCTTAGTTATAGATAAAGATACTTATACACTCTGTGTTTGTTAATAAAAGAGATGTGACAATATAATCTATCTCCAAATGTGTAAAGCGTGGATTTAATTTGTACATGTGGTCTTCTACGTATGTTGTGTTTGTGACTACGTCATGATTGGATATATTAAAAAAAAAACTATAATAAAATTGAGATTTACATCATTTTCAAAGAAATAAATTAGTTGAAAGTACGAGTATTCCCATGTCATCAAGAATGAAAGTTGTGATTGATTTTCTTTTTCATTTGGATTTTTAAGTGAGCAAAACAAACATCTAGTAATATGTTGCTTATAAGTCTTCATTTTGTATAGAAGAAAATATTCATTTGCTGCTCTTAACTACGCAATAGTTTGAGAACTTCTATCTTGATTCTCAATACCTGTATTCTAAGTTTATTATTAGTGTGTTGATTAATTTGTGTTTGTTTTTTTTAAGGATCGTGTTTGGGATTATGGTAATATCTAATAATTGGAGGGTTGTGTTTAGTGCAAAAGTAGTTCATGCCCATGAAAGTAAATTGTATATTTTGGGACAACAGAGAAGAGATTTTTCTTCTCATTCTTAAGGTTTCAAATTAGTTTCCTAACAAATAATTATTAGGTGTTTTAAAGGCAATGGGAAGTAGGGTAGATCACCATAGAGCTAGTTTAGAACTAGCTTTTTCGTTAATTTTTTATTGGTGATGTTGTGTCAATGTAGTGCACTACTTGAAATGTTATTTGAGGTATGTTCATTTTTTCCATTTAGATATTTTTTTTGTTGGTCCCTAATGACTAGGCTTCGCATCTGTGTCTGACCTGACTCAACTCAAAGTCAACAAACCTAACCCAATTCGAACCCAAAGCTTGACATTTTTTTTATAGTGTAAAATGACATCATTCTACACTATGAAGCGATTGCTTTTATAGTGTAAAATGATGTTGTTTTACAATAAGTTATATGTCAAAGTTGGGTCCTTCATTCTGTTGTGTTTGCATTCTTCTTCTTCAATCCTTACTTCTTCAGTCTTTTGATGCATTCTTTTATGTTCTGATGTTAGTCTAGAGTTTGCCCCTCGCCATTGCTATCGTTGCATCTCCAGCTCTCCTCATATGTTGCGTCTACCTCTCCTTATATTGTGCTTCCTCCCTCTTTTTGATAAGATTTCTTTAATGACCAGTGCATTTTAATAATTCTACAAATGTTGGCTTTTGGTTTTAAAGCCACATTCTCCATAAATGAAATTATGCAAACTTTTCGATTTATAGCAATTTCAATTTTAATTGGATTTTAATACATGAGCTATAGGACTTGACTAAATTAATCTATCATCTTTAATTTGAACTATAAAGCAACCTAAATCTTATATGCTTTGTATGGTCTAGTTCCTTTTGGATTTATTTTTGGAAGACTATCTATAAATTTGATTGTCTAGTAGGAGCCCAATTCCTATGCCATTTATGTTTAGTCACTCCTTTATCAAATAATTACATGTAAGTATTTGATATTATTCTGGATCACTTTGCATTCTCTTAAATATAATGATGACCATTACGTTTTGTGGTGTTATTTTTCTTGTTTAGAAATGCACATATATATACGCTAACATTTTGTCATCCTCCATATCAAAAGTACGTACTAGAATATAAAGAACATTGCAATGACAACCAACACGTGTCATTCAAAATCTCTATCTGATTGATATGTATAATTTGGTCAATAAAATATTCACCAAGCTTAATTGTTTTCAGGCCTACATGTATACCACATACAGATGATGACTAAAAACAAGCCATTAGTTTTATTGTGGTAATGATACTATTTCGTTTACTACATCACTGTTTACATTTACTTTGAGAATGAATATTTTTATCAGTTTCATCAGTTTACATGCATTATTTCATTTTTATAATATTGCTCGTTGTAGACCTATCTGTTTTATGCACCCACAAGTAGTAGTAGATTCTGATGTAAATATTGCGGTTGGTACTATTATTAGGAATTCCTGTTACTAGGTGTATCTTTATTACCTCATTGATATCATGTAAACATTTCAAGAGTCTATCCACTCACATGATTTGTACTCCAACTTAATTAAATTGTCTTAATTATTTGTCTTCGTCTTGGAAAAGAATAGATCTTTTTGTTTCGATGCATATGGATTATGGATATATACACAGCTGTTTCTTAACTTAGGTTTATACACTAATTATGTTTTCTCAAGTACTTGCATGTCTTGACTTGGAAATTCTTGACCCAATGAGTACTCCCATCATTCATGTAAAGAAAACAAGATATCCCGAGTCACATTTGTTAGTGAAAAATACTAAAGTAGCCTTCACCTTTCTTAACATTACTCTCCCCTCCTACTTATTCTCTTCATATCACCAAGTGTGGGTGCATTCCACTCACGATCTCATCCATAATTGGCTTAATAGGTCATTGTTATCATAGTTGCTCTTTTTATAAATGCATGCAATATGGTAACATGAAGTACATTATTGTTTCATGTTACTAAAATTGCTATTACTTAAAATCTATTGTATAACATAAGCACTTTTTTTAAAAAAAAAAGGTGAATGCATACAATATGGTAACCTAAAGTGTATTATTATGTCATGTTGCTGAAATGGCTATTATTTGTTAAAAGCTATTGTATAACACAATTAATTTGTTTAAAGTGGCATTGATAATTTCTTATGCTATAATCATAAAAAGGTAAAAACAGAAGAACACTATTATATCATTTTTCCATTAAAATGATTTCATTTACCTATGATAAATACCAGAAGAAACTTGATTTATTATAGATATTTTGCTGGTAGTTATGTACATACATGTGTCCTCATTTGTGATGTTTTTATAAGTAATACATATTATATCAAACGGTAAAGTTTAGCAAGACTATCTTGATCTTTCTTATTAACTTGATCTTTGTTTAAATGAATAATATATTATAAATGAAACTATTACTACATTACAATGAGTTCTAGGTTATTCTTTTGCATTCATATTTACAATGATTCAAAATGATCTAAGAAGAAAAGAATGGCATTAGTTATGCATTGCTTTGAGATGTTAATGACCCAATTCAGTGCAAGTCCATTATAAGCTTGACAAACTTGGCATCTCTTGACAATAGTAACAATGTTTGGTTTTTTGTTCTTGTTTAGAAATGAACATATATATATGTTAACATTTTTTCATCCTCCATATCAAAAGTACATACTAGAATAACCAACACGTGTCATTTAGAATCTCTATCTGATTGATTTGTATAATATGGTTAATGAAATATTCACAAAGCTTAATTGTTTTTCAGGCTTACATGTATACCAAATACAGGTGATGACTAAAAAAAAACCATTAGTTTTATTGTGGTAATGATACTATTTCGTTTACTACATCACTGTTTACATTTACTTTAGAATGAATATTTTTATCAGTTTCATCAGTTTACATGCATTATTTCATTTTTATAATATTGTTCGTTGTAGACCTATTTGTTTTATGCACCAACAAGTAGTAGTAGATTCTAATGTAAATATTATGGTTGGTACTATTATTAGGAATTCCTGTTACCAGGTGTATCCTTATTGCCTCATTGATATTATGTAAACATTTCACGAGTCTATCCACTCACATGATCTGTACTCCAACTTAATTAAATTGTCTTAATTATTTGTCTTCGTCTTGGAAAAGAATGGATCTTTTTATTCCAATGCATATGGATTATGGATATATCCACAGTTGTTTCTTAACTTAGGTTTATACACTAATTCTGTTTTCTCAAGTACGTACATGTCTTGAATTGGAAATTCTTGATCCAATGAGTACTCCCATCATTCATGTTAGTGAAAATACTAAAGTAGCCTCCACCTTTCTTAACATTACTCTCCCCTCCTACTTATTCACTCTATATCCCCAAGTGTGGAGGCATTCCATTCACAATCTCATCCATAATTGGCTTAGTAGGCCATTGTTATTGTAGTTGCTCTTTTTATAAATGCATGCAATATGGTAACCTGAAGTACATTATTGTGTCATGTTACTGAAATTGCTATTATTTAAAATCTATTGTATAACACAAGTAATTTTTTTAAAAGTGAATACATACAATATGGTAACCTAAAGTACATTATAGTGTCATTTTGCTGAAATGACTATTATTTGTTAAAAGCTATTGTATAACATAATTAATTTTTTTAAAGTGGCATTGATAATTTCTTATGCTATAATCATAAAAGAAAGGTTAAAACAGAAGAACACTAATTATTATATCATTTTTCTTTTAAAATGATTTCATTTACCTATGATAAATACCATAAGAAACTTGATTTATTATAGATATTTTGCTAGTAGTTATGTACATACAGGTGTCCTCATTTGTGATGTTTTTATAAGTAATACATATTATATCAAATGGTAAAGTTTAGCAAGACTATCTTGATCTTTCTTATTAACTTGATCTTTTTTTAAATGAATAATATATTATAAATGAAACTATTACTACATTACAATGAGTTCTAGGTTATTCTTCTACATTCATATTTGCAATGATTCAAAATGATCTAAGAAGAAAAGAATGGCATTAGTTATGCCTTGCTTTGAGTTGTTAATGACCCAATTTAGTACAAGTCTATTATCAGCTTGACAAACTTGGCATCTCTCGACAATTATTATAATGTCTCTCCTCATCGTCAAGCAATAATTTCTCTTTCTTACCTCTTCAAGAGTCTTGTCTCTACTATGGTGACCAGCTAAGCCTTCCTCATGAATTTCTCTAATCATCTTCTTCTTAAATGAAGTTCTTTCAAGACAAATTTGATTTCTTTTCATCAAAAAACCCATCATGTACATGAAAATCATCATGAGACTTTTTCACCAAACACAGGTCCCATATCTCCTGCAAAATCTCCATCACTTTTATATAACTGCTTCAAATACTCAACACCATCAACTTTCATACTCAAGGTCTTAAAAACAGTTCTTCACCCATCCCATAATCTCCTTAAATCAATCGTAGAAAAAATTACTACCTCACTCAATTAATCTAATATATCGTTCAACCTTGGGATAAGAAATCTATACCAATAGTAATTTTGTTAATAACTCAACTATCCACACACATCCTCTAACTACCATCTTTTTTAGGTGTAAGTAAAATAATAACTACATATGGGCTCATATTCTCTCTAGTATGCCCCTTTTTAATCAACTCTTGTAATTCCTCCTTCAAGATCTCATTCTCCTTTGGACTTATATTATAGTGAGGTAAGTTAGGTAAACTAACCCTAGGAACTAAATCAGTGTGGTGTTGGACATCTCTCATAAGAGGTAATCCATTAGGTAGTTCATCAGATAATAGATCCCTAAATTCTTCTAAAGTTAGCTACATTTTTAAAGGAATCTCATCTTCTCTCTTTCCACACTCTTCTTCTCCTTTTGTTATCAATAAGTGTACTTCCCTCGTTTCTTTCATCTCATTCACAAAGCTTCCTATATGATTTTCTAATTTTAACAATAGATTCTTTATCCCACTAGGTTTCACCACTCTCTTTTCACCTATAGATAATAACTTATACTTCTCACCATTCTTCATAAATCAATACATATTCTCCTTTCCTGAGTAATATGCATCGACATCATATTGTTATGGTCTTCCCAATAAAATTTGACACACATCTATATCGACAACATCACAATAATGTTCATTTGAGTATTTACAAATAGAGAATGGCACTTTACACCTTTCTATGACATAGATATCACAAATAGTTGTAATCCATATGATGTTGTAGGGTTTGGGGTGAGGCTCGATCTACAACTTCAGCTTCTTAACCACTGGTGGTATTCTCTTAGCTACCTCCATCAATGATCACCTCATAAAGATTAATTTTTGCCATACCTTTAATGTAAAATAATTGATGTCATTAAAAATTTTATGCTTCTTTTTAGAAATCATTAATCTCCTAATAACTCTATCAAATCCATCTTCTTCTCCCTTGGGTTATTCACAATCTTCCCTATCTAGTATACGATGATCTCCTCTTGGGATGGTTTCATCATCATAATTGAAATCACTAGTTTCTATAAAAGATGTTGAAATTTGACATTATGTAAGGGTAACTTCCCTATCAACTATTTCACCAAATCTTTGATTATTATCCCTCACATTGCATGATTCTAACCAAATGTTGTTCAATATTATGAATAGTTATCCCATGTTCTTTAATTCTTCTCCAAACATTAGGTAATCCTTGAATGTCGGCATTAGGATTATTTGCTATTGTCAAAAAGAACAAGCTTTGTAAGATTCAAAGCTCTAATTCCACATAGTGAAAAGGATAAACAAACACAATTCCAATCCAAGAATTGTAAAATAAAAGTTCTCAAAGAAAAAAATTTAATGGAGAGCTATGCTAATATCATTCAAGAGTTTTTTTAAATAGGTTTACGTAAATCCTAATTCATCTTAGGAAGAGTTCTAGATAAAATCAGAAACTTCTAATAAATATTAGGAGGAGTTCTAAATAAAATATGAAACTTTAAATAAATCTTAAGAAAAGTTCTAAACAAAATATGAAAGGAATAAAAAAGAATGAGTAAAATAAATAAATAAAATAAAATAGGAAATTCTTCAAAATCTAACAGAGAAGGATGTTGGTCAAGGCATAAGCACGTGCTGATCAATATCTCATCCTACCCAAATAGAAAGGTGTAGGGAGGAAGGTTGGATAAGGAGTGATCACATACTAGTCAACATCCTATTATGCCCAAAGAGAAAGAAATGCAGGGAGGAATATTGGATAAGGCACGAACACTTGTTGTGAATGTCTAAATCTATCTAAGAATTCAAAGGTCTCATCAAAAAGTCTACTTCTAGATTTGCCTTCTTACTAAACAATGGCATCATTTCATTGAGTAGAAAGAAGTAAACATGTGTAGCCTCACCTATTATGAAAGCTGAGTTTGTCGATTTTTAAACTGTTATACAAGAAGCAATTTGTCGAAAGAGTTTTTTTAATCATTTAGGGATTAATGATGATTCATTAAGTCTTATTTTGTTGAATTATGGTAATCAAGCTACAATTTCATTTACAAAAGACCCCAAATATCATGCAAAAACAAAGCACATAGATACCAAGTATATCTTTGTGAGAGATTTGGTTGCACAAAAGGAAGTGAATATGCAATATATATCTACACATGATATGATTATAGATCTTTACACTAAGGTAGTACCTAGAGATGTGCTTCAGATGCACATGAGAACTTCAGGCTCATAAAAATATTAATGTACTAGTGTACCAATGAACTAATATGTAATGATTTACTATTATAATAAATTCCATATTTTTCTATAATTTGTTGGATGGTGCAAAGGTTCAAATATATGTACACACACACATATGAGCGCATACGTGTATTTAGGTAAAGATATGTCAGACAAAATAAATTGGCCTTCTCACACAAACAATCACCTTTATGACTTTGTTATGCCAAAAAAAAAGAGAGATTATTTCTAGTTAAACATAAATTTACGCCTAAATGAGAGATCAAACTTAAAATTTAATCTCCTTGATAAATGTTCAAAAAGAGATGACAAATAAATATTAATGGTGAATGAAAGAGAACAAATCTCATAGTTCACTTAATCTATCTTTAGATGCTAGGTGGAGTCTTCTTTATAAAGCATATAAGTAGATCTAGTGGACTAAAGTCAAACATTGAGTATGTTTGGACTATCATTTGTATGATATTGTATTTTTAAAAAAATAAAAGTAAGACATATGCTCTATTAAGAAAGGAGAGTGAATACTATAGCAAGCGTTCAATATTACATATACAAAATTGGATTATAAAAGTAATAGAAGATTTTATCTCTACTTTTTCGTTATGTGAGACCCTTAAGATTAAGTAAATCTCAATTTTATTTATACCTATTAACCACTAACTTATTCTAGAAATTTTATTTCAATGTTGCTACTTTGGAATGTTGCAATGACTATGGACAATTCGATATAGCAAGGCATATCTAGAAAACCAGTTGAACTAACATAGGATATGTAAATTGGGGTCTGAAAAGAATGAATATGACAAACTAAATATGGATATAGCATACTTGCTCTACTTTGTCCTCCTATATATACCTAACAATTATATAGTTATGAGTTCTTCATATCACGATATATGGAAGTTACATCCCTTACTTGTATGAAAGTTACAATATAATATTAGTGCTTATGCTTTAGTCATAATGTTTGGTTTCGCACGCATTATGTATGAGTGGGAGCTACCATTAATGTTGTAATTTTATTAATTTTGTAGATTTGAAGTGAATTACAATTTTAGTATGAACAACTAAAATTTTAACTACCTAATCATTTAAACAATAAGCCAAATAAAGAACATATCTATCTTTGTTTGACTACTAACTTAATAGTAATGTCGTACCGATGATTCATTTAATAATCCACCAGCCACATATATTGTATCTCTTTGATGTCGTAGTTATTATAATATGAAAAATAAACACTTGCTGATATGACATCACATGAAGCTTAAATTGTATTAAAATTTTCATTTAGTTAATAATTTTAAACTATCATATTTACAAATCTAAAGTTATCAATTCAACTTATACTTTGTCACCTTCCCTCTCTCTCTCTCTGCTTTTCCTTTTCATTGTTCAAAGATTCCATCCATTTCTGATGCTGCTACCCCACCATCATCATTCCAATTCCACGATCTTCTCTTCTGTTCTGCCACCTTTTCTATTTTTATTTTATTTTATTCACCTGATTTCTGTTTCTTTACAACAAAGATCGCAATTTTCTAAATTCGAATCAAATCAAATCACAAGTATCATTTCGTTCCTTGTTTTGTTCGGACTCCAAAAAACACCTGCTCTTTGCTCCTTTCCTTTGAATTCAATCAGACAAAATTAAGTGAGAAAAGGAACCATTACTTTGATTAAGGGCCTGGGGACTGCCTCTGAGTCTGAGTCTGAGTCTGAGTCTGAGTTGGGGTCATTTGGTCTTCGAGGGTGGGTGGCTGTGCTGCTGCTGCTGCTGCTGCTGTTAGTGGGTCTCCTCCATATCATCTTCTTTGCCCTTAAGCCGCCTATCCTGTCAATCAATCAGGTAATCATTTGTAATCATTCCCACACACACTCTATCTTGTTTTCTGCCTTGAATATTGGGAAAAAAAAATTAATGTATACCTTACATCTATGCATGCTGCTTACCTTTGGCAAGTAACGATCCATTTTCGATCCGTATAGATTCTCAAGCTTGAAGTTTTTTCTTCTGGGTTTTTGTTTGATAATAAAATGACAAAGTGAAAAATTTGATATAGTATAATTGAGAAAATGCAAGTATCCTTCCTCTAAATGTCAATTCCCTACCTATCAAAATCTTGGCTATGGTGTTTGCTACCGTTCCATTTGATCAGTTTCCTCAGAAACTCCTTTAGTCCTGGGCTTAGAGTTCGTTACGCATGAAAAGGGTGATTATTATTATTATTGCCACTACAATGGTGTTGTAGTTAGAAAGCCATCCATTGTGTTCACTATTTTCTTATCGCTTTCGATATATACATGTATACAAAGCATCCCGTCAATGTCACATGTCCAGCTCTTGGGTTGTGAATTAGGTGTTAATGAGTGGGGTCTATGTATTTCTTTACAGTGCGTTCATGTAATCATTGGATAATTGAAGAGCCAAGTCCTAGTTTCATTAACAAATTTCGAGAGTCCTGCCACCCAATCAAAGGGTTTAGTCTTGTCTTGTGAACAAAGGGTTTTCGTCTTGCACAACAAACTAAGGCTCAAAGCCGTCTGCCTTTCTTCTCCTCCTTCAACACTCATTTTGCAACTACAGCTCGCAAAATTTTAACGCCCCTTCCCTTCCCTTTTCTTTCTTTTTGGTTTTAATTATTTCTGTGTAAGGAATGGGGACATAATTTTTAATTTAGTATTGGAAATGGTTTTTGTTTAAACCTTTCAGGAGCTCCTCCTTACCCAGACGCTGAGGCATGGCTGGAATTGACAATAATGTTGCCATAATTGGGGATTGGGTGCCCCCTACTCGAAGCCCAGGGGCATTTTTCTCACCAATCTTAGGTGACGATATAACCTCAAGAACAAATTTGGACCCTCATGAAAAAAATAGAACTGAAGGATTCATTTTCGGATTACAAGGCCAGATGATAGGAGGGAATTCCAACAAGGATGTTCCACATACTGTTGGTACTCCACTAACCGAATTACGTTCGCTCTCTGGGAATAAATCAAGCCCTCGTGGAGGTCTTGGAGAAAGAATAGCGGCAAGAGCTGGGTTTAATGCTCCAAGGTTGAACACACAAAGTATCAGATCTGCTGAGCTCTCACTGAACCCTCAGATTCTCTCTCCTTACTTAACTATCCCCCCCGGTCTCAGCCCAACAACGTTGTTAGATTCTCCAGTTTTCCTTTCAAACTCACTGGTAAACTCAGAATCTTTAGGGGTTTTAAGGATAACTTGCTCTTCCTTTTGATTTTTGACAGAATGAGTGTTTGCTTCTTTATGATAATCATTATAGTAGTTATTCTTAAGGTGGTTGTTAAAGCTTTCTTTTACTAAAGAAGCCTCAACTTGGATTATCAGCTTAAATTTTCGTGATTTTGATGTTTATTAGACAATTGCAATTTGCCATGTTGTGAAGGGTTTCATGTTCTACTATCCTATGCTTATAATGACAAGTCAATTGAAAATTTGATAGCTGCACAGCCACTTGGATACAGACTATTTGTTGAGATCAACTGCTTTTGTTTACGTTTACAACTCTTTAATCAGGACTCTGACCTTCTGTAAATGGAATTAGAAGAGAAAACCATCTTTGTGGAAATCTCAATGTGTAATGACTTGTCACTGTGTCAGATTGTCAGTTTAGTTTTAGCAAATTGAAGATTCTACAGCTTATAATTATATTTTTGGAGATTGAAGTTTGAAAGTACAGCCATAACAAGTTCTTTGACTTGATGCTAAAATAAATACTTAGCTTAGTACCATGAATCTCACTTTTGAATATTTCCTGAGTTGCTGTTCCACATATTAAATGATGCTTCTAAATGTCACTTATCAGGCACAGCCATCCCCTACGACTGGAAAATTTTCATTTGTCCCAAATGGTAGCACTAAGAGCTCTGGACTGATCACTGAGCCCCATGACAGGAGTAACGATAAAATGCTTGGTGACTTCAATTCATCTTCCTTCGAGTTCAAGCCTGTTACAGAATCAACTTCCTCATTTTTCCTTGGTGCTACTAGCAAAGTAAGTTGCATCAGATTTTGGACTTCTGATAGTCTTCCAGAGATTTTTAAAAAAACTAATATATGCGAAATACTCATATTTTTTCTTGGCCTTGGCAATTTTTGGAAACTTAAATATACAAAATCTCCCACCCCATGCATCTACCAGGATTTGAACCTAGTAAGTTTTGAACACTGAAGATGCCCCACTCTTGAGCCTAAGAAACAATAGCACCGTTGGAATTGGTACAAAGTATGTGAGTTAGATTGGTCAGGTATAAATTAATTCCTCTAAATCCTTCGCTTTTTGCATACAGATAAATAGATCTTTTCCCAGTATTGAGGTTTCAATCCAATCTGAGAATCCTCTTTCATCCCATGTTGTGGACCAAACAAAACTCCGGTCCCAGAATAGGAATATTGCCGATTTTGAAGCAGAACTCTCAAGATCAACACCTGAAAAGGATGACGGAGCCAAGACCTGTGCTACAGATGTAGCAGTCTTTGGTAGACTGGGTGGCAGTGTTGGACAATCTCCTCCAGTTGATGGGCAGCAAGATGTTGAAGGAGATCGAAGAGCTAGTGGGGATCCTGTGTCTGCTGGTGTGGGTGTTGTTACACCATCAGATGATGGATATAATTGGAGAAAATATGGACAGAAACAAGTAAAAGGCAGTGAGTATCCACGTAGCTACTACAAGTGCACACATCCAAATTGCCTAGTTAAGAAAAAGGTGGAACGTTCTCTTGAGGGTCATATCACAGAAATTATATATAAAGGGGCCCACAACCATCCCAAGCCTTGTCCCAATTGGCAGACAGCAATCAGTTCATCAAATCCATTCATGGACATGCAGTTAGACTTCCCTGATCAAACTGGTCCACCCAGTGCCACTGATAATGATCCTATTTTGAGCACTGCACAAAAGGGAACTGCTGCTGAATGGAGGCATGAGAATGTAGAGGTGACATCTTTAGCACCTGCTGAACCTGAATTTGGAAATCCATCCTCCTCTGTGCTGGCCCAAAGTGCTGCTCACTTAGAAGTGGGGGATGCAGTAGATGCCTCATCTACCTTCTCTAATGATGAAGATGAAGATGATCGGGCTACACATGCTAGTGTTGGCTATGATGGTGACGGGGATGAGTTTGAATCAAAGAGGAGGTTAGAATTCTGCTCCCAATAGTTTGTGCAAATTTACCAAATATGGCAGTTTTCTTGACTGTGAGGATTGCTCACATTATTTGAAATCCCAGGAAAATTGAATCTTATGCAAGAGAGATGGGTGGAACCACCAAAGCTATTCGTGAACCTAGAGTTGTGGTCCAGACAACCAGTGAAGTAGATATTCTTGATGATGGATATCGCTGGCGCAAGTATGGGCAGAAAGTTGTAAAAGGAAATCCAAATCCTAGGTAGTAAAATCAATCCTTTATATCTTATGCTGAAATCTTCCCACTCCCCTTAATATTCATCTGAAATTCAGTTACCAATGCCATCATAAAACTATTTTTCTTTTTCTTATATACAGGAGTTATTACAAGTGTACTAATGCAGGGTGCCCAGTTAGGAAGCATGTGGAGAGGGCATCACATGACCTTAAATCAGTGATAACTACTTATGAGGGGAAACACAATCATGATGTTCCTGCTGCTCGGAACAGTAGTCACGTCAACTCCAATTCAAATGCCATGCCTGTTCAACGGACTACTGCTGTTCAATCCCATTCTCACAGGCCTGAACCATCACAAGTTCACAACAGGATTCCTAGGTTTGAAGGGCCTACTCCATTTGGATCCTTTAGTCTACCTGGAAGGCAGCAGCTTGGACCTTCCCCAAGCTTCTCCTTTGGAATGAATCAAACAGGGTTGATGGCTGGGTTGCTTCCTGGTGAACCCAAAATTCCTGTTATGCCGGTTCATTCATATTTAGCACAGCAATGCCCTGTGAATCAGATGGAGTTTGTGTTGCCCAAGCGAGAACCAAAGATGGAGCCTGTAGCAGAGCCTAGTTTGAACATGTCCACCAATCCTTCGGTTTATCAGCAGATCATGAGTAGAATGCCACTTGGACCTCAGATGTAAATTTTCTTCTATCTTTGTCTCTTGACACTTAACTAAATGCTTATCTTATAGTTTTTCCATACAAAATGAGAAGAGAAAGTTTACAGGTCTATATATCATAGGTGCATTTCATTTCCATTTTATGACCTCAATGCCTTTGTTAGGGTTAGTTTTCGGTTTGGATGGGCACGATCCATAGAATGGGACCCTAGTTTTTTGAGCAGTTCAAGTTGCTCGCATATAGGGTGCTTCGTAGGTTCATCCCATTGGCTTTTTAAAGCTACAGCTTCAAAAGCTTCAATGGCGTTTGAGCTTCTACTTAATTCAGGTGATTGTGAACAGGTTGGCATGGCAACTTTTTCTGGGATTCATCCTCTGGCTTGCATGGTCAAAAGGGCGCTGGGATTGAAATTTGCGTCTTTTGATAGATTGAATGGTAACTAGATCTCGATGAAATCAACTAAAAATAAAAATTTTCCGAGAAAGGATAGCATTGAGGGATGAAGACCTGGAAGGCAAAGCAGAAACACGTTCGTTGGGGTTACACATCAATTCTAAAGAGTTTTAAGGGCATTTCCAACATCCAGCAGCGCTTGAACCAATGAAATTAACGTAAATAATAAATTCACACAATTCTAATCCCTTTTTTTTTTGTTTTAATCTGAAGCAAATGCAAGGCGAGCTATTCTCTTCGTCTGTTTTGCTACCTTCTGCCTCTAATCCTTGTACTGGTCTTCATCTTCTTCGTTCCAATCCATCTTGTAGAACATCTGCATTCATTATCCACAACTCCCCAGTATGTTCTTTCTCAGATTTTTGGGGTATTTTAGTCTTTCCTCTTTTCCCACTTTTCTCCTTCCTATTTTTGGTGTCTGAAACTTTAACTTTCCCAAAGCTACTCTCCTCTGCAGAATTTTATGTCTCCTAAACCAGAAACTTCGCAGGGGTTGTGCAGGGATGATTTTTCCCCATTACCCCCATCCTCTAGCAAGTCCTCACAACCCTTCACCCTCCCTATAGCATAATGGAGAGAGGAAAACATGAAAACAAGTATTAGGTGGAGGCAATATTGAACTTTCTCTGCATTTCCGTCCTCCCAAGGTTAAGAATAAGCGAGCTATTGTTTTCCCAGACCTGGAAACACTTCAAGAGGGAGCCAAATCTTGGGAGATTGCTCTAGTTGGGCTCTTCTGGGATAGGAGAGTTATCTTTCCTGCAATACTGAAAGGGGCTACATCAAAGTGGCAGAATAAAGTACTAGTAGAGATACTTATGGCAAAAAATAAATATCTAATGTTCATTTTCTCCTCTAAAGCTCAAGCTCTCAAGATCATTGAGGAGAGTCCATGGCATATTTTTAGCTTTCCCTCTTTTTTACAACCATGGAAGCCAAGATTTGAGTTTGAGCTTAATAGGAATAGAATTATCCTATGTGGGTGAAATTGTTTAATGTTCCTCTTGAATATTAGACAACTAAAGAATTGTGTATGATAACGAGTTTCCTAGGTAAACCTTTTTGTTTTGATGAAAATATTGCTAACAGAAAGAAGTTGGGATATGCTAAATTGTGTGTAACATGGAGATTTTAAGAGGTCTACCTAAAAGTATTACGATCATGAGGTTGGGTCATAATGGAGCACTTATTGAAGATAGTGTTTATGTCCATTACCAATGGATGATCTCTCTTACCTCACTAGGTAAAATGTTGGTTCCAATGGTTAGGATCTTTCAAAGAGGTGACTATGAGTTATCTGGAGAAAGGTTAAATAACAAAGGCCAGGTCTCATCCTCTTATATTAGAAAGGTCGGATTCTTCCCTCATTATTGAGAAAGAACCTGCTGAAACTTTAGCCCCTTCAGTTTTTGGATCCAGGGAAGGAACTAATAGATGTGAATGAAGAGGAAATCCATAATGAATAATGAGGGGCAAGTTACATTGCATCCAATTCTCTCTCCTTCCTCGGGTGATAATAGCAAAGATGTAACATTAATTGAGGAATTTCAATTGGTGATCAAAAATCTAAAAGGAGCGAAGGTAGAGGCTCCATAAAACTCTATGCTCAATGAAAGTTATTATATGGAATGTAAGGGGGATTAATTGCCCAAATAAGTTGGTAGCTTTGAGGGATTTTGTCATTAATATTAATCCATATTTATTGATCTTTTGGAAACTAAAATCAAATATGAGAATCTTAAGTTTCTGATACACAGTGGAAATTTATCTCCAATTGCCAAGCCTATAATCTCAGAAGGATTATACAGGGTATAATCCTACATTTATGGATGTTCAAGTTTTTTATATGGAAATTCATTCAAGGAAAAATTGAGATCTTCTCTTCGGTTATATACGATGCTAATCATGTTTTTCAAAGAAAGGAGTTATGTAACAATCTATTGGATTTTCATAAAAGAGTGAATGACTTTTGGTTATTTTGTGGGGACTCAACTGAACACTAAATAAAACTGAATCAGATGGCCACTTGTTAGGCAAGTTTTACAATTTATAAAACCCTCAATAATGTGCAAGTGCACGGGTCGTACTTTGTAGTATTGAAAGGTTGATCCCACGAAGAGGATACTAGCCTAATCCTAAGTCGTCTAAGGCTTAGAGAAAAGAAAAAAAGGAAATAAGCACTGCACAAGTGAACACGAAAAGTAAATACTGGAAATTGATTCAAGAATTGTAAAGCTAAAAATTCAACAAGACATAATTAAATTGAGTAATCACACAAGTCATAATGGAAATCCGTCAAGAGAGTTAATTAAGTTATGAGAGAGAAGATTTTACCTATTATTAATACTAATCTAACTATTTAGGTGTTTACGGGATGTTGGTTGTAGATGATCATAAGGTTGATTACTCTCTCTCGAGTTATAACCATTAAATCTTAAATTGTAAACCCTAATCGAATTATGAAACTTGCAATCTCTCAATTCATAAATTACCCACAATTCTAATTAGTTCTAAAGCTCTCTAATAAACAATCGGATCTCGCACGAGATCTCTCTCTATGAAATTATCGACTAGATTGATTAACTGGTCAATTAGATCATTTAACTCTCATTAATTTGATCTAATCATTTTTATCCAACTCACCCTCTCAGTTTGTTACCGAAACATGCAAATACATTAATCAATCACAACACCCAAACCAATAATACAAAAATAACTAAATCAACATTAACTCAAAGTAAAATCATAAAGGAGAGTTTAGAACATTATCAACAAACTGAAATCTATTTCCATACAATTTATCTCAACTTTATACATTTAAATAAAAAAAGAAATGAAGAGAAAATGGAACTTAGGCTGGACAAATCAGGAAGGCAGAGGCATCGGGATAGCACCTAATCTGGGGAGCGGTGGCATTAGGATCCACTTCTTCTTCCTCCTTCTTCCTCTTCTTCTCCTCTCTTGTCATTAATGTCAATACAAGGCTTGGATCCACTTGTTATTCCAGTTAGACCTATATCTAAAGTTAGGACTGAGAGACTCAAGGAGGCTCTCTATGTGCATGTGGGCCAATATGTAGAGAGGATGGATTGTATCAAGCCCATTGGAGGAGAGTTACCTGAATCACAGCCTAAATTGATTCATTTATCTCAAATCCTTGGATTAGACTCACTTGGGACTTGAGACTGATGTGAGTAGGAGCAAGGACCACCATAAAAATGACATGCATGATAGGGCGAGCTTGTCATTCTAGTTGGACCTATGTCCAAAACTAGGACCGAGAGACTCAAGGAGGCACTCTATGTGCATGTGGGCCAATTTGTGGAGAGGATGGAGTGCACCAAGCCTATTGGAGGAGAATTATCTGAATCACAGCCCAAATTGCTTCATTTATCTCAAATTCTTGGATTGGACTAACTTGGGACTTAAAGACCATTGTATTGGATTGCGCATCATCACTTAAGCCCAAGAGGAGAGGCACGCCTATGATCAGACTTAGGAGCGAGTTGGACCAAGCCTAAGTTTATTATTCTATTTTGGACTTATTTTAAGTTATATTTGTTTTGGGCTTCCATGTATTATTTAGCCCAAGTCTTTTATTATTTAACCTAGGTATAAATACCGTCTTTAGGGTTAGGGAAAGACAACTTTGATCATATTATTTCTTGCGTGCAACCGGCCATATTAAGAGGAGAAACCCCTCTTGTTCTTTCCAGCTTAGGAATTAAACATCACTTATCAACCAAATCAGATTGTGGCGTGATTTTGATCCTAAAAAATTTTATTGGTTTGTTCTTTATCCATTATCTAGGTTGCTCGAGACAAGTTCTTCGTGAGGTCTAGTAGGTAAATTTGCCCTGCGTATCATATTTAATTTTAGTTAATTCGAATTTACCCTCTTCTTGTTTCTTTGAATTCCAACTTTTCAATCCTTCAATTCCGTGGTTTTCCATCAAAGTCGACTCTTCCATCATCATATTAAGGAGTTTCGAACAATCCCTCTTTGCTCCTTCCGTGTGTGCGCGTTATAACTGATGTGTGCAGGAGCAAGGACCACTATGAAAATGGCGTGCATGATAGGGGCGAGTTTGTCATTCCAGTTGGACCTATGTCCAAAACTAGGACCGAGAGACTCAAGGATGCTCTCTATGCACATGTGGGCCAATTTGTGGAGATGATGGAGTGCACCAAACTTATTGGAGGATCTATCTGAATCACAGCCCAAATTGCTTCATTCATCTCAAATCCTAGATTGGACTCACTTAGGACTTGAAAACCATTATACTAGGCTGTGCATCGTCACTTAAGCCCAAGAGGAGAGGCACGTCTGTAATCAGGCTTGGGAACGCGTTGGACCAAGCCTAGGCGTGTTTTTATTATTCTATTTTGGACTTATTTTAAGTTATATTTGATAGGAGAAACCCCTCTTGTTCTTTTCAACTTAGGAATTAAACATCATTTATCAACCAAATCAGATTGTGGCGTGATTTTGATCATAAACAACTTTCTTAGTTTGTTCTTTACCCATTATCTAGGTTGCTCGAGACAAGTTCTTTAAGGTCTAGTAGGTAAATTTGAAACCCTGGGTATTAGATTTAATTTTAGTTAATTCGAATCTACCCTCTTCTTGTTTCTTTGAATTCAAACTTTTCAGTCCTTCAATTCTGTGGTTTTCCATCAAAGTCGACGCTTCCATCATCATATTAATGAGTTTCAAACAATCCCTCTTCACTCCTTCCGTGTGTGCGCGTTATGACTGATGTGTGCAAGAGCAAGGACCACTATGAAAAAGGCATACATGATAGGGGCAAGTTTGTCATTCTAGTTGGACCTATGTCCAAAGATAGGACCGAGAGACTCAAGGAGGCTCTCTATGCACATATGGGCCAATTTATGGAGAGGATGGAGTGCACCAAGCTTATTGGAGGAGATCTATCTGAATCACAGCCCAAATTGCTTCATTCATCTCAAATCCTTGTATTGGACTTACTTAGGACTTGAAAACCATTATACTAGGTTGTGCATCATCACTTAAGCCCAAGAGGAGAGACGCGCCTATGATCAAAATTGGGAGCGCGTTAGACCATGCCTAGGCATGTTTTTATTATTCTATTTTGGACTTGTTTTAAGTTATATTTGTTTTGGGCTTCCATGTATTGTTTAGCCGAAGTCTTTTATTATTTGACCTAGGTATAAATGCCCTCTTTAGGGTTAGGGAAAAACAACTTTGATCATATTATTTCTTGTGTGAAACCGGCTATATTGAGAGGAGAAACCCCTCTTGTTCTTTTCAACTTAGGAATTAAATATCACTTATCAACCGAATCAGATTGTGGCGTGATTTTGACCATAAACAACTTTCTTAGTTTTTTCTTTACCCATTATCTAGGTTGCTCGAGACAAGTTCTTTGTGAGGTCTAGTAGGTAAATTTGAAACCCTGCATATGGATTTAATTTTAGTTAATTCAAATCTACCATCTTCTTGTTTCTTTGAATTCGAACTTTTCAATCCTTCAATTCCGTGGTTTTCCATCAAAGCCGATGCTTCCATCATCATATTAAGGAGTTTTGAACAATCCCTCTTCGCTCCTTCCGTGTGTATGTGTTGACAATTCTCCTATAAGTATTCGTTGAAACAAACAATTTGTTTAACAGGTCTGTAAGATTATACCCAATTTAATTATAAACTTAATGGATAATATATGCTTCTACTAAGCATTACATCCTTAAATCATTAACTTTAACTCTTTTAAAGACTTAGCTTTTCATATCTAATATGGAATCTTGCTAATTGATTCAATTGAAACTATTGAAGGTAAGTCATTGTACTAGGCATAACTTTAGAAGAAATAATATTGCATCATACAATATCTTATATTATATTTTTCTTCTTACATAAATCCATAATCTTATGGAATTTTGCTATGAAGGCATTCACTAGAAAATCTCATTCCTTATAGATAACCGAAAATTAAAACTCACCGTAACAATCTCATCGAATTGCTTTAACATTTTCAATGCTTAATTTCTACTTAAATTTAAACAATTTGAACTTTTCAAAATTTTAAATCATTATTTCATTTAATACATACATATGACTATATTACATAAAGTCATTAGTATTCTAATGAAATGTACGTATCATCCTTATATGAATTGTTATTATGTCCAATACATCACATGTATAAATTTAACAATTCAATACCATCATCATCCTTTCACCAAAGGTTGATTTGGTTATTCTTCAACTTTACAAGTTTCACAAGTTCTTCATAATCAAAATGATACACTTATCCTTGTATGTAATTCTATGATTCTCGTTATGTTGATTTAACCAACATGGCATAAAAGAATAGTCTCGGTTATTCAACTTCGTATTCTTGTCATTTATGTTAAGTATAAGTCACCTTTGATCCTACATACACAAACTATGCATAAACTTGGATCAACGACTTTGACTCAACAATCTATTTCTTATCATGCTTTGAACATTATAATAATGTTGAATCCAAATTCAGTATTAAATACTCATAAGCATAAGATAGAAATACATATTATCATCATCATATCTTTTATAGGCAAGAAAAGTTATGCAATCATTTTCTTCTAATGATAACTATTATCATTCTATAGCAAATGCCTTTAATTATAGTCCACGCTTATGCTTTTAGTAGGCTAAATTAAGTGAAATAATTCCAACGAGGTACTATACCTTTCAACTTTAGTTTATACAACTTCTTGCATCTTGTTATCATGGTGTTAACATACATCTTACATATTGTCATCAAAGTTTATGAGACATTAGTCAACTCAAAATGTCAATACATTTTGTCATCTATATGATTTTGACATATCTCTAAAACTGTAACACCAAATCCTCAACAAGGATTATAACAAATTTGTATAATGGGCATACAATTTTCTTTTCTAACTTTTGAGAACTCTTCTCAAACATAACTTATATCCAAGAAATTAGGTTCATTAACTTAGCATCAACTATGCTAAACAAGGTAAATTCTACTCAAAACAAAAAAATAAATGTAAGATAAGCAAGTAATTAATTATATGTTACGACTACCAAATGAGATTAAGACTTTAATAATGTATTTAGTTACTCTTACTATCTTATTTAAAATAATAGCACTCACTATTATTCAGAAAGATTACTTTAATCTTTTTAGTAGGCTAGGATCCCATTCAAATTTAATTGATCTTAAGTTTGCTCAACAAATCAACTAAACTTAAATTAGGTAGATAATAACTTTATCAGTCACATCTCATGTGACTCCTAGATCCATTAGTTGACAACTCTTGTTAAAACATATCATATATATTATTCTTAACCCTGCCTTTAAATTCATGTGATCATGACTTTGCTCATCCAAATCACACTTACTATAAACAAAACTCTGGTTTATTCTTATAACAATGGAAGACAACAATCACGTTTTTAACAATTACATGTAAAATATAAAAATAGAATTTATCATGCATCAAATATATATATCTACCATATAAATAAAGTGTGCATCTTATGCACTCATAATCAAATTATATGCATAAAACATGAAACTTTGATTTTCATAATCTAAACTAATATTTCCAACTCTTTGAACAATTACATTAGATTAAACTCATTGATTCCTAAATAAACTAAATTCCTATTCCAAATAGAAATTTATTTTGATTTGAAAACTATTTTTAAATCCAATTGGAAACTATTTCCAATTATCTTGACTCCTTTAACAAGATTTAATAGAAAACAATTTTCAATAAATTATGCTACTTATTATAATTTAGAAAAACTCCTTTTTCAAATTTACATAAATAACAAATTCTAATCCAATTAGAAAACTATTTCTAATCAAATTAGAAATTACTATTTCTAATCTCATTAGAAATTGCTTCTCCTTAATTAGAAAAATGTTTTCTAATATTAAAGGAAACTACTTTCAAAATTAAATAAAACACTTTTAAATTTAATTAAGAAAGTCATTACATATTTATTTAGAGATTGATTTCTTAATTAATTAGGAAATCTTGCTTTAATAGATTAGACAACTATTTTTGAAAAATATTAAAGAAATCTCATTTTTCTTAATTAATAAATAAAATACTTTTCAAAATTTTAATGAAGAAAATATTTTTTCTATTAAATCAAGAAACTTATTATTCATAAATAAAGAAACAATTTCTAAATTAAATTGAATAATAATTCTTTAAACAAATATAATCATAAATTTAATTTATCTCAGTTAAATTAAAATAAATAAATTTAATTAAGAAACATCTTTCTTAATTACTTAAGAAAATGCTTTTCTTAATTTTAAAGAGTCTAATTAATTAATTTCAATCTAATTGAAATTAATTAATTATAATTTTAGAAACCACTTTTCTAAAATTAATTAAGAACCAATATAATTATTAATCCTAATCATATTAAGAAAAATAATTACTTTAATCTTAAAATTAAGATCTCATCTTAATTAATATAATCTCATTATATATATAATTTCTAACATAATCCAATTATAAAAGAAACCATTTTAAAAATCGGCTTGATTCTAATTATTGATTTGATAACTAATTCAATTTAAGAATTCAACTCTTGAAAAATTAAATTCCAAAAAATTCCTAATAAAAATTCCCTTTGAAAATACAACACATTCTTTTAATTTTATTAGGAGTATTGATTAAATTAATCTCCGTTAAATTAATTTAATAGAAATTATGGTTTTAAAATATTAAAAATCAGATAAAAGAAGTAGAGGAGGCTGCAGTCAATAGTCCACGCGCCAGTCACGTTTGCCTAGAAGTGTCCCAGAGACGATGGGCACGTGATTCACACGCTCCCATCGTCTTCTCCAGAAACTGCACAAGTTTTTGCAAACCGTCGTCCGTTGCTCCCCAAACCGCTACTCCCACGTTTCTCCAAACCGCCACTCCCACGTTTCTCCAACTACTTTCTCACGTCGCCGCCCCTTTCTGGCGTCAACTGGTTTGAACCGTAACTTTCTTGGGCTGCCCAAGCAGTGGCGAAGCTAAGAATTTATTTCGGGGGCCAATGTATATATATATTAATAATGGTAAGCATTAATATACAATCTACCGTGGGCAACTGACATTCTTTTAGGGTGGGCAACCTTTATATGCATATATATCTTCTTTTAAAAAAAAAAATTTGAGGGTGGGCTAGCTTCGCTACTGTGCCCAAGTGACGCCATCCATGGCATCGCCTGTGATGTGACTAATGGCATCAAGGAACACCTGCATCGCCAATGACTCATGGTGTCGTCGTGATGGGCATCGAGGAACACCTACATCGCAGGCGACGCTGGTTTATATCGCCCATCTGTATTCTAGTAAACGCAAAGGCCAATCGCAAACCTAGTAAACATCCACCAATCACAAGACATTTAATGTTTCCATATTCAGAAAATAAACGACAGCATAATGGCTATACGCACATACATATAGAAAACAATTTTCAGAACCATCGCATGCTCATATTTCTAGAATTGAAAACGCAAGGCTTCCAAGAGGTGAAAATGAACAGTCATGAAAACATTTCATCTTAGAAAAATAAAATAGAAACAATTTCCATTATCGTAATAACATAAGCTTAGGCATAAAAGCATAGGGAAACTGATTCCAGAAATAATCAGACAATATTGCATAGATAAACATATGCAAATCAATTGGTTTTCGACTCCATATGTGGGCATTCCAGAAACAAAACACGCATAAGCAAAATTCTATATACAATCGCACATAAATCCAGATA
>JANZLC010000005.1:18623893-18643749 GCA_026413385.1 Erythroxylum gracilipes | reverse complement strand
TTGTAAACATTTATCTCATGATGTTATATGAAATATGGAATTGTGTATGAATAGGAAATGTGAAATTGTGTATGGATTTGTGTATGGATATGACATGTGAATTGTGTATGAATGGCATGAGATGAGTTGAGCTGGAATGAAATGTATTAGAGGAAGTTTTTCATTTGAATTGATGAAATTCGAATATAAATTGTTGCGATTTATTAATAAGCGAATTTTGGATAAAAAGAGATATGATTTGTGGTGAATGATAAAATGTTTTCGAATATGAAGAATCATATCGATTGAGGTTTGAGTAAGGGATGAATTTCAAATTGGAAATTGAAATTGCTTTGAATGTTAAATGATGTGAAAAAAAATGAAGCGATGTTAGTTAAGGTATGATTAATTTCGAAGGTTGGGCTCTGGAAACGGTGTGGTTGGATTTCGAAAGCAAACGGGGCCTAACATGAGTGGTATCAGAGCAAGTTAAGTTTGAAGAGTTGGGTTTCGACCCAACAGTTTCTATATGACTATTAAGTATTGAAGTAAGACTGAGGGACATGGCCACTAGATGCACCTGTTTTCGTGACAATATCTAATGTAGAACCCTAATTTTTTAGGCCTAAAAAATATGAAGGAAAATTAAATGAGTTTGAATTTTAATGTGATTTTGAATCTTAAAGCAGAAGAGACGCGAAGATTGATTCAGAGATCTGAATAGAGAGCATATTTTCATCAATGTTTCAGTAAATTTTATTAGAGAAAAGGGGATATATCATGAATTTTCTTGTTTTTAGTTCTTCTTCTAATTCCTTGATTATGTTTTATATTTTTATTAACCTAATTTTTTTAGTATATAGGTGGGATGAACCTTAGGGTGGATTTTGTGATTTGACTCTCTATTTAATGTAATTTGATTTTTGATTAACTAGATTCAATTATGTGTTTTGATTATTTCTTGAATTAATAGTTCTAAGATATTAATTTATGTATGATTTCATGCAATTAAGATTGCGAAATCCTTTATTTGATTAGGTCTAGCATAATTGAAGGTAGTTATATGTAATTCTAGAAATATGACAATATAAATCTTTCAGATTAGGGCTAAATCTAATAGTGAGATTTACAAATCGATTAAAGCAATCATGAGGGTTTTAACTAGAAAAGATTTTAGTTAATCAACTTAGGATTATGTTGATAATCTTGAAAGATATTAATATAGCTTAAGAATTGTATGATAAAGAGATAATAGCTTAAGAAATCTTAAACGGATTCCTTACCTAGGTTTTAATTATTTTATTTGGTTAATCCTTGTGTGATTTGTGTTTTTGGTCATTAATTATGTTGAACTTTAGTTTAGTCTTATCATTTTAATTAAACCATCACCTTATTTTATCGATTGGCTAATAAGAAAGAGGTAACTACTCGTATTTGTAGTCCACGTAGGATTAATACTCGATATTTATTGTCACTATACTATAGTTCGATATGTGTGCTCGCCTTTTTGAATTTATAAGGTAGAAATTCTACGTGTCAACAAGTAATTCACTTGTTGACTAATTTTAGATAAAACAATTGTAAAGCTTTTGTTTCATTCATCGTTTCCTCTAATTTTGGTTTTCAAAGAGCCAACTATGGAATGATCTACTTACGAAAGCTACCAACTTGTCAATCTCATAGATCCCACATGGTGATTTTAATCACACCCTTTTCTTTATAAAGGCTCAAGGTGAGAATTACACCAATGTTCCTTATAATAAGATGAGATCTTCTGTTGATAACATTAAGGTCGTGGACTTGGTTTAAGAGGCACATAATTTCATTTGGAATAATAAGCAACAAGGTAACCAGTTCATGAGAAAGAAGATAGACAAGGTTCTTACTAACTAGTATTGGTTTATCCAATTTCTAAGGAGCTTGGGTATCTTCAAGAGTACCTTATGCTTTAATCAACCTCCCATAGAATTGTAATATTATTATAGCAATAATAAGGTTCTGACTCCATCTAGGTTCTTCAACTATTTAGTAAAGATGGAGTAATTTTAGGAGATTATTAAACAGGGAATGAATTTGGAGGCAGAAGGCTTTAAACAATTTAAGTGTTTCAGGAAATTCTAATTCATAAAAGATGGTCTTAAAGAGCTACATTTTAAGAATTCTACTAATAGATGCTAAGACATTAAGGCCACATGAAGCAACCTTATTGAAATCCAAACTCAACTCTAACTTGAACAACAAAGTCACCTTCAATCGATGAGGAGAAAGTAGCTCTCGGTAACTACATTAGAGTTTTGGATATTAAAAGTTTTATCCTTACACAAAGGTAAAGGTCCAATGGCTATTGAAGGGGGTTAGGATCTCTTCTTTTTTATTCAAGCCTATCCTTGCTAAAAGGAATGCTAATAAGGTATCTTGTCTTTATGATGAGGTATGTCTGATGGTAGAGGGTCGAAATCAGCTAAAGAAGATTGCTCTCAGTATTTTCATAATGTTCTTAATCCTACTACTTCTAATGATGCTTCTACTCTATCTCTTAGGAACTTTCTTGTTAAGTCCATTTCTTATAGTCAAGTTAATTAAACAAGTTGAAGTTTTTGAGATTAAAGTAGTCATTTTTAGTTTCAATCCCAATAAGGAAACTAGACTAGATAAGTTTAATACTTAATTTTCTAAAATTCTTGGAAAATTATTAGATATCAGGTGTGCTAAGTTGTTCAAAAATTCTTCAGGATAGATAAGTTCCTTAAATGATTCAATATGATTTCTATTTTCCTTATTCCCAAATCTCCTAACCCTAGCACACTCAAAGAGTTTAGACCATCTCTTGTTGTAATACATTTATAAAATCATCTAAACGATCATTGCATCTAGACTCAACTCTATTAGGGATTCTTTGATTTTTTAAATCTCAAGGATCTTTCATTAAAGGTTTAAGTATTGGGGACAACATTCTTTTGGCATAGGAATTGTTTGAAGGCTACCAAAGTAGGAATTCCAAACAATGTTGTGATATGAAAATAGACTTCTATAAAACTTTTTATATTATAAGTTGGAGTTTCATTATTTATGTAACATCCCACTACCATAAGGTACATACCAGAACATCCTGAGGATATTCTAGTACATAATGTATAATAATGTCATGTTAGAGCAGTAATTACAATCCTTTAATCATGGCATCATCATAAATACATAAATGTCACCATATTTTAAAAATGAATCCTCATTTCATTTTATAAAAAAAGAAACTATATATATATACATTGTAACTTTTCAGTAACTTCCAAATTATTACAATGATTCAAGCCTAATACAAAACATGCTGCATGAAAGAGGAATAAATTAAAAATTCTAACTAAATCCTTCAGTCTTAGCTAACCGACCTTTGAGCCATTCTTCTTCACAAAAGTACAAGAAATATGTTTCTTGTAGAGGCTCTCTATCACTAATGTCCTCTCTTATTCCTGAAATATCTACGTTGCAATTTTGATAAGTTTTATGAACTCAGTGGTGTAACCATCCTCGATGGTTCACTCAATTCATATCACATATCAATACATGTAAACACATAATTCACATCTTTTCTTTTAGCATATAGCATCACATATCCCATTTTTATTCAAATACATGACCAAATTATATTTCAGTCAGTCAAACACATGTATAAAGTGTATATGCAAATGCTTGTGAGATTCACTTTCAATTTTTACGTTATTGTAACTGAGTGCCTAAACTGTCCCGTATCCATTGTGGATACCAGGTTCATTATGACTATCCCGTATCCATTATAGATACTGGGCTCATTGATGTTGTCCCTTATTCGTTGGGGATACAGGGCTCATTAAACAGAACGAGCCTTTGGCTCTTAATCATAATCTGAGCTTAAAGCTCATTTTCGATGGCTACTTATATCACAACTCTCATTATCTGATTATGCATTCATGTGAATGAATCACTCATATTCAATTAATCATTCACAATTTAAATCATAATTATCATTGGACCTTGGTCCAACATTCAACTATTATGTTGAGTAAACACATAGTTAGTCCAAATTTACATTCAAGGAGCACTTCAAATATCACAGTCCCAATCACATTTTTCATCGGACCTTCAGTGTCTGGAATCAACACAATCCAATTCATAGCCATAAACAATTCAGAACATAATTTAGACAACCAAATAATTAAGTGAGACCGTCTAGGTTACTCACAAATCGCTCCAGAAAGCTATTGCCTTGAAGTCCCTGTATCGTCTGGATGATGGTGCTCTAAATGCTCCTCTATATCATGCAAAATACATTTACATATATCACAATTTTGCACAAAAATTGTATAAGTATTCATTTATGCACATCTATGTATATGAAATATGTACAATACATGTTCAATGACAATCCCAGGTATCTTATCATTATTCTTGTCACAATATCATTCATATATCAAAACTCACATAAGTTAATTTGTACTAAGGGTTTGTACCATAATAAAATAATTTGAAACTAATTTCATAACCCAATTGATCATTCCAGATTTTTTTTAAAAAAAACATACTTTCAGGTCCATTTTGCATGATCATTCTGACAAGAAAAATGGAGTAATTTGGTAACACTTCCTACTAGAAAATTTCTCTCCAATGTAGTTTCTAATGACACCAAGATCATACAATTTGGTTAATTATTCTATGAGTTATGCTCAAAATACTACAGATTGAGTACATTTGAAATTTTGGCTAGTACATGATCATGCACTCAAAGTTGTACAACTCATATCTCTCAATTACAATATCCAAAAATTACAAACTTTATACCAATTGAAAGATAAGAAAATAAGCTACAACTTTTGTGAAGACAAATTTGTCTAATTCGGCCTACATCAATATAGTTTATTCGATAACAACAGGACATTTCTGTCATGGGTAGTGTTATAGCCTAAGCCAAGACTCAATTTCAAGCTAAATTTCAAGGCCCTTAAGGACATAATTCAAATTCAATTTTTTTATTAAAAATTGTATCCAAATGTCTCTAGTTCAATTTAAATTAAGAATTATCTCATTTGGAAATCTACAGATCAAAATATAGCCAAAATACCGAAGCATGTTCATTAAAAACATTCCAGTTATCAAATTCCAGCACACCTCAACATTTTCATCCTAAATTCATCAATCAATAGCTTCCAAATTAATTCAGATGGCTATAATATTTAGTGGAGATAAAGAACAATGTGTTATGAGTTTGTTGGTTCAAATCTTATGTCATTTGGAGGTCGAGAGAAGAAGTTATAACAAAATGAATGAAAGATGTTCAAAACAGTCTCCCTTCAATAAGCCTTCGATGTAACTCCTCTTCTCTTCTCCAAATTAACAAAACGCAAGTTTTTCTTCTTCTTTTTATTTTTTTTTCCAGATTTCAAACTCCTACCTTTTACAACTAACACATCTTATGAATAAATCATCTTTTCTACTTCCATTTTAGCTCCAATCATTCCCAAACATATCCAAAATCCCAGATTAAATCCCAAATATCAAAACAGATCACCATTCATGCATTTCATCATTTTTCTGCATTTTCATTTTCTGTATGTTCTCTATTTTTTGTATCTTTATCACACTTTTAACAGACCTTCTAACCCACTAATTATCACTGAAGTTACTTCTTCCTACCCCACTCATGCATGAATCCATTTCCAAACACTCAAACATCATCAAAAGTCATTGACAATATCATAAAGCTTAAAGCTTACCTTGGTTCTGCTAAATTTCCAGCTTTGAGAGTGGGCAAAGAAGTTTTGGTGGATGGAGAAAAAATGAGATTAAACAGAAACCAAACACCCTATGGACTGAAATTCTTACTTTGATGTAAGAATAATTAGTCAATTACACAAACATAAGCAACTAGCCGATTCGGTGATGGATGAATAATGAACAAAGAAAGAGTTTTGTGCTTTCGGTGAAGAACAAGAACTGTAGAAATTTCCTTACTAAAAGCGTGACTACGTGTATTCAATAATTCACAGCCACGTGTCACCAATGTCACCCATTTGAGGCTTCCACGTGTCACACAACCATTGGCCTCTTATTTCTACATTTTTCCTAGTCCAAAACACCCCAAATTTCCAAAATATCCGAAATATCACCAAAATTGCTAAATCAATTTTTATACACCCCAATTTAATTTTCAAGACAAATAAAATCCACAATTCACATTTATAAATCAATTTAATGCATGTACAATCATATTATTGTGCAAAATTAATATTCACGTGTATGTGTATGCCATATTATGCAAAAACATGAAATGCCCTTTCTAATTTCTCATTTACCTCTCTTGTACACTATTCTAGCCTTATCATAAGTAATAAGATATTACAATTTAAGCACTGGAAACACTTAGGTCTCCTAATTTGTTACATGGATCCAATAAAGGCATTAGGTAAGGTGAACCTATCTAGTGTTAAATTTCATCATAAGTGTTTGAAGTAAAGAATCTTTAATTTGTTTTTTGTTGATGATTACTACTCTTTTAAAGGTTAAGCCTCTTTCTATTAAGGTCATCTATACTGTTTAAAGAGCTTGTACTCACTTTTAAGCTTAAGCTTTAATGAGGATAAGAGCATTATTATGCCTAATGCTATAAAAGAGTATATAAATTATCTTGCTTTTATTGCAGGATGGAGATTGGGGAAGCTACTCAACTTGGTTACATTGCTTTTATTGCATTTGATTGTCAACTTGGTTACATTGAGGATAGAACCAAGAATTACCTATTCTTTAAATGTGTTTTCTCCATAGAGATAGAACTCTATCCAATAATTAAGTGCTCATGTTTGCAACGTTGAAGAATATGATTAGTTTCATCTCGGTCACAATATTTGGGTGATGTTAATTTTCTTATTACTAAGATATTATTTTGTGTAGCCATTCATGCTTTATAGAAAGAAAGGAAGGAGTATATCTTCAATGTCAAAGTGCTATATGGGAGTGTTATTTACCAGATTGATAGAAGTATGACCTTACTCTGATTATGTAAATGATGCTTGAGTTTTGACAATGGTCATGTTCTTATATGCTTAAGTTCTTATCATTGTTATTACTTCCTTTATATAAAATTGTTAGTTTCTTGTTATACTGGCTTCGTAATTAACTTGTTGTAATCTCTTATAGAGTGTTGTTCATCTAAATATTTTTAATTAAAAAATTATTCTTAATATATTTTTAAATTTGGATTAGATTAGGCTTAAAAAAAAGAAAGAGTGAATCATTTAATTTTATCAAGTTTCGTTTAGTTGAGATGAAAATTTTAATTTAATTATGTTATTGAAAATGTCTTTTTCTTAGATTGATATTAAACGAAATGTTGTGTAGTGTTTATATTTAATAATTCAAGTATTTATCATTTTTATAACAAATAAAAACCAAAAAGGAGAATGCTATTCTGTTTGGTAATTCTGAAAAGTGGACAGACAGCGCATAGCATATGGGTGTTGTCATTATTTGGTTAAAATAAAAAGAGAAGGGGTAAATGAATGAATAGGGTCGAACTTGAACTGACTGCTTATTAAGAAATGCCAATGGGTGTTGAAATTTGTGACAGAGAGATAGGGTGATGGTGGGACGTGGGGACTCAGATGGTGACGTGTTTGTCGTGTAGGAGGAGAAGGTGGGAATGAATAGTAATGTAGAGTAGTATTAGTATTACTATTTTGGTTTAAACTTAAAATTCCAATAACTGGACGCCACATCGTAATTTTGGGTTAAAAAAAAGAGAATATATATATATATTTTCTTCGTAGGTAAATATAACATAATCATAATAAATAGCTGTACAATTATCTTTTTTCTTTCTTTTTAAATAAATCATTATATGAATAAATAATTATCTTCATTAAAATACTTTCATAATAATTTAAAATAAATAAATAGATAAATTTTATCTTTTAAAAGAAAAGGAAATGCGGGTGTGCTTTAGAAAAATGTAATATATATATATTAAAAGTCGGTTTATTTTATTTTATTTTATTTTTGGAGGTTTGAATCAGAGATAATGCGTAGAAAGGTAGAAGAAGAACCTGATTCCTTTAGTGATGTATGAGTGGGTGGCTCTCTTTCTCCATCTTTTTCGTCCTTTTCTCTCTCATCATGAATCAAATAAATGCTTCTTCCTCCCCACAATAAGGTTCGTTCAACTTTAAATTTTTCCTTCCGGTTGGCTTCGATTTTCTCCATCTTTTATTTGTCTGAAACGAGGTATTTCATCTTCGTTTCCATCAAATCCTCTAACTTTCAAACTTTCAAACTCCAGACAGAGTGGCTGGTGTGGTCGCTCACTCCACTCTCGCTCTCCTTCTTCTTCTTCTTTCTAAACCAACCCAAAAGCTTTCTTTTCGTTAAGTAATAGTTAGTTCAAGATGATCATTATTCGGGATTTTGGGTCTCTCTGTATCAATCCATCCCAACCTTACTCTTGTAAATTGGTCTCTGCTTCTTGATTTTTGTTTTCTTTTTTACCATTTTCCCCCTTTTGCTTCATCTTTCTACTCTTCCCTCTCAATCTCTGTCATTATCGTATGTGCATGGACCTAGATTAATATCTTACCCAATGTCTTGAGCATGCTGATATTATGTTGTTCTCACTTCTTTTTGAGTTGTACACACATAAAATGACGCATATCTATCACCTTCACCGCTGTTTTTAGTTGCCGCTGGCTTGTTGTTCTTTGCTTCATTGTATGATTACTCCCAACACAGATGCTTCAATTTCTGTCTGTCACATAAAATAACGTCCTTAGAGAATCCACTAGTACATCATCATCTTCTTCTGAGTCCTTTTTCTTTCTTCAAACCTCAAAAACTATGTCTTTAATGGTCTACTGTGCTCTCTATGCAGGCTGATGCCATGAAGATCCGCCCGAGGTTGCTTCATCTTGTTGTCTGCTATAGATAGAATAGCTAGTGGTGGTAAAACCACCTTCTTTTTGCTTGTAAGTGGTGGTAAGAAGAGAACGTTGATGGTGGCGTGGTGGTGGGGTTTGATTGAAGTATAAAGAGGGAGAGAGAAGAGAGTTTATACATATAAATATATATAAATATACACACATATATATACACCTATATATATATGCTCAACGCAAAGAAATTAAAGATAGGAAGGAGGAGGCCCAGTGAAAGTGGAAGAGATAGTGACTCTGCCGATACCAGTAGTAGCAGGAGGAGAAGCAGAGAGAAGCTTGTGACTGTTGCAGAAACAGCGCAAGAAGAGAGAAGCTTTGCATCAGATGTTATCCGTTGAAAACTCTCCTACACCAGATCCCTCATGTTCTTGCAAATTTCCAAAGGTGAATAGTAGTAATGATGAGCTTCCCTTGCCGCAAGTAGATCTGCCTAACCCATCCCTTGATCATCTTTCCTCACTTCCCAATTTCTCCATAAGGTATTCAACTTCTCTCTCTCTCTCTCTCACTTCTTCTTCTTCTTCTTATGGGCAGTTAGCTGCTTTTGCTTTTGTTTTTGTTTTCATGGCCATCAACTACTACTATACGACAGACTAACTGCTTTCTTTGTTTCTCAAGATGAACTTGCGATTTTAGTCTTGTCTTTTTCTTTTCTTCTTCCAAATGATCTTGTGTTGGGTCGGATCCAGTTGTTTCAATCTTGCCTTTGGAACCTGTGGCTCCGAAACCCCATGTCGTGTCTATTCTTGTTCTTTCTGTGCTTTCTTCTTGCTTTGCCTTCTTTTGTACCACGGTCTTCTTCCCCTTTTACTTCTTCTTTGGATGTATAGTGAATCACTTGCTCTTGGTTGTGATAATCAGTAATTGCTTGTGATTTCATGCTGATTCTGGTTAACAATCCACTAGATTCCTAGAATCTTCGGGTCTCCAAACTACTGTTTAGCCATTGATGTGGTGTTTCATGTAATCAAACAAAGATTCCCTTGTTCCAGTAGTTTTAATCAAGTTCTTTTAGAATCTAGGCCATATTATGTCTTCTGTGGTGGATAATTCTTATGCAAATAAAATGACCAAAAAACATTTAATCGTTTATGCTTTTATGCAGGAATTATGTATTTACATCCCGGAGCAAGGATATCAATAAGAATTGGCCATTTTCTCTGAAAAATCTGCAACTTTGTTTCAAGCATGGCGTGAGGGATGTGCTGCCACCATTTCAGTCTCTTGATACCATAAGAGACCAATCCTCCAAGCTATGTACGGTTGAAACTGATTCCCTTAATAGGCATAGGACAAACCATTTTGATAAGGAGCCTTCCAGACAAATCAATACTCATGGGGTTATAGATTCGTGCATTGGTGCTCAACTAAGAAGCAGTAAGGCAGCAGAAGTTTGCCTAGACGTAAGTTCATGCAGATCTGGGGAGGAAATTGATTTCCCTTCTTCAACCACTACAGTGTCTCAATCCGAGATAGAGTCGGTTCCTCATATTAGGCATCCTATCTCATTGCTACAAACTCATCAGACTTTATTGAAAACTTCATCAGCTGAAGTCGAAACTGTAGATCCTCCTGCGATCCACAAAACTCAAAACACCTCTCGACCATTAGGTAAGAAGTGCAGACTAATAGTGAAATTTGTTGGCAACTCTGAACGCAGCTCCTCAGAAGATATTACTTCTAACTGTACTACGACCTCAGAAGCAATGACTTCCAAAGTTTGCCCTGTTTGCAAAACTTTCTCATTCTCGTCAATTACCACTTTGAATGCTCACATTGATCAATGCCTTGCTATGGAGCCAACACCTAAGTGCACAGCTGATTCTAATCTCACTAGACATAGATTTAAGCCCAGGAAGACAAAATTGATGGTGGATATTTATGCCACAGCTCAGCCATGCACGCTGGAAGAGCTTGATCGAAGAAATGGCAGAAACTTGTCAACAGCTCCGAACTTGCCTACCATGGATGCCGAGTGTAGTGAAGGGAGAAAGCATAGGGTTTCTCCCATACATCCTCAAGATGTTGGTGATGTTGGTCCAGTGTATATTGACGCAAATGGTACCAAACTTAGGATCTTATCAAAGCCTAGTGATCCAGTACTGGTCAGAAAAGAAAGCGAGTATGTTGAAGATAGAAATCCTTTGAGAGGAGGCAAAGGAATCAAACACTTTCCAAAGAAAAAAAAGAAACGCCTTGCCCAAAAGCATCACAAATATCTGAAACTTATCCCTCAAAGCAAACGGATTCTCTCTCACAAAAACGCTCGTGGTTCTCAGGTACTGTTCGCTTGTTTTTTTTATGCATCTATGCTTCTATCCGTGTTTCTATTCCTTCCTTCTATATCATTTAGGCTTATCCCCCTTCTCTACCCTTATTCAATTTTTGATATACAAAAGTTTAAACATGCAGTAGACTATTTTCTAAATCTTCCTTCTATATCATTTAAGCTTACCGTCCTTCTCTACCCTTATTCAATTTTTGATACACAAAAGTTTAAACATGCAGTAGACTACTTTCTAAATGACATGATAGGCATATTGTACTCGTAGTATCCACTTCTTGATGTATTCTGCACTTCCAACTTCAAACTTTGTAATATTCTTATTTTGAATATTTGGTAGAATTTGTATTAAATATACATGGCTGTCAAATTTTGTTCAAACAGATTAGTGGACGTGGAGAAAAATACAATGGAGGGGATAGAAGTTTTGAGAAAGAACAGCTAAAGCAAAAGCAATCCAAATCCAGTGATTCTGGGACCTTGAGGCCATGGGTTTGCTCTAAACGAAGTGGTTTTATGAAGAAGGTGAGCAGTGAAGATGATCATCAACCCACGAGATGTAAATGGCATTTGCCTAAAGACTTACTGGTTGAGAATGAAGAATCATTTTTGGGGAATCCTCTTTCTGAAAGCATTCTTACTCAGAAGTCTAAAAATCTGTGTGAGAACCTAGTATCGGCTTCTGGAAATGATGAGAGGATGAGAAAGGCATTTCACGATGTTCCAGCTATTGAAATAGCGGAGAAGATTCCTAGAAGGAAAAGAGTAGGTAATCTCTTGGCAAGAGCTGTGGCAGACGATATTGACACATCTTTTCCAGCAACAAAGCAAAATGCAAACCAGCTGGGCAAGGAAGGCACATCGACCCACAATAGTTGTCTGCCAATGTATACAAACTCTACCAGGAGGCACGCATCCAATGAGATGGAAGTTGACACCTGGGGGTATTCAACAAATGATTCCATTATATTTCCTCTTTCTGAAAATCATTTCAGGATTTACATGTAATTGTAACTAAAAATGGAGTATTTTGTCTTGCAGGAAAAACATAATGTCTGTGAACAGCCAATCAGCCGTCAGTGATGGTGGACCTTGTAAAATAAAGAAACGATCAACCCATGGGAAATCTCGAGTACATTTGGTGGTGGAAAGAGATAAAGAAGCAGTGGTTTGTCATTCTAAGGTTGATCGCCAACTTTCTTTGAAACATGGTGGTTCTAAAAATCAGTTGGAAGGAGAAGCTATAACTAATGATACGTGTCCCAGAAGACAAAATGCCCTAGAAATTAGAGAGGAAAGACAGTTATCTGTTTTCCAAAGTAAGAAAGTCATGGCTCTGGAAAGCTCAAAACCTGCAGTTTGTTATGGCAATGATGAAGGGGGGAATGTTGATTATTCAGATGGATTTGGGGTCCTTACATCTTGTAGAAACGAGACTCAAGACAATGAAGAGGATTTCTGCAGTGTAGAATGTGGCCGGGATTTTGATAGGAGTGCTAGTAATCTGAATACACCTTTTGGTAAAGAGTTCTACAAGTTAAGTGACTGTTCAAAAGCTCCAAATAACTCTCTTCAATCTATTCAAGATCACAGAAGGCTTTTATGTAAAGTGGAAGAACCGGCAGCTCCAACTGAGCCAGCTTTTGTTGATGACCAAGAAATGTTTTCTGGCAGTGGGGTTCGACATGACTTGATAGAGCAAACTGCTGAAATAAGTGTGGGATTGGATTCTGGAGTTGGGCAAGGAAATCCATTTCTTGGGGTTGATCCAATACCTATTCCAGGGCCACCAGGATCTTTTTTGCCAAGCCCCAGGGATATGGGCTCAGAAGACTTCCAAGGGAACTCATCACTGACTACAAGCCTGGTCCAGTCTTCTCTAGATCAGCATGACATGCTCGATGGAGATTCATCAGATTCCCCTATATCAGCTACATCTACAATTTCTAGCTCTCCTGCAGTGAGATCTGATTCAAAGTACTGTGAACCTTTATCAGCCGCTGGACCATATGGTGATCAAGACAAGATTAAGTCATGCTTAACAGCTGCTAGGATTGGATCTTCAGTGAAAATTGCAGGTGCACAGGCTACCAATACAGGATTGGAGAGAGCTATTGTGGGTGGAGTACATTTGAAAGCTGATAGGATTCCTGGTGAAAAAGGATCTCTGAGGTTGAAAAATGACCAACCATGCTGTTGCCAAAAGAAAGAGAGATTTTCACTGGGAGTTTCTTCAAATTTTCATGAATTACAACTAAAAAAGCGTCGGAAAATTACTACAAGAACAACTGCTTTAGGAAAGCAAACCAGTTGCAATTCTGAGCCACAGCCTAGTAATGTCAATGTGAGGCCTGAATTTATTCCTCTGAGCAATTGGTCAACATCTGGATCTGAAAAAGATGTTCCCCCGGTTATTAAGCCACATACTGTTCCTATTCCTTTCAAAGACTCCACAGGCACTGAAGTAAGATTTTTGGCTAGGAGTGACTCTGATTCTGTGAGTCCATCTGCTTCTAATCCCATACTCAGGTTGATGGGGAAGAACTTAATGGTGATCAACAAAAATGAGGATGCTTCCATGCCTATAGGGCAGGTTGAACCACGTATGCGGGACATTGAGAGAGCACCCCAATTTCCAACATTTTCCAGAGTTTGTCCAGTCAATATTCAGGATCAAAATCCTTATCAATTTAATTGTATGATCCCTCAAGGTTCTGCCATTTCTAGTCGAGATCTGCATAGCACAATGGGCCATTGTTTTGATGTTGGATTTTCTAATAATATTAGAGGCCATTCAGAGGACTGGAAGTTTCCTCTAGCATCTGCTCGATTGCCGGCAGGCATTTTCCAAGGCCCTTGTACAGATAGTGGTTTAATGACACTGAAGAAGCCGTATGATTACCAAAAAGATCAGAATTTAGTAATTTGGGAGAATGGAGTCAAGAATGGACTTGATGCATCATCCAGATATCCAGAGAAAAACGTAGCACCTCTTGACCACCTGTGCAAACTTTCAAATTCAACTGCCCCTCCTATAAACGAAGTCATCATCATTGATGATGTTCCTGAAGGTGAAAATATAGAGGCCAATGATGTTTTAATGGGCAGTGATGGATGGCGGGAGCGCCAGGTTGATTCATCTCTGGTTTCAATTCAAACAGCTCCAAACTATAATGCAAATCTTCTACATCCTTTATCTTGGTATCAGTCACAAGGACATGCCTATCTTGATGAGTCGCATGTAGTGCACAATCCCTGCTTTCGTGCAGCAGCCACCAGGGTAGTGAATGCAACTCCTGTTGCATGGGTTTGTAGTTCGGATGGTTCAGGTGTTCTGCAGCGGAATCCTTTTGTGGCTCCATCATCCTCAACTGGTCATCTGAGATCTGCAGGAGCTTACTACCCTCCAAGCTTTTCATAGGGGCCGGGTATGCTTAAGCTTGGATGTCACGTACGTTTGTTCTCTGAAACTTACTCTTCACCTATGGGCAGCCACTTTGGGTTGAACAAGAACTCTGCAAAATAATGAGAAATAGCAGTTTGAGGAAGGACAGTCTGCATGGTTTTAGCCAAGTTTGGATTTTAATTCTAATGTAGAAACAGCTGAGCCCAGCGTTGTCCAGTTTTTTTCTTTAGGCAAGCAAAGAGTTTCCACCCAAAGATGAGATAATCTGTAAGCAAAACTTAAATAATAGTGGACGAGCAGGCGACCTTGCTGAAAGACATGGCAATCTAATGTGCCTGTAAAGAAATTCTCACCGTGTTATCTATCAGTTTCCAATCCTTTAAAAATGTTGCATAGAATTCCAACAAAATGCATTTCAAATCCAAAGAAGGAAACTTTGATCAGAGGCTTTGTGGTATTTTCCCTGTGTGTTGACGGATGGAGCTATTAGGCGAAAATAATGATATAATTGATATATAATCTCCCCATGGGGAAACTCTTCATTATTTATCAGCTGGGTTCATGAATTGGCCAACGAGGAGCATTTCATGGTGGCCTTGACAATGACTTAAAATGTTATCGCATGCCATATGCATAGACAATACACACTCCATAAGGTACGACAAAGTCCCAGAATGAATAGAAGGCATCGTGTGTTGAGCGTGAATTTTTATTTAAATGTCACCGCTCAATTGTTGTAGTAGCAGCACGAGAACAGTAGCGTGAAAAAATGAACCGGGATTGATTTTAATAGTTTGATGCGGTACTTACATGAATCCTTGGGGGATGAAACGTTACTTACTTTAAAGAAAGACGCACAATGCATATACATATAATAGACAGCCGTTACGTCATTGACAATGACAATGATGATGATGAATGTTGGTGGTGGGTCGCAGTAGAAAAAAGAATAGATATGAGAGTCTGTACAGTGTACTGCTACAATACAATATAGAGAAAACAAAAGCAACAAGCAACGGACTGATAAAATGAGAACATGTTTTGCATGGTGAAAAACATTACGTTCTCTATCATCTCATCATGTATCTATGCAAATATATCATCCGAGTGCTCCTTCATTGCTTATGTAGAAAGGATCAGATTATCCCTCCTTTTGTCTAATTTTACTTGAGTTTTTTCGTTAGATATTCCTTTTCCTATTCATTTAATTCATCTTCTTGATCAACGTGATAGTACTGATAGCAACTTCATCAAAAGTACTGCTTTCTTTGCCTTTTTCCTCTACAACGGTTTCATCAATACCAGGTTGACTGCTTTCTCCTTGTCCCTTGTTTTTATAGCAGCATCATCGAAATCAATTGAGAGCAAAATTTGATAATTATTCAAGTTCTATTAGGAGAATGATTAAGATGTTCTTCATAGCAGTGGGATTGGACTCTAATTAATTGATGGATGAATATAGAGTTGCAGATGAAGTAGTTTTAGGAGAATTCGAATAGTATTTGGAGGAGTTGACTAAGAAATATGCTATTGATTTTGATCTTTTAGCATAATATAATGAAACGTTAATGCAGTGAGGTAATCTATTTTGTCTAAGTTACTAAAGAATATGTTTTGACTATTCAATCCTCAATAATAACTTATGGGACTTTAACTCCTACTACAGTCAAAGTCCTCATTTATTGCCAGATTAGTTGTACCTTCAAAAATAGTTTTTCCAACTTGAAATACTTTGCACCTTGTTCGATTTTTTAAAAGATTTTGAAATGGAGGCAAACATCTTAAAACCAATAACCAATTAAAAAGTTGCAATTTATAAGATATTCTAGTAACTTGAATTACTATTTAATTTATCATACTGACTTATTTCAATTGTTAAATATTTTATTTTGATAAGCCTTAAAAATTGTTGTAGTTGATGTAAGTTAGCTTTTGTGTGTGTGTGTGTGTGCAAATTTTAGAAAATAATAAATGGCTTTTAAGTACAAATTGTGATACCATCGATCCTTGCAATTATAAGAAGCATATTGTTATATAGATAGTGTGGGGTTACTAGAGATTGCTAAATCTTTTGGTAAGCCTTACAATAATGGTAAGGTGTTTAGTATGACATTTGATCTTCATCACGATGATAACCTTAACTTTATTGATTTGTCTTTTTGTTTAAATCTTTGTAGTTAACAACAATAAGTAAAATCTATGACAGAAAATAAGTTATTAAGAGGTTTTAATTGCTCACTTGAATTTTGACTCTTTAATTTTTGTTATTTACTATATTTTATTTGTTTTTTATTAAGATAAAATTGATTACATAAATAAGGCTAACTTAAGATTAAAAAAGTATTATTAATTTAGTGTATAATAATTCATTTTTGGGCAAATTATATGATTCATTAGTTTAGGTATGTTATTTATTTTTTCAAAAGAATTGAATTTTTAGAATTGTATTGCATCGACTTTTTAGTAGAATGGAAGATTGATATTTAATTTTTAAGTCCTTCATTTTAAATAAGAAAATATATTTTTAAATCCTCACAGTGAACTAAAAAATGTTCAACCTACTTAGTCATCCATACCTTTGATGACTGATTATTATAAGGCTAAAAATGTGATTTGTGCGCTAATCTTTTTATAAAAAAGTTTAAATGAGTTCTTACCATTATCTTTAATACTACTTTACACCCTAAATTTACTCAAATAGTTCTTATGGCATCATGAGTGGGGTATACAAGTGGCACTAAAGATAACCATAGGGACTTACTTGGACCTTTTATGAAAAGTTAAGACACAAATCACATTTTTAGCTAATGTTTAAAGAATTCTTTTTTTAAATCATGTTGGCCCTAAATTGTCCATTTGAGATGCTACATAAGCTAAGTTTATGGTCTAGTTCCTACAAACTGATAGAAACCTAACTCTATCAAGAATTAAGGCATAACTAACACCATTTTAAAAGTATCAAGGAGCAATGTGATATAGATAACAAAAGAGGTTTACTTAGATGTTATGGTAAATGTTTATGTTTGATTAAAATCTTTAGCCTTTTCTATAACTCTATTGTCCTAGTATAAGACTATAGGAAGGTAGATTTCTCATGTTACACTATTATAGTAATAAGTAGAGGTTGATCCAATAAGGATATAGTAAATATAAAGTCTAACCCTCCGACTATCATCTAGTCAATAATTACCAGAGTGATTAGTTAAACCTAAATATAAGTTAAACTAATTATATTAAGTTACCACTAGATACAATTAAGAAAGTAAACATTGAAAAGAAAGCAATATAAGTAAATAAATTAGAATTTTCCCTAGTATCATCCTATACATTTGATTAGTTATATAGAGATTCTATTATTTGAACCGTCGAAGTCCCTAGTGTAATGAACTATCACCTATCGATGTACAACCATTTATCCCTATATTGATTATCTAATATATATTAACAAATCTAAGAATGTAGTAAGTTCGTTGAAACTTCAGAAAACATTACCTGGATTTTAGAAGGATCATGTAGGTCTATATATAGTATCTAGTTCATTCGATAACATATGTGCTGAAGTTAATCTACATATATGTTCTTTTAATAATGTCTATACACAAATTAAATTAAATCTAAGCTTTGACTTGTATCTAACTAAAAATAAAATCAATCCATATAAAATATAAATACAGAACTCTATTATGATTTAAATCAATTTGATGATCGTAAAATATATAACTATATTTAACAAGGTCTTTTGATATCTTTTCAATATAAATGAGTATAATTAATTGATTTATGTTATGTTTTAGGTAATTGTTGAAGACATTTCCTGAGGATGATATTTATCAAAAATTGAAAAGGAATTGTAAACAAAAACATGAACAAAATCATAATTATTGATTGAACACAACTTGACTCGTGCTCATGTGCTAGCCCATGTCCATCATTGATGAAGTGTAGGAAGAGATACAAATTAAAACATGACCTAGAGAGAGATTGTATGGAGTCAAAGAAAATCTACAGAGCAACACAGATTGAGCCATGATCATACTATAAACTACATGCTAATAATAAGAGAAATAAGAGGATCTATGGTTTAGAGGAACCTATTGTAACATCCCGTCTCCATGTTAAGATTTAGGACCCGAAATTTCAGTACATGTGAGCTCAAAGAGAAATTAAGACAATGCATTTTCTTGCTCATGCATCATGTTAGCATATATGCATATAAATACGGAATGTTTTCGCATAAAAAGTGATACATGCATTCATTGACAACTTCCAAGTATAATTGATATTAAATGTGATTTTATTGAAAATGAGGAGTATAAGAAGTAGAAAGATGTGATCTTGGTATGAGTTGTGATAAAGAAAGATTTATAAATAAGATTGGTAGTGATCTGGAAAATGTTCACTAAGTATGCTTTGGTCTATTAGCCATAACTTTTTCTCTAGTTATCCAAACGAGATGATTCTTGATTTGGTTTAAACTAGAAACGTATGGCTACATTTCTTATAAATACATCAAATTTTAATTCTATCTCTAAGAATCTCAAAAATTGTCATGAAGTTAAGAATTTGGTGCAGTATGTTGGTGTATGAATGAGAAATTCATCTTCAGAATTTAGGAGAAAATTTGGTATTGATATAAATAGATTTTAGCAACGTTGCTTTCAAAAAGTTGTAGATCTTTCTTTATCTTTCCAACAGTATATAGTATGAAAATTTTGGACATTGGAGTCAAAAATTATGATCATTATAAGTGGAGACGTTCTGAAGAAAAAACTGAGATGATGGAAATGAGACGATAGAACTGAGACGATGAAAATGAGACAATGGAAATGAGATGATGAAAAATGAGACGATAAAAATGAGACGATGGAAATGAGACGATAGAACTGAGACGATGGAAATAAGACGATGAAAAATGAGACGATGGAAATGAGATGATGGAAAATGAGACGATGGAAATGAGATGATGTTGGATCGCGTACGGTCCGAGTATTCAAAATACACTGCAGAAAAAGACCATACAACAGCATCACGTATAATCGAAAACACGACGGATCAATGAAAATACCTTATTTGCGTGGGTGGATTGCTTCTTTTCGGATTCCAAGACACTGCAAATTGCGAATGCCCTTTACCAGTATCCACACGAGCATGCACGATCCGGGCTGCGGCTGTGGTGTGCTAGCACGTCCCGAAAACACTTTCGAACGCCGCACGATCTTCCTCTCGGATGGCGGCT
>JANZLC010000005.1:18581311-18594905 GCA_026413385.1 Erythroxylum gracilipes | reverse complement strand
AATCTAAACAAGATTCCTAACCTCACGTAGCAGCAAAAATGACAAAAGCTAACCTAGAGAACCAATTACTTGGTTCCCCGGCAACGGCACCATTTTGATTCGAAGCCTTTTGTTCTTACCCTTAGAGTTCAAATCAAAAATATAATTCCAAAGATTGTAATATAGAATGAAACCTCGGGTCATCTCACTTAACCGGAACTTAACGAATGGATATAAGCTAACCTATATGTCATAAAATGCAAGCTAAATTAGTAAAGAAAGGGGTTTTGTTTTGTGGAATTCTTGATAAAATTAAATGAATTGTAAGAAAATGTGTAAAAAGTATTTTTGGGTTTTTGGGAAAAGAAGTTGGAAAGATAAAGATAATAATTAAATGTGATAGTATCTTCTTGAAAATGAGCTTTAGCTATCATAATTCGAAATAAATTATGGTGGGAGTGGAGTCACTATGTTTCAAATGGTAAACCTTAAAGAATTCTTTAAGTCCAAGGTCTTAATTAATGAACTTCATTCCTTAAGACCTTGTTAAATACCCTTAGTGTATATAGTGGGTAAATCAATGCAACAAGTTACTTGGGATCTCAAGGCAAATCAATATCAAACATAACTATGCAAGACAACAAGATCGCAAATAAACATATATGAGACTTCATATATTTAAGCTTAAGATCTACATCAATAAATCCCAACAACACAATGAGTATCCAATACTTGATTAAACTCTAATCAAGAATGTTCAAGTATAAATTACAAATCCTAAACCTAGGAATTCATAAATCATAGGTAAACATAGATTAAGTAACTCACCTTTGAAGCCTATTGAACTCAAGCCATTACTACATCTTCAAGAGGAGAGAAGCGCCCACGCATATAACTCCAAGAGACTTCACAACTGAGAACCCACTAAAAGCATCCATGATAGACAGTGGAAGGAGCAGAAAAATGGTATGGATGAGAGGAGATGTTCAGATGGTAGAGAGAGTGAGTGTCTCCTTAGAACTCCAATTGTCGGCTCCTTTCTTTGTTACAACTTAACCTAAAATAGGTAGTTTATTTACAAACTGGGTCAATGGGTCGGTTACACAGTGGGTAAACTTTTAGAAATGGTTCGATAATTGAAGGTTCACCACGACAAACTTTTCCCGAAAGGTTTTGCTTGGAGTTTTGGCTTCTTCATCGCGGCGACATAATTAATTCACGTTGCGACAAAATTTTTCCGAAAGGTTTCTACGTGAATTCTTCATACTTTGTCGCAACGAACTTCCTATTCCCCTGTTGACTTGTTAACTTATCATTTTCAGCCTTCCCTTCTTGCCTCTGCTTCTTCTTGAGTCTCCTACAATAAACAATGGTAGTTTTCAGTATCAATTGTTCTAAAGAATTAATTTAGTGCAATTGTTAATTATTAGTGACAATTTTACTCTCAAACTACATAAAGTAAAGGCATTTCTCCCAATTCAGCACCAAGTGTGACTCTTCTCATCTTTGAAGAACTCTGTCCAAATTAGTTAAACACATCTCGAAAGAATATCCAAAAACTGAAAAATCATCCACGAATACCTCCATTATATCTTTTATCATGTTGGTGAAAATAGACATCATACATCTTTGGAATGTTGCTGGAGCATTGCAAAGTCCGAAAGGCATCCGTCTATACGTGAAGGTACCATAAGGGCAAGTGAACGTAGTCTTTTCCTGATCATGAAAGTAGATGAAAATTTGATTATATCCCAAATATCCATCTAGGAAGAAATAAAACAAATGACCAACTACTCTTTAAATTATTTGATCTATGAATGGAAGGGGAAAGTGATCCTTCTTAGTCACCGAGTTGAGTTTGCGATAACCTATGCATACTCTCCATCCTATGACCGTTCTTGTTGAAATTACTTCTCCACTATTACTCTCTATTACTGTCTTCTTAGGTACACATTGTACTAGGCTGACCCATTCGCTATCAGAGATAAGATAGATTATTCCTGCATCTAAGAGTTTGTTTATCTCCTTCTTAACCACCTCGTTCATGTTAAGATTCAGCCTTCGTTGATGCTCCCTTACCATTCTACATCCTTCCTCTAGGTTTATTCGGTGCATGCAAACATTTGGGTTTATGCCTCGAATATCGACAATCTGCCATCTAATGGCTTTCATTCGTTTTCAAACAACTTCTACCAGCTTACTTTCTTGTTTCTCACCCAATTGATTGGAGATTATTATTGGTAACATTTGATCTTCACCTAGGAAGGTGTATCTGAGATGTGTAGGTAAAGGTTTAAGCTCTAATTTTGGGGGTTTTTTTTCTATAGATGGTGATATGGGTGCTTCAGTTCAAACCAATTTATCTTGATGCATTTAAACATCTGACTCCTCCATCTCATTATCTCCTGTGGAATCAAGTTTTTGATACCATTGTCTATTTCCATTTCCACTAACTTTACTTCTCCAATGCAACTCTCGACTTGTTCTTGCACATTTCGATCCATAATTTCAACCTTCATGTATGCACTGCTCGTTATTGGATTTGTTAAGGCCTTATTTATATTGAATTCGATCTAATCCTCACCTATTCAAAGTGTTAAATTCCTTGAGTGAACGTCAATTATGGCCTTCCCTGTATTCATAAATGGTTAACCTATGATCAGTCGATAGTTCTTATCTTCTTCAAAATCAAAAACCACAAAATCTACAGGAATAATAAACTTGTCTACTTGCATCAGAACGTCTTCAACTATTCCAATCTATCTTTTAATAGATTGATCAACCAATTGAATCAACATCGATATTGGCCTGACCTCACCCAATCCCAAATTCTTGAATATCGATAAAGACATACGGTTAATGGTTGCTCCTAAATCACACAAACACTTCGTGAATTCAAATTCACCAACCAAACAGGTTATTGTGAAACTCCCTAGATCTTTCAATTTAGATGGCAGCTAGCCAGTGACTATGGAATTGCAAGTTCCAATTAGAGCTACTGTCTAATTATCTTCCTAAGTACTCTTCTTTGATAATATGTCCCTAAAAAATTTTGCATCTTTAGGCTTGTGTTCTAATGCCTCTACAAAGGAGAGATTTATTTGTAGCGTATTTAATTTCTCAACAAATTTTATGAATTATGCATCTAACTTCTTTTTTTGTAATCATTAAGGAAAAGCGATTTTAGGTTGAAATGGTGGAGATTCAATATAAGGAGGGTATTCGCTCATATTCACTTCTTTCTCCTTATTTAATTTTCTCAATAAGATGAATGGGCTTCTTTAATGTCTTTGCAAGTGGTTCAAGTTCCTTCCCACTTTGAACTGTAATAGCCTTTAGTTGCTTCCTTGGTTTTGTTCCTAAAGTGATAAGAAAACTTCCCAATTTTCGCATAGAGAAAGCATTTGACAATTGGTGTACTTTGACCTTTAGGTTGTGGATTAAAGAGGCATGGTTCTTTGTTACTTGTTCAAATTTGCCTTCATTTGCCTTCCATCTTCTTTTGTTCATATTCTAGAGTGTCAAGCTTATCTAAAATCCTATATAACTTCGATTCCATTGAGTTTGATTTATCTTGTTGGAATCTCGATTGTTCTTGAGGTCTGAACTGTCCTCCAGAATTATTCGTCCAAGAGAAATTAGGGTGATTCTTCCACCCAGGGTTGTAGGTGTTGGAGTAGGGAATGTTTCCCCCTCCTCGTCCATACTAGGATCCCATATAATTTACTTGCTTTGGATAATTTTCCTTCATTGAGAAATAGTCCACTGTGTTATGGTCCAACTTCCCATAGAGTTCACACTTAAGTTGTACGGCATTCACTAGAGCTAAGGACAAATACTTCATATTGTTTAGCTGTCGAGTTAAGTTATCAATCCTCTCTTACATTTCCGTCATCTGATCAATAGCTACAATTGCTTTTTGTTTATAAAATGTGGTAATATGTCTACTTCACTCATTCGTCCATAAACAACTGTTACTCGCCATCTCTTCTATTAATTCTTCTGCTTCATCCACTATCTTCCTCATTAATGATCCTCCTGAAGCTGCATCGATCGTGCCTCTTGTGTTCGGGGTAACTCCATTATAGAACGTTTGCAACAATATTCTTTAGGTAAGTTGTGAGGTGGGCACTTCTGTAGCAAATCTTTGTATTATTCTCACGCTTCGTAGATCAATTCCCTACCACCTTGTTGGAAGTTGGTGATTTCCTTAATGATCTTAGTAGTCTTAGTCAAGATAAAATATTTATCTAAAAAGACACGGACTAATTGATCCCAAGTGGTAACATTGGCTAGGTTAAGGGAGTGGTACCACACCTTTGCTCTATCTCTAACCGTAAAGGGAAAGAGCCTAATTCTAACTGTATCTTCCAACATCTGATGATACCTAAGGTATCACAGATATCTAAGAAATTAACTATGTGTGTGTTAGGGTTTTTGTTTGCTAGTCCATAAAATTGCACATTTTGTTGAAGCATGTTCAGGAGAGATGGTTTAATCTCAAATGATGCGGCTTGTACGGGTGATCTAACTACACCTTAGCTAGCCGCATTGAACCTTGGTGATCGGTACTTCGTATCGATCTAAAGATCAATCCCTTGGAAACCAAATCAAAAATAATTAAATTCCAAGGATTGCAATATAGGATGCAACCTCGGGTCGTCTCACTTAACTAAAACCAGGTGAAAAAGGTCTAAGCTAGCCTAATTGTCAAAAATGCAAACAAAAGTGATAAAAGGGGGGTTTGGATCATTTGTAAGAACTAAGGAAATTTAACTAAAATTAAAGGACAAAGTATAAAAAGTTTTTTTTTTTGGATTTTGGGAAAAACGAAATTGAAATTTTGATTAATAAGCGAATGAAATAAAATCCTCTTGAAAATGAGCTTAGGCCATCATGGTTCAAAACAAATTTCCAGGGAGTGAAATTCACTAAGTTTTCTATTAACAAACCTTAAAGACTCTCTTTAAGTCTAGGATCATGATTAATGAACTCCAATTCTCAAGATCCCATTAAGTGCTCTTAAGCCTTAGAACCTTAAAGGACTCTTTAAGTCCAAGATTTTAATCAATGAACTCCAATGCTTAAAACCTTGTTAAATGCATCTTAGTGTGTGAAATGGACAAGTTAATGCAATTGGAAATTGGATCAAGCACAATTTCAATATCGAACACAACTAGGCAAAAAAAGATGATTAACACAATCACCAAACGACATATATGAAACTTAATATATTAAGCATTAAAGTTCTACATATAACCAAATCCATAACACAAGACATCGTTCGACACTTGATTAAACTATAACTAAGATAATTTAACTAGACGGTCGTAAACCCTAACTTAGGAATTTACAACAATGCAATTAAACTTGACAATGTAAGATTGACTCCCTTTTGAAGAACCAGTGAACTCAAGCCGATGCTACATTCTCAAGAGGAAATGTGGACTTAGCCGTGCATGACTCCGAATTCTCTCATGACTGTTGAAGATCCGATGTCAGCCATGGTTGCAATAGAGACCAGCGATGGAGTTGGAGATGATGACGATGATCGCGGATGAGGGGTGGCGAGGATCAGTCCAATGAATGTCTATACGCCCAGTGTGTATATCGATAGCAGAAGAAGCTCCTCTGACCTAAATTTAGCAACATTTTAAATGATGGGCACGGGTTGGGTCAACACAATGCGAGGATTTTTTCAAATAAAGTTCGGATATCCGTCGCGACGAGTTAATTGTTAGACGTCACGACGTGCTGTTGCTTGTCGATGCGCCGCAACGTAGGAATTGGCACACGTCGCGACATGTCTTCTCTTCATGTGCCGCGACGAGAGGCTAGTATCACGTCACGACGTGTTAACTCTTCTGATCCTTTTGACTTTTTTTCTCCTGCAATAAAACACAACAATTTTCAATATCAGTTGTCCTTGCAAGAATTATAACGCAATCAATGTCAATTTGCAACAATTTCACTAACAACTTGCATAAAATATAACATTAAAAGCCATGAAAGTGTAGCCAATTTATATGATAAACTTGGGGTCAATCAAACTTACACTTTAAGATTCAAAAGGCACCCTATAGCTAATTAAAAGATTATAATGGACTATTGATAAAAATAAAGCAAGGCAAAAGCAATCAACTCAACATGTTTACATAATATGAATGCTACCATTGCTCTGATAGCTCAATTATGAGTTTGATGAGAAAATTGGAGATCTTAAGTGGAATAAAGAGACTAGAAAAAATATTATGGTGTGAGTTGTGTGGATTAGAACATAGATTAATCATTTTAAAGATACAAATTACTTTTAGAGTAATTGAACAAGTTGATTATCGAGTGTACTAAAATTAAACTCAAACACACTCCTATAATAAAGCATACAATCTAGGATAAGTAAATGATCTAAATTCTCATGGTTAATTAGGCAATGTGAGTGTCACCTCTGACCAGATACGATAAATAGAAGTAACAAGAGAATAGATTAAGTTTCAAAGAATTAATGGTAGAATATTCACATTTAAAACTTAACTTCTAGTGAAGGAGGCTTTAATTCACAATCTTACAAAACAAGGTTGGTCAACTAAATAAGATGGTAGCCGAGAGACTTCAAGAATCATTACCTAGCAATAAAACAGTTGATCTTAGAGATTATAAGAAGTCTAACATTAGGAGTTATACAGGGTGCTAGAAATAGCCTTACATAAATCCTCTTGCATTAAATTCATATCTTTCATAAAACTTAACACATTCTTAAGGCTTTAATTGGTTAGAGATATAGATTAATCAATTTGAGACTAGACTGTTATAATTCAAGAGAGAGAAACTTCATAATTTAGGAAATTTTGTCACCATCTAAGTTTATTAAATCAATACTACAAAGATGATGTTAGGAAGAGTCTTCTTTGTTTTGTTCATAAAGGTTATTCTTTTACTTAGCTTTTTATTTTACATTATTATTTAACTTCATCAACAATTAACTAGTTAGTAGTATAACAATATATTAGAACGTTCTAACTACCCTAAAAGATGACACTTTATTCATTACTATATTACTGTTCAATTAAAAATACACCTATCTTAAGTTACAAGTATTTATTTTATGATAAAAAATTTTCGAGTAAAAAATAGATTACATGTTCTCTTCTCCATATTTGTTAATATTGGTGATTTATGATTAAAATTTTTTATCTATTTTGATTTTTGATTTATAACCTCTCTTACATATTGAAAAAAAAGAAAAGAGTAATAGAACAGAAACCCTAAAATCATATTCTCATCAACTACTACCCCTTATGGAGTTTTTGTTGTAGAAATTAGACACCTTTCTTTATTTACATATGGCCTTTCTTTCTTAAATCTTCTAGATTTAGACAAACTTGTATATTATTCTCAACCAATCATTGTCTTTCTTGTTTCTATTTTAGAAACCTATGCAAAAAAAAAATTGGATTCTTTTTTTCTTTTGTTTAAACAATTTGAATCATATTAGTTGGATATATAAGAAGAATAAGTTTATTCTTTCTTAAATCTTCTAGATTTAGACAAACTTGTTTATTATTCTCTACCAATATTTTTCTTTCTTATTTCTAATTTAGAAACCCATAACTAAACTTGTTCTTCTTATATATCCAACTAATATGATTACAATATGATTCAAATTGTGCAAAAAAAATTGAATTCTTTTTAATTGGGTGGAAAAGAGAATATATCATATTTTTCTCCCCATCCTCACCAGTTTAGCTAGATTTTTTTAGGCAGTCAAGGTTTAAGCATGGTTGTGGCCAGGCATACTTGTCTCGTTATTTATACACGTCTTACGTAGCTCTTCGCCACTATCAAAATGCCCACCTTTTAATAGTAACTTTACTCTTGTCTCCAATAACTAGCCTTCAATAATGTGATATCTTGCTACATATGTTTGTCCACTCTCTAATGTCTTTTTTTTAATGAAAGAATAATACTAACTAAAGCAAAGTTTGTACAACATCACAATACGATCAACTTTATTGCTAATATATTAGCAAATATTAAGCTTGAAGGAATCAATTATTACATGAGTTACAACAGGAAATAGTATACAAGAAAGACCATTTCATAAAGTCCATAAGTTATTCATTCTTAAACTAGCTTTAGAAATAACTCCATGAGCCATAAAGATTTACCCTATTCAACAAATTGGTCTATCAGTTAGAGTGTTCTTATCCAAATTAGTAACTTTATGGAGCCTGGTATTTCTTTCCCTCTAGATAGAGTATATGTAAAATATAAATGTTGCTTAGAAAATGATAGCATCTTGCTTTAAGTCACAAGTTATTTTCTTGGCATAATCGAGTATTCTTATCCCTCACCTTTTGCCACAATAAACCGACATCATATGTTGAATTCTAAACCATATATTTTAGGAGTAGTTATATAGGAAATATAAAGGATTGATGGTTTTAGAACTTGATTTAAACAATAGGCATAACGAATCAATGCGACAAAGCATCTATCTTTAGTATTAATAATTTGCTTAGCCATGAACCATCTGACTTTAGGGACAAGTGTGCTGCTCCTGATTAATTTAAACCAAGTTACCTTTGATGAATGAAACTGGATGATTGAAGGCAAGAAGCATGGTAAAACTATATGAGTTATCCCTCATCCATACTAATTTATCCTCATCTAAATGATTAGGATTTTACAAAGGATAAAGTTTAATAAGGTAGGAGGAACCTTTGAAATTGTTTAACTAATTTCCATCTTGAATGATGGAGCATACCCTAGCCTCTAATAGAGCATCTCATTGAACTAATCTTTTATTTGTGATATAAAAGACTTCTCTACTTCCTCTAACACAATAGCGCATACCTTGAGAAGCCTTAAGAATGAATTACATCTTAAGAAATTAGTGAATGCTTTAATCGGTCAAGGGATTGGTGTCTTATTTATATTCAAAACCATATTAAGTGCCCTTAACTCCACTAGTAGGGGATTTGATTTGAAACCAAAAACTAGGAAAGTAGATGCCCATAAAGCAAAAAAATAATGAAACTTTTTGTTTGATTTCCTAAAAGTCAAAATCAAATAAATTTTATAAAATAAATAACAAATAAATTATAATAAAGCATGAGTCATAATTTGTACCTTACTCTAAAGCATGATCTATTTTCTTATCATTTCCCTTTAATTGTTTCTAAAATTGATTCATCTCAACCACCATGGCCGTACAAGTGTCAAGCCTCTATGGTATCCATAAAATATATTAAGAGAACTATACAACCCTTTCTAGCCAAAGATTGTTAGATCTCTTAGAATCTAAGCCTATTTATAATAGATTCTAAACATTTTAGTAATTCAATTGAAATAAAATTCTAATTTTAATTAAAGTTTAATTAGAATTACAATTAATTCTAATTAAGTACCAATTATGTCCAAATAAGATATAATATCTCATCCTAATCCTTATTTATTAAATATCATATATTTAATCATAAAGTTTCTTAAACTTTACAATTAAGTCTAACTTGATTAAAACATTTTTCTCTCTTTAACTTATTCTTTATTTGTGACCCATTAGGTTCCTATGTTAGCAATGGATATAAATTAGAATACTAAATTATATTTAGAATTAGATAAATTAGACTCTTTTAATTTATCTTTAATTCTCTAATTAATCAATTTATATCCACAGATCAAGATTAGCATCATATCATGACCATCTAAATATTTAAAAATGATAAATTAGTTTTGACTAATTTTTTGTATAATTCAATACTTTCATTATAAAATGTTTTGATAAGACATAGAGCTTGTAATTAATGTCTACTCTAGTTGGATCTAATCATATTAATTCTCCACCATTAGTAATTGATTTAATTAATGACATTTGTAAATCATTTACAAACCATCATACCACCTTCGCCAAGGTTTTTTCGAATCAATACTAATTGAAAACAATAGAACATTCTCCCTAATCACTTTAGGGTGATGAATTCTATATTGATCACTTAATTATCTCCATATAGTTCGTGCTATATCCAATGACTACGACTAAACTATCCTTGACAATAATAGGTCATAAGTAGTATCAAAGCATAACAATCCCTGTATGAGATAACTTTGGAGATCTCAAGTCAAATGATCACTTATTTAACTATCACAATGAGAATTTCTATAGACATAGAAGTAATGTTCCAAATGAAATTATTATATGAAATTAGTTTAGAGAACTTGTCTTCTAACAAGCATCTATATATTTGTTTAAGTATCTTAATATTCTAGTCTATAAGATTAGCAACTTCCTTCATAAGGAAATATATAATTTTGCTAGTCTTTTTAGGCTCAATTAGTATCCAGTCTTAATAGAACAATGAATAATATATTAATGTAATATAAATCTATAATTATAATCTCATCATAATTTTATTTACAGTTCACATTTATCATATAGACTTTGTCATATATATATATATATATATATGTAAATATATATAAGATAAAGAATGTTTATAAAAAACTATATCACTAAACTACAACCAATCAATTGATTGTAAGGCGTAAACTAATAATCTTTGTTAGACCCTGAACTTTCTTAGAAGTTAGATGTTAGTGTCATTATTTTCTATCTTTTGTGTGTTAATTTTCTTTATTCTTGAGGTTTGAAGTTATACTTAATGGGAATTAATATTGTTTAATGTCAAGCTGTATTTTGGAACTAAATAGAAAGAACTGCAATGATTTTGGGACAAAAAGAGCTGAACTAGACATTGAACCTAATTAGACATAGCCTCATCCAACAACCAAGAGCTTGAAATGTAGCAGGTTGGAAGTAGAAAACAAATGAAGCAAACGACGTAGCAAAAGGGTTTAAAAGGCCGTGAATAGTCTTTCAAAGAAGCAAATATTAAATTGTCAAATCAATTAATAGGCTTGCAAGGAAGCAAGAAAACAACGTGGAGACCAAAAGTATGAAACATAGCACATGGGACCAAAACTACATCTTAAATTGTCGCATCAAGTGGTAGAAAGTGGGGGTAGAAAAATATAAAATAACTCAGCCAAAATGTTGACGTAGGGGAAAGGAGCGTGAAAGTGGCGTGAATAAGAAACCCTCAAAACATTATTTGTGAGATGAAGCAGCGTGAGATGAGATAAAATAAAATAAAGGAGGGCATTGGTGGCTACGGATGGGAGAAGAGGCTTCGATGCTGGTGCAGTGCGTGAGCAATGGAGAATAATAAGAAACCTCCCAATCTTATTTGTCCCATCAATGAATAGTAAATGGGAGAGGGCTACATAAGAAGAAAATAGAGAAGAGATTTCACGACAGAACAAGAAGAGCAACGCCTATGATAGTCCCAACGCCAATGATAGTTGAAATAGCTAGGAAAATCATGATGTTGGGTAACTAAACTTTTATTTCTTGGTTTACGGAATCCTAGTTATTGAACTTTGTATGTTGTGAGACTTTTGTTCTTTATTTCAATCGACTTATTAGTCAAGTATTAATTATTTTTCTGAGTCATTATTTGATTGTTTAATTTGACAGTTGGGTGCACGACTAGTTTGTGATTTTATTCAATCAATCGCTATATTAAACAGGTTGACGTTCAATTCTTTTAATCAAAAGTAGCGACTAGGATTTTTGTCTACTACGTTAGGAACATGATTCTAAGAAAAATAATTGTCTAGGATAAATATGCATCGTATGTATGTTGTCAAGTTTATCGATTTTCTTGATTCGTAAAGATCGTATCCAAGATATTAATTAATAAGGGTTAATTCAAATACATGTTTTAGTTAACTAAACATAAGAGGAAATAGGTAAAGAAATTTATCACCAGGAATGCTTAAGTAATAAATTGGTTATTTTTAGCATCAATGATCAACGCAAGTTCAATAACGAAGAAGACCGAAAACTAAGATTTGTTTCTATTGATTGTTAAATCTCATTGTTTTGTTATTAGTTATTCTTCAATTTCGTATTCCAATTAAATTCTGTTTAATTTACAATTTAACAACCCCCTCTTTTTATTGCGTAACTGCTAATGTCTGAATTCCTCGTGGGAACGATCCCTACTTTCCACTACTACATTAATTTGTGTTGTAGGTAGTTGGTTTCTTTTTATATTTGATTGCAGGCGATAGCATTCACAAAATTTTGGTACTGTTGCCTGGGAATTTCCTGACGGTTTTGTTAATGATGTTTTTGTTTTTTTTGGTTTCATTTCTCTTGGTTACCTTATCTTCTGTTTGTTTTAGTTTCACAGCTTTTTTATGATTTTTCGATCTTTCAACTGCATGGCTCACTATCAGTATACTTTTGATTCTGATTTTTCATATTATCCTTGTTATGATAATGAGTTTCCATTTATTGCTATTTCCAGGTTTGACCATCAAATTGCAGGTTTCACACCCTTAGCCGCGCAAGTACCGAGGGATGACCAATAAGCTAGGGTATGTAAAGTTTGCTCTTTTTAGGTTATTCTTTTTGTACGTGTCCTGTTTTGCAGGATACACAGTACAAATTCGCTTTTCCACCGAGCTATTATCAAGAGCAGTCCTACTTCAAGCCTTAGCCTCTGCCTCCACCATCACCACAAGCTAATAAGACGTCTTTGGAGGAGATCGTAATGAGTTTGGCGATGAGCACTCTTCAATTCCAGCAGTTAACGAGGAGTAGCTTGAAGACTTTGGAAGATCAATTAAGCCACTTAACAGAAAGAATGGAAGTCCTAATGTCTGTAAGAATTTTTGGCCAATAGGAGAGTGATGCGGAGGAGGAGTTGTGCATTGCTTCAGAGAGTGGAGATCATTTAGAAAACCCAGAAGTAATAAAGGAAGAGCAAGCGGAGTTAGGAGAGGAAGAAGTTATAGCTCGAGAAAAGATGGAGGGTGTGTAACCCCCTAAGGTAAGCGATGTAGTTCATGTTATCGCTAACTGAATTTCATTTCCTTTTCCTAGTTGTTTACAGATACAAGAAGAAGAAGAACAAGAAGAGAGAAGTGTAGTTTTTAGGAGAGCTATGGGTGAGCAAGCTGAAGACCGAAGATGGCGAGTAGGATGTTGAGTCTCCACAACCATTAGTGATACTCTTATAGAGACCTTCCTAGTGTAAGAAAGGCGATGCCCGAAAAAATGAGTGGACATTAGAGTATGATGGTGAAGCGATGAAGTTCCACTCATCAGAAGTCATAGAGCATTGTGCTGATAATGAGCCTACTTCGAGGGAAGGTGGTCCAGGCTCCTTACAGTGTTTGAGCATACTTCCTATTGTACTCAAGCATCTGTTTGATAATGGATAATGTACATATGCCAAGGTTCAAGCTTATGACCTTTGATAAGTGGGAGGCCCCTCATTTGTATCCCTTTCTTTTATTTGTTTTTTTAACAATTTTCTTTTATTTTCATTCTTAGGTTTAATTCAGTTTAGCTAGGAATTTCATTTAATATGTTCAATTCTGTAATTTTAATTTTTGTCTTTTAATTTTAAAAAATGAAAAAAAACAAAAATTTTCATGCTTTCCACCTCCCTCTTTCTTTTGCCACTTCTTCTTTATTTTCTTGTGTTTTTCTTTTTGAGAGTACATTGAGGACAATGTAGAGTAAGTAGGGGGGAGGGGGACAATG
>JANZLC010000005.1:18570316-18581211 GCA_026413385.1 Erythroxylum gracilipes | reverse complement strand
ATTAGTCATGAGTAAAGAACAAATGAATGAAAAATTTTGAATTAGAAATGATAGACAAGAGTAAAGTAGTGAATGAGAAATGTGGATAGATCCATATTTTTCATTGGTGTTTTTAGTAGATAAGAGATTATGAAATGGGAAGAATTAGGGTGATAGAAGTAAAATGAAAGCGAGAGTGAAGTTGAATATATATAGTAAGTTGATGAAGAATATATATATATATGTGTACATTTTGTTATTAGTGTTCATGATTAATCATGGACTATAATTTCTTTATGGATGATATTAAGTTGGAATGGAGTTGAGAATGAGGAATAAATGAAGTAGAAAAGGTGATCTTAGTATAACATGTGTTAGGGTAAAACAATCTGGAATCAAAATTTGAAGATGATCTGGAAAATGTAGCAGTAACATGTTTGCTGAGTATGCTTCAGTCTTTTAGCCATAACTTTTTTCTCAAGTTATCAAAATGAGATGATTCTTGATTTGCATTAAACTAGAGACATATGGCTACATTTCTTATGAAGAAATCGAATTTAAATTCTATCTTTAAGAGTCTAAAAATTTGTCATGAAGTTGAGAACTGGGTATAGTACAGTGGTAGATGAATGTATATGTTGTGTTATATTTTAAGTGTTTATGATCAAGTAGAGAATATGAAATGTGTGTGGACGATTGTTAAGTTGAAATGTGAATTAATTAAGGGTGAGGTTAAGTTGGAATTAGGTATATTTAAAGAGGTTAACAATTTGAGATGATGATTTTTTAACATGAATTGTTGATATATATATATATATATATATATATATATATACACACACATACATAAGTGAGATATTATGGAAAAAGAAAGATAGGAATTATGAATGATGAGATGTGGTTGAATGTGATGAGTCAAATGAGTTGAGATTTGAGAGTTTGATAAAGTCAATTTGGTAGTTGAATGGTTATGCTCAGGATATCCCAAATCTAGTGCAAATTTCAAGTCTTCCATAGGGACAAAATTCATGTTTTGACTTCAGGTGAAAAATTGTATTAATTTATGCTAAATTAGACAAATTTGTCTTATAGAAAGTTGTAGATTATCTTTCTAACTTTCCAACGGTATATAGTATGGAAATTTTGGACATCAGAGTCGAAAGTTATGATCTTTATAAATGGAGGTACTTTGGAGAGTGTAGTTAGTGATTTAGAACTCTGGTAATGTGAGGAAGACCCTGTAGAAACTTATCTTCTTATGCACTGCTGAAATCTTCTATATCTTCTATGGTTAACCTTCTGTATCTTCTATGGTAGACCTTTTGTATCTTCTATGGTTGAACTTTTGTATCTTCTGGTGCCGAAACTTCTTCTATGCACTGTTCATTTTATATATTCTAGTCCAATTTTGACCCTCTAGATGATTGAATCTATCTTTAAGGTCTTCATGAAAGTTGTAGATCTTGAAGTCTTCTTTCAAACCATCTAAGAATGACCTTGATCTGTATCAATAGAGAAAGTTATGCCAATTGTTATACATCTTTTATGCACTGTTCATAAACTTATTCTGGTACTGTTCATCTTACTTCTTCTGGTCTAATTTTAACCCTTGAGATGACTGAATCTATCTTTAAAGTCTTCTTAAAAGTTGTATATCTATGAGTCCTCTTTCAAACCATCTAAGAATTACCTTGATCAGATATCTATAGAGAAAGTTATGCCAATTGTCCCAAATCGTCTGAACTTTCGTCTAGTTTCGTCTGACCTTTCGTCTGGAATCGTCTTACCCTATCTTCTTGTCCAATTTTGGGCCTCTAGATGACAGAATCTATCATTGGTGTCTTCATAAAAGTTGTAGATCTAGAATTTATCTTTGAAACCGTCTAATAATGACCTTGCTTCGACATATATAGAGAGAGTTATACCATTTCTCTCGAGAATATGATTGAGGACAAAACATTGTTTAATTCTTTTGGCCATAACTTCATCATCCGACCTTCAAACAAAGTGATTACTAGAACAATAATTTCTTAATACATTTCTCTATTTCTACATAGAATTTGATAACATTTGGTGGGGATTTGAAAAAGATTGTTTGAATCAAAGTAAGGGTATCGATTGAAAGAGTATGAATTGGATATGTTACTGAACATACTTTGGTATTTTGATGATATTTTGGTTGGTAGAGCTCCGAATGAGATGATTCTTAATTCAAAATAAATTAGAGACATAGAGCTACAAATTATCTAGAGGAAGTGAATTGTAAGTCAGTCCCTAAGACTTTTAAAATCTGCATGAAATTGGGTATAGTGTACTGTTTTAGTATAAGAACAGTCCGAAAATGTTTGGTGCATTACTTTCAGATTTTTGAACCGAATTGAATGATTTTGGTATCATTAGAAACTTAAGATAGTAGTGAACATTTTTCTAGAAGAAAGTGTTATGTTAGAATGTTCAAGGGTATTTTTGGCAAGAGACTTAAGCATAAAAGACATAAGGCATAAATGGAAGGGCAAATTGGACATTTCTCAATCATTAAGGGCATAATTGGAACAAGAAGTGTTGTCTTGCATTTTAAGAAGAGAGAAGAATGAAAATTGAAAAGAAAAAGAGAGAGTGTCATGAAGAAGATAGAGAAATATAAAAAGAAGAAGAGAAGGAGAGGAAGAAGAGAAAACATTAATTTTTCTTAATCTTCAAGGGAGATTTTGGAGCTGTTCAAGAAGGGAAAAAGGTAGAGGAAGAGAAGAGCTTCCCTTTGAGCTAAAGATCTCTTCATTTGGTGAAGAATGAAGGTAAGATCATCTTGAATTTTTGGATTTTTTGGAAGGATTTTAGTTCATGGAGTTTAGAAAATGCTTGGGTTGAAGAATTTTGAGAATTCTGGCTCGTTTTGTTCACGTAGTAAACTTTGGTTTTCTATTTCATTTCACAGAACTCTCGAGTCATTTGTTTGTGCATTGCATAATTGAATTGTCAAGTATGATGCATATTTGAGTTTTATGTTTTGATGGACGAATCTTTATGATACGTACTATGTGATGACATTCGAATTATGAAAATTTGAGCTTGAATTTTGGATGATAGAATTGCTAGAGTAAAGGGGATATATATAGATACTTTGTTATATTTATACATGTGTGCACTTGAATTGAATGGCTCATTGCCAATGGTTATAAATGTATATTCCACAGAACTTCGCAACTCACCCCATTACCTTCCACTCTGCAGTTGAAGAAAAAGCGGATCAACATTGATCCTTGCAAAGTTTGGCAAACACCAAGAATAGAAACTTTTGTATCATATGTATTTGGTATTTTGTATTAAGCCGATGGTGTGGCTTTTGATATGTAAATAAATTTTTTCAACCTCTTTAGCTTTAGTAATGAAATGATAGACTGAAGTAGTTTCGGTTGTGTATGTTCATAATTGACTTCTTTGTTAAAATGGTTGAGTTGAAGTAATAAGTTTGTTTTAATGTTTGTCTGTTGTGGGCACGCCACCTTTGCGGGATGATGGTTAATGAGGGTTTATTTAAATAACCCTAGAGGGAAATGCACTCACATTTTATGACTCCGAAAATACGGAGAAATGTGTTTGCTCACAACTTATGGCCCTAAATGTTGGGCTCCGAAGCGGGGTCCAGCATTGTTTAGTATCAAAGAAGAAGAAATGTGTCTAGTCATATCGTATGATTCTGAATGTTGGTCTCCGGAAGCGGGTCCAACAATCTCTACGTGAACTAAGCAATCGTTTAAGTATTTTAGACCGTATCACTATATGATAATTATGCTACTACTGGGATAATAGTTTAGTGGGAGAATTCTACAAGATTCTCTATAGTGAGCAGTTGATTAAATCTTACAATTTTCATTTTAATTATCATCATAATTAAGAAAAACTTCCTAACAACATACTTAGATTTTTAATGAGACCTTAGCTCCTTTTACATGCCCAATGAGTCTTACGTTTTACATTACATTGCTATCTTAAACAATGTAAGGAACTATACCAGTTTATTAAATATCTCTTTAATCCAAATAATCATTTCACTAAATGAAAATTGTATTTTGGCTTCATTAGCAATTATATTTTAAATTGGAACTTTTTCAATCTTAAAATAATATTGTTCCAAGTAACATATACCTTAATTAGGATTTTTACTTTCTAAAGTTAATATCCTTATGACCTTGAATTCAACTATCAACTCATAAATAGAATAATAAATATCATTATTATTTCAGAAATATTAGATATCTAAACAACTTTAGTACATTTATATACTTGGACTAGAATAGCTGAACAATTTTGTTGTTACCTTTTCATATCCAATATGAATTTTTTCTTAGATAATTATATTTTCAAAAATTGAAAATATAAATTATTGTTCTCTATGAGCAATATGTCTTTACATACTCCCATTGAAGAGGAAAACTATACTTCCACTAACCTTCTTGCATACATGATATATTCACAATCATCTCCAAAATAAAAATTCTGAATTCATAATGAAAGTGAATCTTTAAACGTCTTTTATCTAATTCAGTTATACATCAAATATAATAGAGGTACTAGTTCCAATCAAATGCATTATGAGGAAATTTGAAAATTTTAAATTTCATCTTATTCTCACTGCTTATCTTGAGAACCATTCTCCTATAAGTATACATTACGATAAACAATTTTTTCAATAGGTCTGTAAGATTATATCCAACCTTTAGAATATATTATAACCTTTTATTATCTAATTTAGTTCTAAACTTAGTGGATGATATATGCTTCTACTAAGCAACACATCCGTAAACTGCTAACGTTGGTTCTTTCAAACTCTTAGCGTTTAATATCTAACATGAAATCTTCCTAATTCATTTAATTGGAACCATTGAAAGTAAGTTATAATAGCAATAACTATAGAAGAATAAATATTGCATCATATAATATCTTATATTTTATTTTCCTCCTTACATAATCCAAACTTTTATGGAATTTTATTATGAAGGTTTTCACCAAAGAATCTAGTTCCTTATAAATAATAAAAAATTTTAATTTCATCATATCGATCTTTTCAAAATGCTTAATTCCTATTTAGATTTAAATAATTTAAACTTTTCAAAATTTTGAATCTATATTTCATTAATACATATGACTATATGATATAAAGTCATTAGTACTTCCAATAAAATATAAGAATCATCCTTTTATGAATTGTTATTCCATCCAATAAATCACTTGTATTGATTTAACAATTCAATATTATTAGCATCTTTTCAGCAAAGGTTGATTTTTTATTCTTCAACTTAAAAAGTTTCATAAATTTCATACGATTTATAAATAAAAGGATACATATATCTTTGTATGTAACATTCTAATTCTCATTATGTTGATCTAACCAACAAGGCATAAAAAGATAGTCTCGATTATCTAACTTTTTATTCTTGCTACTTATGTTAAAAACAAGTCTCTTTTCATCCAATATATACAAACTATTCATATAAACTTGGATCAAATGTGTTGAACATTATAGTAATGTTGAATCTAAATTTAGTATCAACGACTCATAAGTGTGAACTATAAATGCATATAATCTCTATCATATCACATATAGGCAAGAAAAGACATACAAACATTTTTATTTTGATGACAACTATTATCACAGTAAAAAAATGCCTTTTAATGTGATCTATATCTATGCTTTTATTAGGCTTAATTGAATGAAACAATTTCATCAATATATTATAACTTTCAACTTTACTCTATGCAATGTCTTATATCTTGGCATTATGGTGTTGATATAGATCTTTCATATTGTGATCAAAGTTGATAATAAATTGTTTAACTCATAATGTCAATACATTTTTTCGTCTATATGATTTTGACGTATATCTAAAGCTTTAACATCAAATCCTTAATAGGAATTAATAGCAAACTTACATAATGGACATACAAATGCTCTATCTGATTTAGTTTTTTAAAAGTAATTGTATTAAGCCTTAAAAGGCAACTATATATACTGTTGAGAAAGTTTTATATCTAATAAAACTCTCAATACTTGTAAGTATACATATCGTATCTTGTAGTATCGAAAGGGATCGTTCCCACGAGGATTATGCGATTGCTAAAAATTTAAACCATACTTTGTCTAAGGTAACATGAAATTGAATTTAATAAAAATAAATAACAGAAATTGAAATAGAATAATAAAACAAAGTAATTAAATCAAATAAGAAGTGAGCTGTCAATTAATTTAGGGTATGATCAAGGATGAAAGCTTAGGATTTATTCCTCCTTTATTTTGTTTCCTTAACTATTATTGATCCAATTATGCGTTGATCCTAGATTTCCTAAGGGATTGATTACTCTCTCTTAAGATCTATTTAATTAACCCTAATTGAATGCAAACATTCTTGATTTTGCAACCTCTCAATTCATAAACCTTCCTAACGTTTTCAATTAGATTAGAAGTTATCTATAGGATAATCAAGTTCTCACACTAGATCACTCTTCGAAAGACTGTCAATTTGATAATTGTGAGCTTATTAAATCACCAACTCTCATTACACAACCTAATATGATTACTTTTGACTTACTTTCTTGATTTATTGTCAAAGTATGAGCATACACAGTTATCAAAACAACAAAATTTTAAATTGAATTAATAAAGATTAAAGTCAAAAAATAAATTCAAAATAAACCCTAATCTAGAATTTAAAAACTTATGAATATAAGAAAAATATGGAAATCCAATTACACATTAGTAATAATGAAAGAAACAAGGGAAAAAGGATGAAAACTCTATTTGCTCCTTAATCTGGAAAGCTAGAATTTCCTGATGTTGTTTTTGATCTCCCACTTTGATCCACTTTAATTCAATGGCTACTGTGTTTTTTGTGTGTCTTTCATATTCTCAAATAATAGTCTAGGGTCCTAGGGTTTTGTAGTTCCCTACTAAAGTAAATCACGCATTAGTATAGACTTTACGTTCAATTTACAAAATGCACAAGAAGGGGGGTTGAATTGTGTATCCTTTTGCGTGAATACAATACCCTTTTAAAATTCTTTGAAAACTTGCTTTTTCAAAACTATGAGTAAGAATCACGATGTATTGGAATTAACTTCTATATACTTGTATAAAACAAATAAAATTAAAAGTAGAGAGTTCAGAAGTTGACACAGTGATTTTATCCTGTTTACCCCAAACCGTGGGCTACGTCCAATCCTTAGAATCCTTTATGAGATTTCACTATTCTTTTCAAACTGTACAAGTATTCTTTTCCACAAAGCCTCTTCAGGTCTCTTATACCAAGTATTCTTTTTCTTACTTAGCCTCTTCAAGCTCTCAGCTTTTCTTCTTTCTTACAGAAAGATATTGCGAGCTTTGTTACAAAAATGATAGCTCTCGTGTTTTGCACAAATACAGTGTTTAAAAACTTAAGATCAGTATCTCAAATTGCTAACTCAAAATCACTAACTTTTTTTCTAAGCTTTTTTAGTCGTTGACTCCAACTCGTATTTATAGCCTTTGTCTTCAATTGCTTCTTGATAACTTCTTCTTTCTTCTTGTTTCTTGATCTTTGAAGAAGCAGTTATGCAGTTGCGTTCTGTAACTAACTCAAACTGATTAACTATCCGACATAGTATCGGGTCTTTGTCTTATATCGCTTCCGTCTTACTTTTGCTTCAGCTTCCATCTTACTTACTTTCGTCTTAGTTTGCTTCTGCTTCTGTCTTAGTTTGCTTCTGCTTTCGTCTTAGTTTTGCTTGAGCTTCCATCTTAGTTTGCTTCCGTTGTCGTCTTACTTTCTTTCATCTTAGTTTGTGTTGGCCCCTAAAATTTTTTTTAATGAGTAAGCATGATTTAGATTAATTTCGAGGTTTTGATAGATAAACTAATTACCAAGAGTTACAAATTATGTCAATGTGAGTAAGACTTTATGACATGAGTTAGTTAAAGTATTAAAGTAGTAAGAGAGTGTGAGGGTAATTTTGGCAAGCCACATAAGTCTAGAAACCATAAGATATTAAAGGAAGGGCAAAGTGGACTTTTGTAAGTCATTAAGGGAAAAATGGGAAGAAAGAAGTGTTGTTTTCTTCCCAAAGAGGGGGGAAAACAAAAATGGAAAAGAGGGAAGTGAAATAACAAATCAAAGAGAGAGAGGAGAGAGATTTCGGTGGTTGAGAGGAAAAGAAGGGAGGAGTTGAGCTAGGGTTTCTTTTCCTAAGCTTTCTATAGAGATTGGAGGTTAGGCAAGAAGGGAAAACGGTAGAGAAAGTCAAGGGCTTTCTTTTGAACCAAGCATTTCTTTGAACTAAGCATTTCTTCTTTTGGTGAAGATCTAAAGTAAGAGCATTTTAATATTTTAGATATTGGAAGGTTTTTGGTTCATGAAGCTTAGAAAATGCATGGGTTTAAGTTTTCTAGAACCATTTTATGGAACATACTTTGTGGGTTTCCATTTTAGCAACCCTATTGAAGTTGGGAATTTTTATCTATAAAAAGGGAATCAAGAAAGACAAGAGGAGCAAGAGGAGAGACACATTTGAGCAAGTTATAAGCCAGGACATTCAAGGTGGGTTTCACTTTTATAGTTAGGCGATAAGCTAACAAAAGTTTTCTGTCAATAAATGACAGTAATTAATTTTGCAACAACCTCATTCATGTACATTTAATGTTGTTAAGTGCTTCAAGATTTTCCTACATACTTATACATGATTTGTGGGATGATACCTGGAAAGTTGTTTTTATTAAATGATTCTTGGAAAAGATGCATGATTATGAAACTATACTTTTGGAAATGGTTTTTAAGATAGAACAAGCTTATGAAAAGCATATTTTCAAGAGAATGTGCCTTTTTAGGCATTATGTTTACAAGGTATTGCAATCTATGTGTTATGTGGGTTTGTGGTAGTCCCTCAAGAACTGTCACATGCACGTTGACCCAAGTATAGGCTTCTCCCACCTGCCCGCTAGTGGCATGTAGCTCCCTCAAGAATTCATGACTACACAGGACCATTTCATTGGAAATGTGTAGTGCGTCATGTTTTGGACTTACCCAAACCATTTGATGTGTTTATGTGTTCATGATAAGTTGATAAGAGTAATGTATTCATGATTGGCATACACATGAATTTTTGCATTAAAAATGTTTTAAAAATGTCTTTGCTTGTTACAATCTATAAAATTGTTAACTATGGGCTTTAAGCTCACCCCCACTTTCCTCCCCATAAGCAGGTGATGAGCGAGAGATTGAGTCAAGGGCCAATTCATCACTCCACTTATGAAATCTTGAAAACCAAGGCTTTAGTTGCATTTTGAGCAATTTATTGTTCATGTATGGTTTGTATTTTGGGATTTTTGAAACATTGATGTATTGGGGGCTTGAAATGCCACTAAAGGTTTGTAAAACTACGATCTTTTGATGCTAATGGTTTATGATTTGTTTTCTCCCATGTTTCCCAAGTTTTCATAAGGGGAAAATTCGTGTTCTGATTTCAGGGAAATTTCTGGGTTGATCTGGGCTGATTTAGGCAAACTCACCTTCTAGAAAGTTGTAGTTCTTTCTTTTATCTTTCCAACGCATGAAATTTTTGAATATCTAAATCGGAAGTTATGGTCCTTATGATGGGAGATGCTTTGGAGAGTGTAGAAAATGATTTAGAATCATCTTAGTTTCACATCGTCTTAGTTACTGTTCATCTTCTTAGTTACTGTTCATCGTCTTAGTTACTGTTCATCATCTTAGTTTTGCTTCGTCTTAGTTTCACTTCGTCTTAGTTATTTCTCATCGTCTTAGTTACTGTTCATCATCTTAGTTTTGCTCTGTCTTAATTTTGCTTCATCTTCGTTTTGCTTCGTCTTAGTTACTGTTCATTGTCTTAGTTTTGCTTCGTCTTAGTTTTACTTCGTCTTAGTTTCTCTTCTTCTTAGTTACTGTTCATTGTCTTAGTTACTGTTCATCTTCTTAGTTTTGCTTCGTCTTAGTTACTATTCATCGTCTTTGTTACTGTTTATCGTCTTAGTTTTGCTTCGTCTTAGTTTGACCGTCTTAGTTTGACCATCTGTATCATCTTAATATCTTATGTTCCATTTTTGATCCTTATAGAGACTGAATCTTGCTTCATGTTCTTCATGAAAGTTGTAGATCTAGTAGGATTCTTTCAAATCGTCTAGAAACAAAGTCAATCTGACATTTGTAGTGGGAGTTATGGCAATTGCGCCAAGATAGGTACAAATTGATTAGAGTTACAATTTTGAAGAAGGCTAGTTGTAATTCGGGTGATTGACTAGTGTGGGCACACCAACCTAGTGGAATAATGACAAATAATCTTGCAGGGTAATAAGCACAAGGCTCACGATTTGGGATGTTGGACTCTAGAAACGGGGTCCAACATTTGGATAACTAGAGAAAAAAGTTATGGCTAAAACACAGGAGCATATTCAAAGATCATATTGCTGCTAAATTTTCTAGATCAACTACCAATTTTGTTTCCAAATCTTACCTACGACAAGTCATACAAAGATCACATTTTCTACTCCCTCTACTCCTCATTCTCAACTCCATTTCAACTCATTTCTACACTCATTCATTAACACAAACAGGTCATAAACACATTTCTATACTCATCAACTTCCAATTCTCTTTAAAACGTCATTTTCACAACTAATCCTTCTTAAAAACATATGTAGTTTAACTCATAGTTTCTTACTCATCATATACCATATCAGTCATCCATAAAACAACTCTTAACCCATCATTTAGCATTTATATGAAACAAAACATCAATATATATATATAAGTATTCATTTCTTCACCAACATTCTAACATATACAAAACTCCTTATCATGATCATTCAACCTCTAAAACACCTCTATAAATCATTAATCATCAATAAAAGCAAGAAATTTACATGCTCTTTA
>JANZLC010000005.1:18541221-18552660 GCA_026413385.1 Erythroxylum gracilipes | reverse complement strand
CCTTTCTGCTCCGCTCTTCGAATAGTCGACTAATAGGCTGATAGTCGACTAGTCCATTTAACCAACTGACAGGTCTGATGTCAATAGTCGAATTGCAACATAATGGTCGACTAGTACTAAGTCCAACTTACGCTCCACTCTTCTAATAGTCGATTAATAGGCTGATAGTCAACTAGTCCATTAGCCAACTGACAGGTCTATTGTCAATAGTCGACTTGCAACATAACGGTCAACAAGTACTGAGTCCAACTTACAGATCTGCTTGTCAATAGTTGACTTGCAACATGATTTTGTGTTGAAAAATAGATTGATTGTAAGGTGCAGCTTGAGTCGGAAGTCAAGTTAAGTTGGAAGAGTTCACACTAAACTAAAAAGTGTGTAGTAAAGAGTTTTGCCAAAAATCCTAAGTCGGAGCTTAGGTAGAGGACGTAGGTCTTAAGTACCGAACCTCTATAAACATTGTGTTTATCTCTTTTCTCTACTCTTTTACTTTTCAATTTGTTTGTTTGTTTTGTGTGTTTTAACTCTTTGTTTTGTAGCACTTTGTGAAAAGCTTAATGTAAGTTGGACTCAGTACTAGTCGACCATTATGTTGCAAGTCGACTATTGACAATAGACCTGTCAGTTGGTTAAATGGACTAGTCGACTATTCGAAGAGCGGAGTAGAAAGGTTTATCAAAAATGTGAGTACTAGTCGACTGATTCCTTGAAGACAAGTTGACTATAATGTACTAGTCGACTATTATACATCGACTAGTCCGTTTAACCAACTGACAGGTCTGTTGTCAATAGTCGACTTGCAACATAATGGTCGACTAGTACTGAGTCCAACTTACAAATATGCTTGTCAATAGTCGATTTGCAACAGATGGTCGACTAGTACTTAGCTCCAACATACATATCTCACATAATCTTCGATCTATGTTTGTTGAGATGTTTGTCCTAGTCGACTATTACACACCGACAAGTCCATTTAACCAACTGATAGGTCTATTGTCAATAGTCGACTTACAATATATTGGTCGACTAGTACTAAGTCCAACTTACAGATCTGCTTGTCAATAGTCGACTTGCAACATGATGGTCGACTAGGACTTAACTCCAACGTACATATCTCATATAATCTTCGATCTATGCTTGTTGAGATGTTTGTATTAGTCGACTATTACACACCACAAGTCGACTATCAGTTGCAGCTGAACATATCTGACTGAGTTAATTGATTACAAACGGAATTTAAGAAATTGAAAACAAAGAAAAATTGATCAAGGTTTTTATGCCTTGTCTTTTTGGTTAGATTGTCTCCCCCTTAATTAATGAACTCAATACTGACTTCATCCTTGTCCCCATATACAGTAGTATCTTTCTTATTTAGAGGAATAACTTAAGCTAGTTTTAGATTTTGGACTATTGCTTCTATGGGGACTACCTTATTTGTTAAGGTAAGAGTCGATTGAGCAATAATAAGACTATTTTTCACTTCTTTCACTTGGTTTATATTGGTGGCAAAGCTTCCCTCCATTTCATTTTTCATGTTCTTTTGTTTCCATACCTTGATTTGTTTCTCAATATCAAGTTTCCATATAGATGTTATAAGGATTGTTTCTTCTACTAGATTACCCTCTTCATCTGGCTTATTAATTATAATGGATTTATATTAAACTTTTTCTAGCTCCACTTTAACATACACATGAAAATCTAATTCTCTTTAAAATAGTAGTATTCTCATCTAAACTCATAGGCCTACCAATCGTACTCACAATATAGCTAAGCCCTTCTATAGACTAGTACTAAAGAGGAACTATATGAAAATTTACCTATATAAGGCTAGCTTTATCCAAAGTGAGGCCAGACCTCTATTTCTATAGCATCAATGGTCTACCTTAGATGTGTGAAGGCCCCATCTCCAAGATTTTATCAATTTTATACTCAGCAAAGAATTTTAAAACAAATGTTTCCTCTTCACTAACCAGAGCACTCCTCTAAACCAAACTTCTACCACTGCATATTTTTTCAATAATGAACTTATGGAAATGATAACTTTTTTTTCTAAGAACAAACTAGATAAAACAGTTTTTCATTTTTTTCACACCTACTATAAGGTCTCCTTAAGTGAAAGAACAAGATCTCCATGCCTTCTTTATGTTTTATAATGGCTCGAAAACCTATTTATTTTCCAAAGGTGTTTTAGACTTACTAAGACTAGAGGATGGTAAGGTCAATAAAGTACTGTTGGAGTTGAGATTAAGGCTTTGTGTGGGAAAAAGGGAAGTTGTTTGTTGAGGTGAAAGTGAAGAGGAAATTTCAAATAATGAAAAAAAATAAAGTAGGGAAAGAGGAATAAGGTCAAATGATCAATTAGGAAAATAATACGCAGAAGTTTAGTTTGGGACAACATGTAAGGCTATTATTATTAGGTGAGATCAGTGGGGAATGTTACTAAAATATTGGAGCATCTCTTTCTAGCAATTAACATTAAGAACATATTTGTGAAGTCTTTTAATGCTTTTTATGTTAATATGATATATTATTTTATTTGAGATTGTTTTGATGTTGTACAACTAGTTAAAGGAAGAAGTTTTCGCATATTTAAGCTCCTTTATGCATGCTTTTGATTTTTCATCTTAATCAAGCTTAACCTAGACCCAATTAGGCTTGTCTTATTCCTCATTGGCTAATTAAGCTTGGCTTGGTCTAATTAGGCTTAGTATGGCCTAATCAAGCTTAGCCTAACTTGATTAGGCTTTAACCCTTACCAACCTTGATCAGGCTTAAACTCGCGAATGCATTTCTATTTCTAAGCTTGATCAAGCCTTGGGCTAAGCCAAGGTCAACATTAAAAGGTTGGAATTGGGCTTAAGTCATAGGTGAGTTAGACCTAACTTGACATATTACCAATCCTAGTCATATAGGTTTATATCTAGATCCATGTTTAATTCTTAATATATATGCACAAGTTAATCTATAGATGGGTTATTTTATTTTTTATATATATGTAAATTTGAATTAGATCTAAGTTTCACTTATATATGATCAACATTAAAATTAATGCATATAAATCTCAAATATAAATGTTGTTATCCTATAATCATCATTGAAATAACAAAAATAATAGTTGAAAGAAAAAAAAAGGAACTCATTCTAAGGTATCTCTTAATAAAAAGCTTTGATGAGATAGTGATAATCTCTTCAAAATGACTTTTAACCTCTCTTTATATTGAAAAAGTGACTTTTAGATATATTTTAGATCCTTTCTTTGGTAAGCGAGTGCTAACCCTAATGAAAAATAAAGAATGGAATAAAACAAAGTGAAAAGATTGCTTTTTTCTATAGTTTTCGTTGCTTTTTTAATATTTTGTCGATTGTAAAATAGTTTAGGATTTGATTGTTTCTCACATTGTGTATTGTTTTGCTTTTTTTTTTATGACATGCTCATTGTTTAAGTCATATATTTTACTTTAACTTTCTATAGAGGCATACTAATTAGGACAAGTTCTTATCTTAGGCCATGTGTCTCACAAAAAATTATTTCTCTTCCATCTAACCTCCCCTTAGACTATATATCAAATTACTTATTCATCTTCAGATTGTTTAAGAGGAAAATGTGCTAGCATATGGTCATTTTTCAAGTCATGTTTAGACACAATTGTTGTTTTCTTGATGTTTTGACTCATAAACTCCTTTATTTCTTAGTTATGTCATTCCTCAATCAAATCTTTCACAATTACCTAAAAAATACATAAAATAATTTAATTTATATAATTTATATTGAAAACATCACAATATATCAAGGAAAATATATGGATATTTCATCGACATAACTTGATAGTAAGGATCTTACATGAAACATTAATTAAAAGATTATAAGTTTCCTTTTTGAGGGTGTATAGTTAATCTTTATACTTAACATTTCCAGAGCATCTCAGAAGAAATTACTAAGTTTCGATGCTAGTTATGACCTATGTTATTTAGGGTAGTTTAATCAGTAGTACCTAAATATAGTTTAAAGTATATGAAGATAATTTAGTAAGTCAATAAAGGATTTGTAATCTTAAAATAATTAAGAAGAATGTTCTGTTATTCTTTATTTGTAATGATTTTCTAATTCTCTAGCTAGAATGAAATGAGATTTGAAAAGATTAGCTTGAAAATCAATCATATAGTAGTTATTAACTTGTAAAAAAGAACATGATTAGATATTTTTATAGAATAAAAATGGATTTCACAATATAGATCCAATTAGAATATTGAATGATAAAAGATTAAATATATATTATAACCATACATAAAAAAGTTTATCAAACCATTTTAATATTTAAATATTTGAATAGTTATGATGAATTTGACATTATTCATGATATATGATTATAAATTGTTTATCTAAAAATTTTGAAATATTTGGACATTCAAAGGCTTTATAATAAGTTCTATCATGCCAACACCTAGAATAGCACACTTGGTTAGGCTACTAATCATAATGATTTGAGTAAGGATGATTAAATTCTTTTTAAATTTGCTTATAGGAACACATTTTACTTAATTTGGTATGAAAGGAGCTCCAGACCATTTAGAAATAAACAATATGTTGAATCTACCATCTAAATGGATATCTACAAGATAAATGGTTTTACTTAGAACAGTACTACACTCGAATCTTGCTCACAAATGGGCTTTACGACTTTATACTCCTATTAACACGTACTTTTACTACGCTCCTTATAGACATATACTACTCAATTCAATCTTCTTGGGTTGGATGAGTATAGTGTAAGGGCTAGGAACGCAACTCTTGTGGAAGGAACCAATTGTAATAGTGTACTATCGCATATAATCCCTCCATCTACCCACTTGAAGAGATTTTGCATGCCTACAATGTCTTTATGAACTTGGAACATTTCAAACAATATTGTATATAGAGTATAGGAGCTTCATAATATGGTTATATATAGCTTCTATAAATTGTAACACATGAACTGAGTGTAATTTACCATCCTATTTGGATATATATTCCATTTATTTTTTATTAAAGAGATATTTGAATGTATTAAGGTGAATAATTTAATTACAGCTAGACTTTAATTATAATTTAGAATTTAATTTTAGTTTTAAGACTTAATAAAAGCATATTCTATCTTTATATAAAAGGAAAGATACTAAAAAAGCTAATCATATCTATCAAACTCTCTTTATATGGAATATAAGGGGGTTAAATGACCTCCTTAAAAAAAGGTGATGATTAAGGAAGTAGTAGATGAAAGGAAACCTATTTTGGTAGGTCTTCTAGAGACTAAAATAAAGGCATCTCCTAATCATATGGGATTGGCATTTTTGGGTGCACAATGGAAGTATATCTCCAATGATTCATAGCAATATAATGGTAGAATTATTTGCTTGTATAGTTCTGATTTCATTGAGGCTAAGATCAATAAGACGAGTGAGTAGTTTATCCATCTGCACTGTTGGCTACTAGGTAAGTTCTATTTTGATGTAACTCTCATTTATGCTTCAAACTTTGCCTTTCAAGAGGAAAGATAATGGGATGATCTTCAGATCATTCATTTTGGGATGAAACTTCCTTGGTTAGTAATTAATGATTTTAATTATTGCCTCAAATTGATAAAGTTGAAGGTGGTGCTGGTTTTATTTTTAGGGCAGGGAAGGGACTTTTAATGCTCTTTCAAAGGGTTGATCTTCTAGATCTTAGAGGAACAGGTAAGTGGTTTAAATGGACAAACAAACAATATGGTGATATGCTAATCAGGAAAAAATTAGATAGAGCATTGGTGAACCAACACTTGGCTATATTTTTTCCTCAAGACTCTACTTGTTTTTGTGATCCTGTTGTCTCAGATCATACCTTCATACTGATCCAAAAGATGACTGAGAGGACTAAAAATGGAGCTCTTTTTAGATTTTTTAACAGTTTGACTTATATGGAGGGTTTTATGGATTTAGTTAGTAGAATCTAGGGACAAGAGGTGCAAGGTATAAGGTATTTCAACTTATACAGAAATTGACATTGGTCAAATGTGCTATTAAACAATTCAGTAAGAGACATACTCAGGATCTTAACAAACTAAGAAAATATTTGTCAGATGCAAAACATGATTGTTATCATAATCTACATAATAAGGCCCTAAGGAATATAGAAGTTGAGAGGCTGAAATAGTATCAGGAAGGTTTGAATATATAGAACTCGATCTTTAAATAAAAATCTAGGCAGACTTGGCTTAAGAATGATGATTCAAACACAAAGTTTTTTCATGCTTCTCTTCTTGGTATGAGAAACATCAATATTATTACTGAGTTGAAAGATGATTCTGGTAATGTTTTATCTGATCATCAGGAGTTGTCCAACTTTATTCGGGGCTATTTTCAAAATATTATGGGAAGGTTTGAGAGTCAGCAGATGGGCTTTGGTGTGGAGAATGTATTTGAGTTCACTCCCAATTAATCTCTTTTAAATATGATCAATGCCCCTTTCAACACTCAACAGGTCAAAGATGTGATATTCAATCTTTGTAGTTCTAAGGCTCCTAGACCAGATGAATATTCTAGTGGTTTTTCCCAAAAAATATGGTCCATTATTGGTCCTCTCTTAACTGATGTTGTTTTAGAGTTTTTTTTTCCTTCTAGCTCCATACTGAAGGAAGTTAATCACACCTTCATATGCCTTATTCCTAAGAAGACTATACCTACTTCTATATTAGATTTTAGACCTATCTCTTATTGTACAACTATATATAAAATCATTGCTAAACTCTTGGCCTCCAAATTGAAGATTGTTTTGATTAAAGTTGTTAATTTGGAACATGGTGCTTTCTTGCCAAGTTAATTTGGCACATAGTGCTTTCTTGCCAAATATTGGTGACAATATCCTTATTCTTCAAGAGCTGTTACATAAATATCTGGAAAGCGTATTAAGGGTTGTGCATTGAAGATTGATCTGTTTAAAGCATATGATACCATCAGCTGGACTTATTTGCAATCTTGTTTAGATGTTATTGGTTTACTTGCAAGATTTTGGAACTGGAATATGCAATGAATTCAATCTACATCTTTGACCATAATAGTTAATGGGATTCCTACTCAACCTTTCCATAATGCAAGAGGTATTAGGCAAGGGGATCCACTTTTCCCTTACCTTTTCACATTATCAATGGAAAGTTTTTCCAAACTTGTTTCTAAACTTATGGAATGCAATGGGTTCAATATCACCATAAATGTAAAGATATGAATCTGTCACATTTGCTTTATGTTGATGACTTGATTCTTCTGTGTAAGACAAAACCTTGTTCAATTTGGATGTTGATGAATATGATGCAAACTTTTTGTGGTTGGTCAGGAATGGAGATTAATGTGCAGAAAAGTGGAGTTTATGTTTCCTCTGATGTTTGAAATCCCAAATGGATAAGTAATATAGTTGGCTTTTATCTTCATGCTACTCCTTTCAAATATTTGGGAGTTCCTATTACTATTAGAAAACCAAAATTCTTGAATTTTCTCCCTTTGATTGAAAAGCTGAAAACCAAAATAAAAGCTTGGGAAAATAGATTCTTATCTCTAGCTGTCAGATTGACCCTTATCACATCAGTATTGAATAGCATGTATGTTCATTGGGCAGCTCATGTTGTTATTCCTAAGAGGGTGATCAAGGAAATGGATAGATTGTTGAAAGATTTTCTGTAGTCTGAAAAAACTGATAATGGAAAATATTCTAAGGTGAAATGGAGTGATATTACTATTATGAAGAAACATGGGGGACAAGGGATCATTCGTATTGCTCAAATGCAAAAGGTTTTGCTCTTTAAGAGGATTTAGAGATTATTCAATGACAATGAAGCTTTGTGGGTTAAATAGGCAAATGTTTATCACCTTAATAATCATAATTTCTTGCAGATACAATAATCTCGAGAATGCTCATGGATTTTTAACCATATGCTCAACATAAGAGATCTCATATATCTATATTTTAAATATAGATTGGGTGATGGAGAGGACATATGGCTTTGGTTTGATAATTGGATTGACTTCAACCCTCTTATACAAAGATCTGAATTAGCTACACTTATAAACATAATTTTTACTAATGCTAGAGTGTCTTGGTTAATACAGGATGGGGAATGGGTTAGTAACTTTAGGAACTTTCATCTGTTAGTTGAATACCTTCCTAATGTACCTGCGGAGAGGAGAAAGGACAGAATGATCTAGATGCATCATTGTAATAGCCCATTCCTACATTAACAATTTATCTGCTATATGAAGTCATATGATTCATAGCATATGAGAATACATGAAGTGCATTTCATTTTCATACATCGTGTTCACATACATACATAAATTATGATTTAGCACACACTGAAAATATGGTTTATGCACTCAATTGATTTATTCCGAGGTATGAAAGATTTCAAATGTTTATGTTGTGATTACGTGATTGTGAATTGATCATGTCATAAATTCTGGTTTCATGGACTACAATTCATGAATTGGAATTTATTGTCACAATTGGGTGATTAATGAAGTGATATGTGCATCTAATATAGGAAAAATGTTGAATAGCAAGATAAATTGATAAATGGAAATTTAGGTAGACTATACCTAAAAAAATAGTGACATATGGCATCAATAATAGAGTGACAATTGGCTTGAATAAAAGAGTGACAAATGGAGGTATAGTCGAGTGACATATGGTATAGAGATTTAATGACAAGTGGACTAGTTATAGAATGACAATTGGTAATGTAAGAGGAAGAAAGATAACATGGTTCTCCATTTGACAAATGGCATGACATATGTCTGCTTTCTCCTCCACACACCTACACCCAAGATTTTCACACTTAAAAGACCACCCTCTCTTCCTCTTCTCCTCATCATTGACACCCTTACACAACCTCCATAACCTTGAATTTTTCCAAAATTTCTGTAGCCTTCATCTTGTAAATTGAAACCATTTAATCCCATTATGTTCTTAATGTATGTTTGATGCTTGGGAGACTTGCTTAGCTTGTTGAACGAGGAAATCTTGAGACAAACAAGTATTTGATTACCTTATTGAGTTATATATGAGCATAATATCCATAAAGATTGGTTAGGGATGAATTAAGATGAATTGCTTGTAAGGTTAAAAATGAAATGTGCTGGAATTTGATGAATGAATGTATGGTTTCTATTTTATTTTTGATGCTTGAAAATAGTGGATTATATGGATGGTTTAGGTTGAGATTTGAAGTGTAAATGATGACTTAACTATGCAGAAAAATGGATATATTGGGTATGTTCTAGAAATTGATAAGTTAGGGTTATATGTATGAAGGTAAATGTTAGTTCTATTTTGATTGTCATGCATGAAAGACTATGATTTATGAGTTATCAATCGAATGATTTTGAGTTGGAATTGGTAATAGAAATTGATGAGGAAGTGAAGCATAATTTAGGTATAATTGAGGTATGATCAATGGATTAGTATGATGGTGTTAAAAATTGGAAAAAGATTGAAGCAAAGGGATAGTGAACTGTCTGTTCACCTATTCCACGATCATGGAAGCAGCATAAGCTTCTACCCATAATCATAGGAAATGCCTTGGAGAAGAAAAGTTTCTGTTTTGTCATTCCACGATCATGGAAAGATAACAACGATCGTGGGAACTGCTTGGGAAGTGAAAAACTCTGTTTTTGTGATTATTGAACCAACTAAGGATAAGTTACTTTGGATTTGATTAAGGTTTGAAATAAACCTAGAAGGTTGTTTGATTGATTAATTAAGGGTTTGATGATAAATGATGTTAGAATTTACGAATGGATTGTTGATATCAATGCATATGAATTTGGGAAGTATGAGTTGTTAAAGAAATGAAGGTGTCATTATGAATGCAAATGTGATGCAAAGGATATAAGTCATAAATTTGGTATGATTGAATGAGAATTTGAAAAGTTGTGTGAGTATGGAATGTTAAGAAGGGATGGATAAATGTATGATTGAATGAATTTAAAGTAATAGAGATTTCTTAAGGCATTGATCTAATTGCCAATAAGTTATATACAAACTTTAATGAATGAATAGCAAGATTTGTGAATAAGGATACATACCCGGGGAAAATCAATTGAGCATGCATTGACCATGACCCACATACATGTATATGATTGAGTATTCATTTGATTAAACAAGTTAGTAATGTATACATATGTGTGTATTGCATGATATAGAAGCACAAATTGACCAACCGCATCCATACATTGCTGGATCGTTGAGGCCATAGCTATCTACACTGTGAGTCAACCTAGATGTTCTCTCATCATAATCTAATTGCTTTGTTTAAAATTTAGTTATTGAACTGCTACTTATGTGATTGTGATAATTCCAGACCTTCAATTATCTAAGGAGAATGATATTTAGGAATGTATTGGAAGTGTTTTGTATAGTGTCGGACTTAGATCTGAAGAATGTGATATATGACTATAATATATCGAATGTGAAATAATGAATGCATCATATGTGAATTATTGCATCTCACTACATTGAAATGCATGAACAGATAAAGGAGTTGTGATCAGATTGACCCAAGTTAAAAAGAGCTTAAAGCTCATAAATATGCACAACGAGCCACAGGCTCAGTTATCAATGAGCCCAGTATCCATAATAGGTACAGGACAATATATAAAATGAGTCAGGTATCTATGATGAATACGGGATAGGTGCTCGATCACAACAAAATAAAAATGGAAGTGAGTCTCATGTGCATTTGCATTTATAGCTTTACATATGTTGATGAGATTGATTGCAAATAAATGTTGAATTGTGTTGATGATATAAAGAATTGAGATAAATGATTAGATTGTTCTTAAATGACTATATGAATTATTTGTATTCTTAATATGCTTGTTGAAATATGACGAGTAATGTGATAAATATGGGATTTGCTTTTGGATTAGATGTTATACTTGTTGGATCGCGTACGGTCCGAGTATTCACAATACACTGCGGAAAAGACCATACAACAACATGAAGTATAATAAAAAATACCAAAGATGTACGAAAATACCTTATTGCCGTGGATAGGTTGCTTCTTTTTCGGATTCCAAGACACTGCAAACGTGAATGCCCTCTACCGGTATCCACATGAGTATGCACGATCTGGGTTGCGGCTGTGGTGCGCTAGCACATCCTGAAACTCTTACCGAACGCCGCACGATTTTACTCTCGAATGGTGGCTAGGGTTTCGTGACAATTGTTTCTTACTCCTCTAATGAGACATAAGCTTCTCTATTTATAGAGAAACCCTAATCCCATTGAAGCCCAATAAGTTTCGGCCCATTATTTCTCATATAATAAAGCCCGACAACTTAATTCAATCTAGCCCAATAGATATATCCACATATATTTATTCAATGCCTAATAGATTAGGCCCAAGAGAATAAGCCCAGATCACATCACTCTTT
>JANZLC010000005.1:18489440-18516640 GCA_026413385.1 Erythroxylum gracilipes | reverse complement strand
AACTACTAAATCTAATAAATTCTAATTTCTAAAATTACTAACTAAATAAAGGCTAATCTCTAAAAATATTAAAACAATTAAAACAAAATAAGAACAAATGAGAGTAAATGAATAAATAAATAAAACAAATTCGGGGCCCAACACCTAAAGTTGGTGCACCTCAATCTATAGCAACAAGGTTAACAGAACATCATCGAAAGGTTATGCGTACACTACACACTTTGGTTGACCAACAGCTGCAGGCAACTTGTGGGAGTATATAAGGTACTTGTTGGCATCACCTCTTCCTCTAACTTGGTCATCAATGGTTGCTTGAGTGTTTCTGGCGTTCCATTGTTAAGGTTAGTGTTTTTTTTTTTTTAGAAAGGTTTAAGAGTGGGTTGTCATTTGTAAGAGAATGGAGGAAAATATTATAGGTAGGATTAAAGAACCTGCTCTGACACCATGTTATAAATGAGAAATTGAGAAAAATTAAGAAGAAGGATAGCGAGTGCTTATAAAAATCGACAGCTCCCACTTGCTTTATATAATAGACTATCTTATTCATATAAAGTAAGTTACAATTATAATCCCTAAAAATCCTCTCAATCAAATCACAGCCATAATCCCTAAAAATTCTCTTAATCAAATCATAATCTTTAACACCCTTGAACCATCTCTATAATTCGTTTATCTCAACCACCATAGTTGCATAAGTATTTGACCTCTAATGATATCTATAAAATGTGATAGGAAAACTCTGCAACTATTGTAGAATGGATTAGGTAAGGAGTGTTAGCACTTTTAGAGTCAGCCTATTTATAATAGGTTTTAGACATTTTAATAATTTATTATAATTACAAATAATTTTAATAGATACTAATTACATCCAAATAAGATCTAATATCTCATATTAATCCTTATAGATTAAATATCTTATATTTAATCATAAAGTTTTTGAAATATACAATTAAGTCCAACTTGATTAAAATACTTTTCCTTTTTTAACCCATTTGTTATGTGTGACCTATTAGGTTCTCAAGTATGTTAATAATGAATATAAATTATAACCTTAAATTATATTTAGGATCAGATAAATTAAACTCCATTAATTTATCTTTAGGTCGCTAATTAAACAATTTATATCCATAAATCAAGATTAGCTTCTAGAATGCATCATGATAACCTAAATATTTAAGAATATCAAATAAGTTTTGACTAATCTTTCCATCCACAATATTTTCGTATCAATCCTTTTATCGTACAATTTTTTAATTAGTCATAGAACTTAAAATTAATGTCTACTCTATTTGAATCCAATACATTGGTTCTCTATCATTAATAATTGATTCAACTAATGACATTTGTAGCTGAAAGCATCGTTTCACCTTGGCCAAAAATTTTCTGATTCAATACTAGTTGAGAACAATAGAACGTCATCATTTTTTACATTGATCATTTAACTACTTCAATATAGTTAATGTTATATCCAATATGTACCGATTGAGATATTGGTAAGTAGAATAGGTTATAGTATCAAAACATAACAATCCTAATATAATTTTGGAGATCTCAATTCAAATAATCAATTATGAAATCATCACAATAAGAATTTTCATAAATATCTAAATAATGTTTCAAATATAATCTTCATATAAGGCCAGATCAGTAAACTTGTTCTTTAACAAAGATCCACAAATTTATTCAAGTATCTTTATATTTTAGACTGCTTCTTTCATAAGATGTCTATAAACCAACTTTAAGTGAATGGCAAATTATCAATTTCATTCATTCCGTGGACTGTCGCTTTCGCAGTTAATAAACCTTCTTTCCTTCTCGCAGCCATGGGGTGGAATTGAATCCAACAGCCAGGACCCTTGTTTGCTCTTCGTGCTAATCCTAGTTTAACTAGGAGAAGACCCGAATCTTCTTCTCCTTAGGACGTTAATTAGTGCACAACCAAAGCATCAAGCGAAGGAGAGGCTCAAACATTTGGTTGATTTTTGAAATCTATTTCCAACCGCAGGCATGTTCTTTGCTGCTGTGAACCAACCACCAACACGAACCATTCCCGAGGCAATAAGGTTCTTTGTCCTACTGGTTTATTGCAATATAATAAGACAAAAGCATAGAAGCTTCATCAAAAAAGGGGTTAATTTTACACTAATGCTCATCTTTTACACCTGTATACGAGTAGTAGTGAGAGCCTTCATATAGCAGAATTTGATTCACTGCTTCACAAAGTGCTGATGGAGTAATTGCAAGCTCAGAAAGAAGTGAATCTGCAACCCACAAACCAAAACTCAACCTTTCCAATTTTTGGTCGAGCTTATGAAGAATAAATCCTCTCTTGGGTATTCCTTCCTCTTTCTCCCTCTAGTTAAAACCATTGCAGCTGTTAAAGGCAATGATGGCAAGTGCACTATGTCAAAGTTCATCATTTTGGATAGTCTACTTGTGATAATCACATGGGAGCCGCTAGTATCAAATCATGTAGGTCACTTTCCTTCCCACCATTCATATTGGCCCGATGGGGGAGTGTACCAGTTTAGTTGCAACAAGTTGAAATCTTAAGGTTCCATGGCTATGTCTTGAAGACGTTCTGTCTATTAGCTTCCATTCATTCAATTTTTTAAACAAGTAATTTGTTCCCGTCGTCTTGACGAGAGTGAATAAGACTAAGAAAGTTAAAACTTTGAACGAAGACTTGTCAGCAGTATCTAGGAGGTTACAGGCTGCAAAGGTAATAAAAGGCCCCTCATTATTTGTGCTTACAATAAACCATATTTTTGGGTGGGAAGAGCCAAGAAATTGTAATCGAAATGGACTTCTTTTGCTTCCGTCCAAGCTGACTGATGCATTAATCGAGTGGTTCTGACGAAAAACTATCGGCTGAAGAAGAATGCAGCAGCAAATCGTGGACTGAAAGAGGAAGGATCTGCGTGTATATATATATATATATATAATATTATATGTCTGTGTGAGTGTGTGTGTGTGTGGTGGGGCTCGTTCTCAGTCTGTCAAACCCCTCCCATCTTTCATCGGTTTACTTCCACCAAAGTCAAAAATCAGATTGAGCTGCAAACAAAGTGTAAAATGGTTTGGTCAAGCTGGATTGTGATTATTTTCTCTTTGGAAATTGACGTCTATTAAAACAGGTGTTTCAAATTTCAATTCAATTGTTGATTAAAAACCATTTATTATTTCTACAAGGGGAGGCTAAAGCCATCTTGTTCACTATAATTAATCATGGACATGAACATGAACATGAACTGACCGAGGAATGGGGTACTAAGGAGCATGTGCTTAACAATGACGACTGAACTGGATGCCATGGGACGGACCATGGGGCTTCATTTTTATTTCTTCAAACTGACCAAGTTGTATTTTGCTAATCAACATCAGACTTCTTTGTTATGGCTATGGCTTACATGCCCAATACAAAAAAGGTTAAACCAAACCAACCTAACCTAACCCAACCCAGGTAACTCGGTAAGGTTGTACTAATTTACACAAATCGTATAAATTCAATTAATATTTGCATACGACTTTTTGATAGATTGCTATGTTATGTTTTCCATTCCACACCATTTCCTTCCTCCACATTCTCCATCATTTCATATCACTAGTTCATCTATATGACTATTTGATAGTTAGCTATGTTAGGCTTCCACCACCATTTCCTCTTCCGTTCTTAATCATATCATGTCCCTTGTTCATCGTCTCTCCTCTCTTATTTTCCATGTTCCATTTTATTTGACATATAAAAGAAAGGTACGTCTATGTCCCAAATCTCATTCTTTTCCACTCTCAATTTTTTTCTAGTTCAATCCCAAAATTAGGGATTATGTATTCCAATTCCATGTTAATAATACGCGATCATGATTCGTTGGAGGCGAAGGTTAACCTTTTATTCTTTTAGATTGTGTTGGTTTTGGGTAGGAGGCTGCTGGAATTATTTTTATTCTTCTTCGTCCTTCATCTGATTATTACTCACATCTTTTAGAATTCCCACCTCCAAAAAAAATTCAAGAACTTAACAAAGCAAAAAGACGCCCATTTTTGTCCTAAATTTATTCATGGATTTAGGAAGTGAATCTTCTGCACATGAATCCGTCGAAGATACTGAATTAACCACCCCCCCTGAATATAGTGTTACAAACGTCACTGTTGTTGTTGATGATGATGATGATGGTGGTGAGGTTAAGGCTAATGGATCATCTTCTATCCAATGTCATCCTACGGTTTCTGGTGGAAGTGCTAATTCTCAACAATATAAAGAAGGCGAGGAAAGTGAACATGTAGGGAATTTGGGTAACTTATCACTTTCAACTGCTAGTTCCCCTGCTGCTGGCTCATCTCCAGCTACTAAAGGCTATGGGTTGAAGAAATGGAGGAGAATTAAGAGAGACGTTGTTAAGGATGTTCCTGTCAATGGAGATATCGGTAAAGTTTTGAAGCGACCTAGTTCTGGAAATCCTACCAAACCAACTCATTTATCGTCTGCTGAAATCAAGCAGCACAGCCAAGGTCTTGTTGAATCTGCCAATGAGTCAAAAAATGTAGCTTTTCCTGATGGCTTTGTAAACTATGTACCAAGCTTCGAATCTAGATTTGCTCTTGGTTCCGCTTTTACCTCTGGCACAGACTCTGAGAACTGTGATGACCAAAGCAGCAAATCTTCAAGCGCAGCCAGTGCTCCACGGGGGAGGAATGAATTGCCTGCGGTCTTCGGTTATGTGTGGAAGAATAATAGGATCAAGAATTTGGCTTGCAAGTGGATATCTAGCTCACCCCAACGCCTTAAACAAATGAAGGGTCATGTTGAAAACAGTAAGAAGCCTAGAGGTGAAAGGGTCAAAATCGAGGAGGAAAATTCTCATTCCAGCATGGAATCTGACTCCATAAACTCCAAATTTTTCTTTATGCAGGGTGCTACTTCTGTAACCAGCAACGGAAACCTTTCTGAAAGGTCAATGAATTCTGATGGAGAAAGTAGTGATGAAGCCCATGCAGTCGACGAGCATTTCGGCGAAGAGATTCCAAGTGGTAATGACCAAGAGAATGCTGTCGAGGTTGAAGATCTTAATTCATCTTGGGAGGATAAGGAAGACAACATTGCAAGCAACCAACCCTCATCAAACCATGATCCGTTGGTTGAATCTATAATAGCTCTCCAATCCGTGCAAGAAGCACTTGAAAGCGGTAAGATAATTTCAAAAACTTTTCTTTTTGCTGTTTATGTACGGTTCTCTAATTAGTAAATGTTCATATGGTACTTATTGGTTAGTAGCGATTTCTTTCTGCTGTTTATGTACAGTTCTCTAATTAGTAAATGCAATCATATGGTACTTACTGGTTAGTAGCGACTTCTTTCTGCTGTTTTTGTACAGTTCTCTAATTAGTAAATGCAATCATATGGTAATTACTATATAGTATCTTGCACTCTGCCTTTTACTTTTATTAATGTTAGTCTTTTCTTAATATAGCCATTAAATTAATGTTAATTATTTATAAGGTCTTGTATAGCTAATGTAGGACAGGTAAAAAAATATATCAAACTAGTAGTTAAAACTAACATAAACTTATAAAATTTGGCTGATGAAATTTGGGTTTTAGGTTTGGGATTTCTGCTTAGGAGGTTGGAATTTCAAGTTTCATTTAGTTGAAATTTTAGTGTTTGATATAGCTGGAATTTTAGGTTTGATATGGCTAAAATTTTTAGGTTTTGGTTGCTGAAAATTTAGGCTAGAATTGTTGGAATTTTAGTGAGGTAAACAAGCAAGGGTAATGAACTATTAATCACTCCTAAAGTCTAAGAATTACACTTAGAAGAAAGCATCACACCATCTTATTGGAAACTCAATTTTATAGAAAAAATTCTTAATCTTATTATTGAAGGGCGGAGCATACACATATATTATATATATAGAAAAGTATTAGGAACCCTTACTCTAATAGTAAAGGATTCCTAATTAAATATCCAAAATAAAACTGAATCCTACTATAATAAAAATTCTTTATTCTTAAATAAGTTTTAAGTCTTAAAACAACTAACATAACATATCTAACTTACTACTATTGCCTATCTAATAAGAAAACTTAGCATAAACTAAAATTTACCCTTGTTGTCTTTGTTGTCATCTCATCTCAACTCCAGGATCTTATTACTGATGCTGGTGGTTGATTAATAAAGTTCGTAGAAAAAATTCAGGATCTTATTATTGAAGGGCTGAATTAACCCTTATTTTAGTAATAAAGGATTACTAACTAAACTATCGAAATAGAACTGAATCATACTCTTAACAATAATTCTTTATTCTTAAATAAGTTTAACTCGTAAACAATTAGGATAATATATCTAAGTTACTACTTTCTATAAAATAAAGAAACCTAGCATAAGCTAAGTTTCAGTACTTATGGTCTTTTCGTCACCTCAACTCCACTCTTCATCCCATCAAGTTAAAGCTTGTGGTTGACTGATTTGCTTTCTTTTATTTTTTATTTTTTATAAACTCTAAGCCTTTTTGCATCAATAGTCATCTTATTGTTCAGATAACAGCATGTTGGACAGATAAACCTGGATGCTATTGAGATAATAGGGAATACATATCCATCTTTTATTTACTACAATCTCACTTCTCGTTGCATTGTGGTGCTGATTTTTTTTTTTTTCCAGTTTGTCCCATTCCTATCAAAAGATTTAATGTTTAGAACTGTTATGGGTTTAAGAGCTTCACATGAAACAGATGTAACTTTGTATGTAGATGGTCATATGTGCCCTGGTTATGCATATGAAGATGAATTAATGGTACATGGAGGGAAATTTAGTTTGTGGGGTATAATCTGGAGATCATTAAAAGGAAGAACCAATGAAGGTTTGGTGGAAGAATGTAACACACTTTAGAAACTACCTATGATTATATATGGTGTTTCAAGTTTGCTCTAAGGCAACTCTGTGGCTTTTACTTGGTAGGTTCTAGGGTTTGCTTTCCTTGTGCTAGATGTCTATGAACATAGAGCCCTCAAGGATTGGTGCTCTGGTAATTTTGGTGATTAGCTTGACGCAAGAGATGACAGTTGTTGAGTTTGCCATGTATTTAACGTTCAGGGAAATACTGGTAGGATGAATAGCTAAAGTACTTATTTGCTTCTTGGAAGGAGTGTCTATTAGGCACACTTCTGGAACTATGAATGTCCACTATTTGCGTTATAATAGCATGTGGGTGCAAATCTAAAAGCTGGCAAAAGATAGTGACAAGAGCTTCAATATTCTCCTTTCTACTGTAACTTTTGAAAAAGAAAAGTTGTTCTAATTAGGTTGGTCTTGTGGATAAATAAATGACCGCCCTTTTGGCTTGGACCGAGTCCTGACATTTTAAATCTCTTTTCTTGCTTTGCTTTAGGAGAATTTATTTGGATCCAAGAGTTTGTTTCCTATTTGGAACATCAATTATTGGCTGGTTACTCCAATTAAGTACAGTAGCCTAGTCACTCCAATAATGAGCAGCCATTATCTGACACTCAATGTTAGCTTATTCTGGATTAGCCCATTATATTTCAAGTTGGTTCATGAATTTTATCAACTTTCACGAATTTTGTTAACTTATTGTGAATTTCAATATTTCATGTAAAGATGGAAATGGATAATCGATCTTACATCCGTTCAGATCACATTCTACAGGACATTGGATTCCATGTTAATGATTATAAAAGAATTCATACTTCTTATTTCCTTTGCCTCCAGGAACTTGGCTTATATGTTTTCCAGGCAACATTGAAAGAACCCCAATATTTGCTACTTGCAAGTCATTTTTCTGCATTTTAAATCATCTTCTATTTTGTAGTTTTATCAAGACATTGTAGGGACATGTTTGGATTGTAATGGTTTTTATCCCTTTATCAAGTGCTGGCAATAGTCTGTTGCTTAGATATAGGATCGTTTCAGGACTGTGTCTCATGATCTTTCATGGCTTATTGGCTTACACAAGATGATTGGGCATATAAAATTGACAATAGATATCAAATCTTGCAGAGGTTCAAAAGTTAGGGGAGGTTGGTAAGATCAATACTGCAAGTTCAGGAATCCGAGTGTCAAGTTCATCTGATCAGCTCGAATTTGGAAGTACCAGAAAATTAACTTCGTTGGAATCGAAAGTGTTGTGCTTGACAGAGAATGTGGCGCATTTGGAAAGCAGACTGGAGGAGGCAAGGACCATGCTGAAGCTTAAGGAGTCTAGGGTTGCTGAACTAGAAGCTACCTTGAACCATGGCATTTCACCCAATGCAGAATTGGGGAATACTGTAGAATTAGTGCAAATGAGCTGTCGAGAGATTGAGAGTCAGCTCGAGGGCGTTTTCAGGCAAAAGATTGAGGGTGAGATTGAGTATCTGGCACTAGCAGGTACTGTACAGAAATTGAGAATTGATCTGAATAATCATATCAGGGAAACTGTGAGCGAGCAAGAAAAGAAACTGAATCAACTTGGAGGAACAGAAATTGAGGAAAATGTTCTGAATAAACAAGCTGAGGAGTTAAAAAAATATAAAGGAGATATGTTAGAAACAGAAGAGGTGTTGAAGATGCAGAAACGAGTATTTAAGGTTACTTCGTGCTTTTTTATTCAGCTGATTTTATTTGTCCTAATATTAGGGCTATTGATGTCGCAATTATCACCCCACTCCAATGTTGTTGTACCAACTTAAATATGAGAACAAAATTCCCTTGTATAACAAACATGACAGTTGAATATCAAAATAAATTCCCATGTGACTAGGAGCAACGTTTTTGGTTTTCTTGTTGGGTATAATGATGTTTAGCAATGCCTTTCAAGGTTTTATTTATCATACACGCATCTCAAACTAATCAGAATCAGATCATCTGCTGTTTCCCATTCCTCAATTATGATCCAATTTTTTATGGACAGTTTGTGTATTATATCCAAGTCTAGCCACATTTTACTTTAGGAAGACCTATTATGATCATGACAAATGTAACAAATGCTGTTGTCCATCATGGACTCTTCCCGGGATAGAAGGTAGATATCATAGCTGAAGAAACCTCCCCTCCCCGCCCTCAGCTCAAATATATATCAGACTGCACCACTGCCACTTACCTGAAACACCGGTTACATGTGGTTGGTTATATGAAATCTCCTCTCGTCTTGTCAAAACGGGTCATCGGGTATGACGAGACTTTTATCAGTGATAATTCTTTCAATTGGATTACACAGTATAACTTCACCTCGACAGTTAAAGACTTCTTCATCCCAACCAACTAGAAATAAGGCATCTATGTTATTTTCAACTTCAGATTAAAGTATAGCAGCCGCAGCAAAAACATCCCATAACACCATATATGGTTTGACCTAAAATCTGTTTGAAGCTATTCAGCATAAGACGACTTGCATTCAACCATTTCACTCCTGTATCTCTACTTGTCCTTCAAGCCTTTTCCCTGATAAATCTGCATACGACGACTTGTATTCAAGCATTTCAGTCCTGTATCTCTCCTTGTCCTTCAAGCCTTTTTCCTGATAAACCTGCATACAACAACATGAAGTTGTCACTTAAGCTTAAATTTTAGCAAGAATGAAGAAGGTCCTAGAAGCTCAAGTTTGAAGATAGTTCACGAAAAAAAATGAAAAAGCAAAATAAAGAAAAAAAAAAAGGTTTTGGATAAATTTGGAAAGGAAGGAAAGGCTTTTTACTTTAAGCAGGACAAATGCATGCATGTGGAACAACCCAAATTCAAATGATACGAGTCCTATTATGCAATTTGGTTATGCTACAAAAAAGTTACAGTTAAGCAATTACGAAGAAAGATAAGCATGCAAACACTGCAATGCATTTCCACAAAAAGTTACAATTTAACCTACCAATTTACAAACAGAAGGCACTGATCCGTTAAGAATTGGTTACTGCATAGGCAAAGATAGTAGTAAAGAAAAATGAGCAATTGTGTACCTGTTTTTCTGCCTCTGTCAGGTTATTCCACAGAAGCCCAATCTTCTTGCTGATAATCCTCTCTTGCCCATAGTATTGAGGCTTTAGCCTAGCATAATGCTCAGCAAAGAAAAAGTTGTACCCACTTCTGTTTGATTTGGGGCGAGAGGGATCACTTAACATTAAACGGGACCGTTTTCTGCGTCGACGGGGAGGCACATCTAAACCATGAGGTTTCTGATACTCATGAAACGCATGAGGAATATGGTACAGAACACCTTTCAGCTGATTGGAGCCCATGTTCACAGTAACTAGATAACCATTATCAAATTTTCCATCAATTATTCCATTCACTGAAGACCCAAGTTGCAATTCCAGACTTCCTGCAACCAAAAGAATGGCCATTTATTTGCAAGACTGCTACAGATCCAGAATTCAAGAGATATTGCTCTGCTAAAAATATCATGTACACAAATATCAAAAGTTCATAATCCTCTGAAGTCAAAATTTTTAAACAAGGCATATAAACGTAAGAAATAGATTCTAGAGCAAAATTCAACCCTCTCTCTTTCAGAACTAAGAAAATAAATATGGCACTTACTTGAACAAGTTGTTTGAGAACTCATTCACCAAAGAACTCATGATAATCTAATAATTTCTCCAGCAATACCCTTGACTTAGTAGTACACTAGTCCAAATTTTTTACTCCAAAAGAAAATATATACGACACACTAGAAATCCATCGAAAAAATAACTTATCAAACACTTCGGACATAAGAGAACCAGATCCTGGCTCACACTTGAAGTCAAAGAAAAAGAAAGCATATACTCCTCATAATGTTGTGTTATATTGCAAATTAGATGTCGCCATGCATATCAAGAAAATTACAAAATAATACATAGCTAGAATAAGACTTTCATGTGGAGCTTAGTGTGCCATGGAAATTAATTAGTTGGAAGTCAGAAGCACTTTCAGACCTGCAATATAAACAAAAGCTACAAACTTTTCCATGAGAATATCGATTCCACAGACCAAAGTTGGTAACCATGATGCTGCCTGTATTATTTCATCATAAAACTTCCCCACATTTGCTCCACAAATATTCCTAGCCACCTTGATTTATAGGGTGGACACTAGAATTACACAGTATTGTCTTCCGACTCAACAGCAAGGTGTAAAGGCAAAGCAACACAAACATGCACACACAAACTCTAACAAAATAGTCATAGTCCAAAACAAGACTACTTACAATAGCAGCTGACGTTTAGCTCTTACCTCTTAACTGGCTCGTACTTTCATCCAGGGTTGTAGATCTGCCGAAAAGGTTCCTTGTATCTATTCAAAATGAGTGAAAAAAATCGTGAACTTTCAACATATAATTAAATACTAAAGAACGAAAAGATATAGAAGAACCACAAGTTCGTACCTCGCATTGCCACTGACGGTGCTTCTTTGTGGAAGTGATAAACCTGCTCAAAATGATAAAGCAAGGACATATAGTACTTCCTCAAGACAAATGATATGCTCGTAATTGTCGATGGGAAATTGAAGGTGCTGATCACTTCCTTCCATCTATGATCTCTGATTACCTATAACAGTTTCAAGGGAATTTGACAAGGTAAGATAAAATTCTTCCTTGGATGGAAGAAAGAAATCTTCATAGAAACAAACTATGGCAATCCAAAGAATACTTCATGTCAAGTGGTTTTGAAGTATGTTGATAAAGAGGAATCGACTCACTTCTAGTAATAGAAATACTTAAAACTCCTCTTGCTATAATGACTTAGTCCGACCTATCTCAGGCCATCTATTTTCAAGGTCTGTAATTTCTCCTTCAAGCGTAGAGAATCTTGTGATTATTAGTTAAATTCCCATTATCCCATAACTGTATTAAAGTTTCTTATTGATGCAAGTAAATAGTTTTATTTGTTTTTAACAACTGTTTGCTCGTTGAAAAGGGGATCCTTCCATCTATGATCTCTGAATACCTATAAGAGTTTCAAGAGAATTTGACAAGGAAAGATAAAAGTCTTACTTGGATGGAAGAAAGAAATCTTCATAGAAACAGACAATGGCAATCCAAAGAATACTTCAAGTCAAGTGGTTTTTAAGTATGTTGACAAAGAGGATTGACTTACTTCTAGTAATAGAAATACCTAAAACTCTTGCTATCGAGACTTAGTCTGACCTATCTATTTTCGAACTCTGTAATTTCTCCTTCAAGAGTAGAGAATCTCGTGATTCTTAGTTACACTCCCATTATCTCATAACTGCATTAAGGTCTTCTTCTTGATGCAAGCAGATAGTTTTATTGTTTTTAACATCTGTATGCTCATTGAAAAGGATAACAAACAGTTTGACAAAAAGAAGCCGACTCCAATTAAAGTTGAACATATTGCCATATTTGTGAACGGCCATTATGGTGCATTTATGTAACATAATCCATCATATATGGTAATTACTGTTGATATTTCCACAACTAAAACAGTTAAGGATTTCCTGAACCAAGTTCAAGAATCTGCAAAGGGCATTTTCTCCTATGTGCATGAGATTGTGGCTATCTATAAAAGCTTCACTTAAGCAATGGACAGTTGTGCACAGCCTAAACACCTTAGTTAATGAAAAGCTAAAAACTCATACCTTCTCAAGACCACCACGAGATGTGACTTCTACAAAAAGGCCATGAAGATCTAGACTCTGTCCTCCAACTGTTGGGACCCTTTACAAACAATAAAGCAAAATGAAAAGCTATAAACTATATCCAATTTTTTCCTTTAGTTTTTCCTTTTCAAGAACACAGATTTGAAGTCACCAATGCACAAGAGAGAATATCAATGTCAGTAAACAAGGAAAATAGAAGCTACAAAACAAGAAAAGGTTAAATTGTTGCTTACCTTACAACAGATAACATTAACTCAAGTAAACAAGAACAAGGAACCAAAAACATACAAAATGCAAGTAGTTCAGACAGCAATTATTTCCAAATGGAAAAAGTGTCCCCTTAAGATTCATGTGTCTAAGAAGCTGACACTACTTTCTATCAAAGCTGATTAAGGACAGTTCTAAAACTTAAAATGGAAACAATTTTGTCAGAACATTAACTGCGTATAGATTTCCAGAGACACAGTCAGTATCTCATAAATAGAAACCAAAACTTTGATTTATCAAATAGTGCACCACGTGTAACAATTATCATCCTTTTTCAACTGAATCAACCATACTTAGACCCAGCATCTTGTAAGCGGGCTGCTGTTATGGCTGGTTTAGGAATTAATTAACAAAAATATACTAGCAATAACTTTTAAGAGACGAAGTAAAGTACTAATTTTAAAAGAATTCTGGCAAGTAATTCACATACAAGAAAAGGAAGGGTATGCATCAATATCATGAATGCAGCCCCCAGACCTCAAGTCTCAAAACTCTCTCTTTCACTTGCCCCTTCAACCCCACAGTGGAATTTAGCCTTTGCCTCCGAGTCACTGATTTTATCAGTTGTCTCGCATAACAGTGTCGAGTATGAAGGTCTCAACTCAACAACCGAATAATAGCACTGCCCTAGGGCTTAGGGGATGGAACAAAGTTGGAGACTTTGAGGTTTTAAACTTCAGCTAGGTAGGTAGACTGAGTAATTTTTGAAATTTAGTTCTGGGATCTCTTTGGACGATACATGAAACGGGCAAATATGGTAAACAGATCACGATACAACACCTAAAATTACAAAGAGTCCGTGGGTATAATCGAAATAATAAGAGAACCCTAGATATGTCAGGGAAAGAATGAAATCAATAGGAAAGCATACATGAATTTAGTTCCCAAGGAGTGATGAAAAGCTCTGAGCTTTTCCCAGAAAAGGTCTGAACTTTGAACAAGTTGCTCATACTTGGCAGTTGGTAGAGGGTAAGAGGTGAAGGATGAGCGATTTGATGTGGTCTGAGACTGTTGAGCAACTGTTAGAGTTGGGTCATAGGTCGGCATAATTTCTTTCTGCTTGAAGAATACAGTGTTTTAGAACATACATTACAGACTCAGATGACTTAGCAGACAACAATATGACTTTGCATGACAAAAGGCTAAGATTAAGGCCTAATGCAAATATTGGCATTTTGTAGGAACACATTCGTCCTAATTGCCTTTGCCCACTTCACCTATTTGCATTCTAACTTAATTGCAGGACTGAAAATCAAAGAGGTTTAAATTTTAAAAGTTTAATTAGTATTAAATTGTTATGAAATAACAATTTTAGCTTAATTAAAAAATAATATTTTAAAATTGAAATCGGAAATAAAATAAATTTAAAAAAGATTTAAGGCTTAAAAGTTTAATTGATATTATATTGTCATAAATTAGGTATATACAATAAAAGTTATAAAAATAAAAAATATAATATGATAATTAAAATTTATTGAAATTAAAAAAAATACACCAATATATATTAATGTATAACCAATTAATAATAATTCTGATAATTATAACTACAATTAAATATAATATAAAAATTAAGATAATAGTAGCAATTAAAATTGTAGTTTTGAATAAGGTTGTTTTGTATTATTGTCAAGAACTTGAAATTTTCCAATACTATTTAAAGACTTATAAACCATGATTCCATCCTAAATGTCTATATTAACATTTTCTATTGCATTTAAATAAATTATAAATAAAAAATATATGAACTTATTTTTTATTGCAATATATTATACTTTTGATTTTTAAATGTGTATAAAATAAGATATAAATTAACCATTAGTAAATGTTCTATTTTTTTAAAATCAACCAAGGGAGGCAACCTAGAGGGGATGAATACCCTATTTTATTAATAAGAAAAGCGAAAATTACAAAGTAGGGGGCATGAACTTGACTTGCCTTAAACAAATGAAGTTGACATTAACAAATAAATAGCAATAGATGCCTACCATCAAAGATGTGAAAATATAATGAAATTACAAACGATAATATCGATATTATCTATTACAGTTAAACAGTTTTAACTCTTAGTAAAGGCAAGCTTGACCTATCTAAAGTCAATATACTCCTTAAGATACGAGGTATCAATGATTGAGTACTGTAGGTGGTCAAACCCTCCAACGAACATCCCAGATTTGCCAAGAAATCTATTGCTTGATTTGCCTCTGTATAACAATGAAGAAAATATCTACAAAAGAGAACCTCAGTATCTCAAATAACCAATCTGCCAACTTTCATGGAATCTGAGCTCTACCAAGACACATATCAACCAATCCTTGTAAAAGAGATTGTGTTTCTTCTTCTAGACTTATAACCTGTTGAATAGGGAACGTGAATGCCAATACGCATCTTCCCAACTCATCACGAACAATCTCACCACCTCCACCTAGCCCTGGGTTCCCTCTCGACGAACTATCAATATTCAACTTCAGAAATCCCAGGAAGGCCTTACACCAACATATTAGGGAAACCTTTCAGGGCCAAACATATCTTTCAACAGCCCCACCACATTTTGTCACTATTTACCTTAAATGGCTAAAGAAAGAGTATCATGTAAAATAAAAGAGATAGAATTAATAGTCTTTGAGATCATAAAAGAGAGAGGAGGAGGCGATCTATCAATTTTTTCCAAGCAATGCATCTTCCACATACTCTAGCTAATAAAGGATGGCAATATATGAAAGACCAACCTCACAGTCGAATTGCCCCTAATTGACTACCACCATATTAACATATCTCTATACCTAAAGCATGGATCCGCTAAACCAAAGGGCATAGCTAAAAATCGCCAAAGGTGTATAGCCCAATCACTAGGAAGGAACACATAGTCAGAGATTCTTTGCAACCATTCTGACAACAGTAACATCTCGAAGGTCCAAGAATCCCTAGCCTTCGCAAGGGAATATCCAGAGGAAGCTTATTTTTTCATAAGTGCAGCATGAAAATTGATACTTTCATAAAAATCCCTTTATGTCAAATATTACAATCTATTATAGTTTTTTTCCCACATCTCTAACACGGTTATACGCAGAAGTCATCGAGAATTCCCCAGTGGTGGTGTCATTCCAGATGAGTTTATTACCAGAATGAACAATACAATCTTGAATCTGCTCATAAATAACGAGCATTCGTTTCCAAGTCAGAGAGTCCACCAGTCTAGGTTGAAATCGCCTCTGGATTGCCTATAGTTCTATACTTAGCAACTATGAAGGATGCCTATAAAGAATTACCCACTAGATATCTCCACCACAACTAGCCGAGAAAGTCAAGCATATGTTATACAAATGCCACAAACCAATACCATCTTCCTCCACTTAACAACATAAGGATTTCCATGCAATCCAATCATGCTTAGGCCCTTCTTCACCTACCCCCCACAGAAAATCTACAAATGTTTTTTCCAATTTAGCAAAATCCCTTATAAGGGGTTCATTGCAACCAAGATATGCAATGGAAGAGATTGTAAAAATTGATCGAAGCAGAGTCAGCCTTCTTCCCTTTGAGAACAGATTACTTGCCCAGTGAGATATTTTATAAGTGACTTTATCTACCAATCCATTGAAAAAAATGAAACCTTTTCCTTCCCTAATAAATGGGGCATTCAAGATACGTGAACGAGGACTGATAATGCTGGAAACCAATGATGTGCGCAATCAAATTTTGTCTTGTCTAAGAGCATTTGCCTACATAAAACCACTTTTATTAACGTTAACTAAATGGCCAGAATACCTTTCTTATTCTCCTATGCCTGCCTGACTACTGTGAGGGACGATCTTAATACATTCGTAAAAATCAATACATCATCAACATAGAAGAGATGTGTCACCTTAGGGCAATCCCTAGCAATAGCAAATACAGACGTTTATGGAAGATCATTCAATACTCTTGTCAAAAGTTCGACCAAAATAATAAAAAGAGCTGGAGATAACAGATTACCTTATCTTAAACAGTGAAACTATCCTTATGACACTCCATTTTCTAATACATAAAATCAACAATTTGAAATCAACCTCCAAACCCAGTCTATAAATTGCTCCCTAAACCCAAAGCTGCACAACACTTTAATCATAAAAAACCAAGACACTCTTTCATATGCCTTGGCCATATCTAACTTGAGCAATACATTTCCACCTTTTATCTTTCTGTTTATATATGAAGATATTTCTTGAGTCAACCAAATGTTATCAGAGATTAATGGCCTAGGTAAAAAAGTTTCTTATTGAGGAGATATAATTTTTGGCATAATCAAACGCAACCTATTTACGATTAACTTAAAGATCACCTTTTGAAACAAGTTACATAGACTAATTGGCCTATACTTTGCAAAAGAAGACGTATTTGCAATCTTTAGAATTAGTACCAAAAGGGTAGATGTGTAAGCTCAAAGAAGGTCTCCTCCTACAAAGAATTCTTGCACTACTACCACTAAGTCACTTTCCACTACCTCCCAACAATGAGTAAAGAACTTCCTATTGAAGCCGTCTCCTACTCCACTGTCACCATCCATCTCCCTTATTACCGCAAGAATTTCTTCTAATACTGACATTTTCTGTAAGTCTTCATCCTCATCATCCAACAACACCAGCTCAATCACCCTATTTACCAAGGTGTCTATAGCATCTACATAATTTCCCTCATCTTGCAATAAGTAGCTAAAATAACAAATTCCCTTAACCTGAATACCTTAAAAACTAGTAACTCATTCTCCTTCGTTTCCCCGCACTAGATGAACCACTGAGTGAATCCTTCTTTCTTTTACAATTGCATGGAAGAATTTTGTATTTGAGTCCCCCTCCTTGATCCACCGAATCTTAGATTTTTGAAACAAAAAATATTCTTCCTCCAATAACGCCTATTTGTATTAAGCCTGAGCCAGATGATAGGCCTCCCTAGCAGTTCTTGAGCCCTCTTCTTCCAGTAGTTTTACCTTGACCAACAATTCATCTTCAGCCCTCCTAACATTCTGCTAAAAATTGCCACATACTTGTCTATTCTGATTTTTGAAAACCAGCCTAAGTCTCTTCAAGTTACTCCAAAGTTTCACAAATGATCGTCCTGAGGAAGACAAGTTCCAATTTTCTTGAACTATTTCCATGTAGTTCCTTTGCAAACACAAAGCAATTTGAAAGCGAAATGATTTTGGGCTTGTAAAATTCTCAATTTTCGAGACCGAGTGCAGTAATGGAGAATGGTCAGATTGAACTCGGCTCAAATGTTCCACCATGAGTGTAAGATTCGACATTCATTATATGTTTATTAAAGCCCTAACTAGCCTTTTCCAAGTATAGAGATGACCATCTCAATTATTAGTCCATGTAAAACCAGAGCCTATATACCCAGCATCTTCCAAAGAATGTTGTGTCATAAAGTGTTGTCACTCTTCCACTCCAGTCACCTAAAAAGGCAAACCTCCAATTTTCTCGTTTGAAGACAAGCATAAGTTCAAATCTCCACAAAATAACTATAGGTAAGAGGAATCAACAAAAGAATTCCACAAAACTCTCCCCTCCTGTGCTGAACATATCGCATGAAAATAAAGAGATGCATATATCTTTTAAAGGAAATATGTAAAGTTTGTAAAGTAATATGCAGATTATTCTCATCTAATAAACTACAAGTAAACTCTTGATCATAAAAAATCCAGATTCGAACCCAATTGTTAGCCATCATTAGGTCAAAATTTAATTTCTTTTTAACTTTATCCATTTAAGATAAATCCATCATATGTTCAGCTATATCTATCATTTGAATATTATAAATGCACTTCAAGTTTTTATAGTCTCAAAAGAGTTAATTTATTAACTAATCCCCGTAAGTTGCCTAAAGTTGGGCTTTTATACCTACACCTATCTCATATTGCTTAGTATCAAGAGATTGAGAGAGATTACCTCGTTAGCCTCATCGCAAACAACTGTTGAGTCAATTGCTACAATTACTACCTTCGAAATTCCATAATCCCTATGCAAACCTCCTTCCTTTCTACTAGGAGATGCTAAATCCAATGTCTTAATTCTACCCAACTCCATGCACTCCAAAGTATCATTAGATGGCAGATTTAAAACTAATGCATCCTTCATAATTTTTTGATTCTTTATGTGATATGCAGTCTCCTCATCTTCTAACAAGGAAAATTTATTCTTGATGACAATAATCCTTTTAACTGTGACAATAGCAAGAAGTTTATTGACAGCTCTCACACATTCGGAAAGTACAACCACTATATTTTTTGTTTAGACAACATGCTTATCAAAATCATCGTCAACATGTTCGACCACAATAGCTTCAAGGTTTATCTCTTGGACAGTGGTAATAGCAAGAGCAACAGAGTTGAGAATAATCGCAGCATTACCAGAGCTCACCAAATCCACTGAAGTTGTAGCATTCAAACCAAACATAGAATTATCCGTTGATGCAACTACAGTTCCTGTATCAATATGTCCAGTTGCAACATCATCAACAATAGTATCATCGTGAGCAAATTTTTCCAAGTGTTCTTGATGCTTTTCATATTTGTCTTTTGATGTTTACGCCTCCACTGGGTTCTTTGACTCTATTATGGTAGGATTTTTACTTTTATCGATCTCTTTCACAACCTCAAAAGTCTCAACACCCTTCTTGGGCAGCCATTTTTCACGGCATAAACTTGTCTCCGTTAAGTGCTTTATAATTCTCCTTATTGTGTCCAATCTTTTGGCAATGAAAACAATAATTTGGAATATCTTCGTATTCAATATTTTGCCAAAAGCCTGAATTCCCATTCTTTAACTAGAAACGTCGAGGCAACTCTTTTGAAACATCCAACTTAGCACAGATTCTCGTTGTCCCGAGTCTTACCAATGTTATCATTGAAGCATCGATTTTTAGAAGATTTCCAACAATTCTCTTGATTGAAAAGAGGGGTCTTTTAGCAAAAAAATCAGCGAAAGTGAAGGAAAGCTTAATCCAAACTGGAGCTATTGGTGATTCCTCTGTCAGTGAAAATTTTGGTGATCACTTAAAGACTCGCACAGTGAATCCTTCAAAAGACCACACACCCTTCATCTAAAAGCAAATGTAATTCTTTGGTATCCCTTAGTATACAATAAGGTGATAGTCCTATGTATTCCTTCATCCTATGGTTAGCCTACCTGAACAAATTGCATACTAGGGATAAATTAATGTACCTCCATACTCCAAATTGATGCTTTTTGTGTGTTTCAGACTCAGAGACTATTGAACATTTATTTTTCAAATGTCCTTTCTCTAAAACCGTATGGTTAAACACTCTAAACAACTTCCAAATTCTCCATCCTCAACTCACCAGTCTCCAATCCATTTTACTTTGGGTTAACTAGTCACCACCCTCCAAGAACTGTAACATAAATACCTTCATCATTAGCCTTTCCGTTGTGGTGTATAACCTGTAGTCTGAACAAAACCTTCGAACCTTCAAAGATGAAGCCTTGGATGTAGGGAGCCTTAACACGCGAGTGATCTTTCAAGTTATGAAACATATCAGCTCAAACACCTAAAGAAGGTATAATGTGTGGATGAGTTTTATTATTTAATGCAATGTTTGCAGGTTTGTTTCTAGACCCAGGTGCGGGTAAAGAGAGGGAAGTCAAATCCTTCCTTGGCAGCTATATAAGGAAGACCATAAGCTGAAGAAATAGCCTCAATCTCTACTAAGCACCGATGAACGAGTTATGGAAGCAAAGTGACAAAAGCTACAAAGTGACCTCCTTCGGTAAAGATTGTTGCTTGAAAATATAGAAGTCCAGATCCAATGATAGGTACCTATTTCATCACATAGGAATCTGACAATAAGGTAAGGATTTATAGGGGTCCCGAATTGGTGTAGTTGTTAAATGCGGTTAGGCATGCCTTTGTGTTACTAGAAGTTGGTCCTAATAGGTCGAGGGAGATTGATGTCATAATTTTGGCTTGTTATTGTGGTTTTCTTGATTGAGGGCAACAATTGTAGGGCTTCTTTTGCTCTCTTGTAAGTTAGGATTCTGAGTGCTTGTAAGTTAAGATTCTGATTTGAACAAGAGATTACAACTTGGCCAATCTCTCACTGTACATATCTTCTTATTAATTATATCATTTTTGACATACCAAAAAAAAAAACAAAGCAAATGTAACCTTCCTTAGACGTCAAAACATAGCAATACGTGACGATAATCCGGCTAACCAATATGAATATTCCCCTTAAAACTTGTTGTCATGATGTAATTACATAGTTTATCCATTATCGGTCTCCCACAAGAGAATTCTCTGACGAGAGAATTAGCGAAGAGGACAGCAAGGTTTGCGACTTCTTCAGGAGTAAATTCAAGACAAGGCTCACCCTTGTAGTTTGTAGGATCCTTAACAATAACATGATCAAGGCAATGGGTAAAGTTTTGTAACACGTTTGAGAAGGAACGTTTTTCTGCAAGTGGAGGAGGTAGCTGGGCACTAGAGGTGGCTGTCATGAGGTCAATTTCTAAGGGTCGTATGGAACCTCTTCAGATGTGATCACATTCTTTGGTGTAGGATGTATATGAAATAATGTAAATTCTTCGTCCACGACGTCCATAGTTTAAAGCTTTAAGCTTTCTCTTTACTCATAAATTCCAAATTCAACGATTCTCACAGACCCTAATCACTGCTTTATGAATAGGCATAGGCACAGGTACTGTTTTCGTCTTAACAAAGTACAACAAGAATCAAAAGCACAATGGAAGTTCCGAATCTAGCAACACCTAGGTTCTTCAAATTCTTCTCTCTAAATCCCCAAGTTATCGAAAGTTTCATTTCCCATATTAGGTTTTTTGTTTTCTAGCCGCTGGTGTGTTCGTTTCGTCTGCTTTGGTTACTTCCTCGTCTAGTCTCCCAATCCCCGATGACAGCTTACAACACCTCAACGTGTATACATCTCGATCAATTCGCGAGAGATCAAGCTTGCATTGTTTTCACAGTCTTGTGGCGAGCATCCGTAATTTTGTACTCTCGCCACAAGCCTTTTGATTAAATTTAGAAACATTTAGCAATCCTTCCATAACTACCTCATTTATCACCTACAAGTTGCAAGGTTATTTTCGTAAATGTTCTAATTCATTCATCATATCAAATACATGTTCTTCATAAATCAACTTTTCAAGTTCTCTGTAATAAAGGTCAAGAAATGATTATTCTTCTTCGTTCCAAATATTAGTATTATTAATACAATCAATATCAATTGGATCATATGTTCTCTTTTTACTAACCATTTTAAATATATAATACAGAAGCTAAATAATTAATAATAAAAGTATCATCATTAAAAAATAAAATTTGACTAATAAAGCACCTATTTTTCATCCTCAAAATATAAATAACATAAACAAGGTCATTGAATCTTTAATGTTCCAAACGGTTTCATTTCTTTGTACAAATATGTTAAAAATGCTCTAATTACTTGATTAAGAATTCATTTGAAGAAGGACATTATCCTTATAAGTTGAAGAAGTTAAAATTCAATTGAAGAAAGAGATTGTTACAACCTTTCATTAAAGGTTATTAAGATAAATTGAATTGGAAAGTGAACTGATTCAGGGTTATCATAGTTAAACTTGCCAGTTTGATTTGAATTTTAATCATTGGGAAAAATATTATATGACCACCGATAGTGATGGATAATAACAAGAATAGTTACCAAAGAAATTACAGAAATATTTGTTCTTGTTTTAGTGGATTTAAATTAAAGAGTAATCCTACGACTTTTCCATTTTATGTCCAACTATTAAACATTTTTCTTATTTACTCATTTTGGTTTTTGTACTAATTGCTTTTAAATGTAGCTTACCCAACTTATCGACTAGTACATATTATCCTAATGTTAGAAGAGTTTAACATTGTCAAATAAGTAAAATTAATATTTTGTATTATCATGATATATATCTATTTAACTTTATATAGTTTATAACACTAGATTCTTGAATTGACACTTTAACATAAAAAAAGGTGTTTGACGTAAATAATAAAATAATTTTAATTCACATAACAATTAGCATCATGTCACTTATATTTTGTATTTCAACATTGGCAGTGATTTAATGGTTGCAACTATTATATCAGCTTATACTCTTGTAGCCAGTTAGTTGGTTGCAATTTTATACATGATATTATTATTTTAATTAATAAAGGTATTCTTTTTTTTATGTAATTCGTATTTATATATTATTCCTAAGTTATTTCTAGTTTAGTTTCATCAAGAGTAGATATTGATATAAGATAAAACTATCATACATTATGTTTCTTTCATATGAAACAAGTAATTGATCCTGTAAATTAAAATATGAAAATACTTAAATAAACATATGAGTACTAATTAGAGAATAGGTTCACTAAACTAGCCCGATTACTTTTGTCTATGAATTTCCTCATTATGATGGTTGTATAATTTATCCTTATACTTGAGATTACTAAAGTATCTCATATGGGAATTACTATGTTTTGTTCGATATAGCTCAGTAGATAGTACCTAGATATAATATAAAACATATAAAGAGAAAGTTAATAAATGATTTGTCACTCTAAAGTAATTAGAAAAACGTTCATAACCATATATGGATAGGTAGAGTTAGACTACTTTAACATAGTCATAACATAGTACTAGACGTTAATCTTAATCTATAATTATAAATATTTAACTAGATAATTTAAAATAAATTAAAATTTTAATTTATCTAATCTTAGTTATGAATTAGAACTATAATTTATAATTATTTCAAGCTTATGAGGAACCTAATGGATCATACATAAAAGATTAGTTAAAAAGAAAAAAAATCAATTCAAATTAAAATAAGCTTGATTGTAAAGTTTGAGAAACTTTAAGGATCAAATTTGAGATATTTGATTTTATTAAACTTAAATTATAATTACAATTAGAGTTTGACATTAATCATAGTTTGGAAGTTTAATTTCAATAAAAAAGAAAATCTCCTATCTTTTTCTATATAGAAAGGCATATGGCGGCTATAATACATGCCTCACCTATCAAAAAGGTTTAGTTCTTTTTATCTACTTTATGTATACCATTAAAGGTTAAACACTTAGACAATTTGTGGGTAACACTCTATAAAAAAGTTTTTGCAAGAATTTGAATTATGTATGATTTAATTACCTTTTATGATTCATGCTTTTCAAGTTATTCAAATATTGAGATCTAATCAAGAAATCATAAAATTTATTTTTCTATTGCACTTATGATTATATCATAAGTGGTTTTCTAATAATGTCATCAGATCCTCCTTTAATTGTTAAACTTGATTAAGTTGCTTGCTCATTATTGATTTGATAAGATTTAAGTCTTAAATTTTTGTTTTAATTAATTCCTTAATACAAATTAGGGCAATAATTAGTGATGGTTTTGTTCAGGTTTTCTGGAAAAATATTGTTATGTTTCATTCATTATTTCTAAAAACTTGAAATAAACACATGCTGCGTCCTTGATATGATTATTTTGCAAATGATTTTCTGGAGATCTAGATATGCCTTTTGTTTTTTTGCTTCTTAAATTGAAAAATTATGAATCTTCCTTTTTTGTTTTTTGGAAAATCATATACACCTTCCTCTTGTTGTTTTGCTTTTTAGTTGTGTGCTTTGTGTGCTTGAATGAAATCTAAAAAGCATCCTTTATATGTCCCATTTGGTTTCTAGTTTAGGCAAGCAATTCTTAAATCTAAAATCCATGGTTTAATAAAGTGGTATGGTGCATGCTTCCCCAGCAACCATCACTTGTGAAGTTTGGTGATAGAGCTAGTGACAACTAAAATCACTTTTGGAAGAAGAGGTAAGACAAGAAGCCTTAGACATGACGAAGTTGTGACCAAGAAAGAAGCATAAGTAGGTATTGGTAGGATCAAAAGCAGAAGGCAACGACACCAAGAAGAGGGAGTCAATGAATAAAACATAAAAGCCCTAGAAAGTGGAAAATGATGGGGTGCATATACAACAAGGGGATCACATCTGACTAATTCAGACATGTCTAGCCCGTATAGTGCATACGCCTCTTTAAAAAGCTCTAGCATGTGTAATGCATGCTCCAAACATTTTCCACTCGATTTTATTTTTAATTTTCTGTATTGTAAGCATTCTATTTAATTAAATTAGTTTAATTGAGATTAAATTAACTTAAATTCCTAATAAATAGAGAAAAAGTGTTATAGAATTGCTTAAAAAAGTTAATTTTACTGAGAATAATTTTAGAATTTGGTTTAATTTTTGAACAACTGAACTATTAAATTAAATTTGGTTTCTAATCAATAATTAGAAATAAGCAAAGGATTTTAAGGATTTTTTTTTCATAATTTGGTTATCATCATCAGCAGCAACCAATTGAAGTCTTGCTGAGGCGCGGGATTTAGGGAGGTTTGATAGTACGCAGCCTTACCCCTACCTAGTAGAGAGGCTGTTTCTAATAGACCCACATGCAATATGTGATGATGATACTATAAAATTATAAATGGATGTGCAAACAAATTAAAAAAAGGACTGAAAATAATTAATAAAAATGCAAAAAATAAAAAATACAAATAAATAATAAAGAGAAACAAAAAAAGGTAAGGCAATACAAAATAACATAATTACAAAATATATCAATGATTAACAATAAATGGTAAGATAAAGATATATACAAGAAAAGATATGTACAAGAGTAACTACAACCAAGCCTATCTCTACCTTAATTATGCTAAGTAGGAAACTAACTAGGCTAAATTAACTAGGACGTAAGTACTACGTAGTAAATGCAAAGGACATGGTTTAATATAACCTACAAGAATACAATTGCCCTCTTTAAGAGAGATCCTTTACTTGTATTCTAGTACGCCAAAATTTTCTATTAGGGGACAAGTCCTTGGTAAGATCCAACCTAGCCATATCATTCTTTTATAATTTGATTATGTTGAAATAATTAATATAACAAGATTATATTGATCATTGATAAGACTTAAATTTTTGAAATTTAAATCCTTTAATTAAAAATTAAGTACATTTTTTAAGAATGTGATAGTTGTCTTCTATTATTTAATAATAAATACATAGTTTTATTTATTATAAAGCTTATTGAGTGACTTGAAGCCCCCTTAACTCGAATTTGTTTCAACTTAAATTAATAGATCCTACTTAACTAAATTTGTATCATTTGGATGAGTAACTCATTTTCATATGAATTTAAAGACAGGTTTAGGAATAATATATAAGATATGATTTGGTAAAGAGTTATCAATTAACGAATCTAGGAAACATATAAGATACGGTTGATTAGAATGTTATCTACCTAATTCAAATTAAGTTGGTTATTAAGTAACTTAAAATTAACTTAGTCTAAATGGGATCTTATTCCACTAGAAATTTTTTTGATAATTTCTCAATTTAATAGTGATGGCAATTATTTTGAACAAAATAGGGAGTAACTAAATATTTATTGAAGTCCTTATTTTATTTAGTCTTATGGTATAAAAAAATACTTGCTTTTTATATGTCTTTTGATTGTTAGAAAAGATAAGAACCAATCTATTCCTAAGGAGCATTATGGATGCTAATAAGCTTTTTAGACCTACTTTCTCATACTAGTTTTGTAACATGGGAATTGTTCTCAAGTATTAAAAGAAAAAAGAAAGTATATGTTTTAATACTGTTATTCCATCAGAGCCTAGTTTGGATGTAACTGGAGAGATATCAGTGTTATATTGATAATGTTGAAAAACTTACATGTGTAATGTTGGCTAGTATTCTTAAGCATTAAAGACAAAATGAAAATATAAATGCTCCTATTATAATTTTGCATCTCAAGGAATCGTTTTGTGCACAAAGCATGATGGAGAGATATCAATTATCCAAAGCATTATTTTAATATAAGATCGTAGAAGGACCTTCAGCGCAGCTACATATATTGAATATGATTAGTTATATTGAACAATTAGGTCAATTAGGTTTTGGCATTAAGCATTGATATAGTGCAACAATCTCTTAGTTCAAACTGTTCACAATTTGTTATAAACTTCCACATTAACCAAAAGGTACAATCATTGCTTGAACTACTGAATATGCTAAAGACTATAGAGAGATACTTAAAGAAGTATCGAGTTTTATTCTTGTTGCAGATTCTTCCTAGAGCAAGAAAAAAGGCTATAAGAAGAAAAAGAATAAGAAATATAAGGCTTTTGCTAAAATAGCAAAGACAAAAGGTGGTGCCAAGAAGAAGAAAAATGATAAGGGCTCGTCTTTCCAATGTATCTAGGGTTCAGCTTCCCTCTCTTTCCAAATCTGACTACACCTTTCATAGGAGAGACTTTTAAGAAAA
>JANZLC010000005.1:18457839-18471064 GCA_026413385.1 Erythroxylum gracilipes | reverse complement strand
CAAATGGAAATAAAAGACAAAAAGGATGATGGTCGTGAGATATAAAGAGTTTTTAAGAAGTTCAAAGACTAAGTTTTAAAAACATATTAGAAGCTCTCCATCGTTTAAGCTTCATCATCTTCTCCTCTCCTTCATCTTGTGCTCCTCAAGAACAAAGGTAAGAGCTAGCACTCTTTTCATTGTTCTAGCTATTTCCGGATCAAAGAGTTTGATTCGGTTAGGTTCTTCGACCTTTACATGGATACCGTTAAAGACGGTCTTCTTTGGTCGTTGTGGTTTGAGAATTATGGTACTTCTTTGTATAGATACATAGATCCTATACTTCGGGAAAGTCCTGGAATAAATTTTTTTTGTTTTCCGCACCGTGTGTATGTGATGCACGCACCGGGATTTTCCTACATCATATTCCTCCTTCATGGCTTAGCGCCACTCTAAAAATTTAGCTGCTTGACGATAAGTGGTCGGTGCTAAGGGAAGATTTTGTGAGGATACAATAGCGAAATAATCAAATATTTTTTTGGTTTAAAAATGTTGTTCTATGATCGGGTGGTAATCTTGGAAGGATGCACTACTAAGGTGATATTACTAGGTTGAGATTCTACTAGTTGTTGCAAGTGTTCAAGTGAGGATCGTTGTATGTTGGTTGATCTAGTTGACAGTGTTTTAGATGGAGAAGAGTTGGAGTCATTTATGGAAGGTAAAGATGAAGAACATACCTGTGATGATTGGCCCACGGGAGCTATTTCTTCAGAGGTCAGCAATGATTTTCTCTTATGAGTGGGAGATCCCAAATTGAAGTTAGTATCATGCTGAAATTTTGGAGTAGGAATGGGATCATCGTTAATATGGACATGTGGTGGAGTAGTTTAAGGAATTGAATCAATTGGATTGACCCAATTTAGCAAATTGTGTGGCATGATTCTAGCTGAGTTGGTGGAATTAGAAGTAAATTGAAAGTAATCTTCTATAAAGACCACTTGTCTAGAAATAAAATCTTTATTTGTAGAGAAATCATAGCATGCGAAATTGTTGGTAGATGATGAGTATCCTAGGAAAACACAAGGGTGTGATTTTTTTTGCAATTTGTTTTCAGTATATGGCTTAAGCCATGGATAACACAAACATCTGAATACTTGTAATTTGTGAGGGTTGGGTTGCTTTTTAAAGATGCGGAAAAATGGAGAATCATTGTTGATGGATGGACTAGGTAATCGATTTATAAGATACACAGCTGTTTGACAAGCAACATACCAAAATTGTAGAGGAATTGATGCATGATGAAGAAGAGTGAGTGTAGTTTCTAATATATGTCGATGTTTTTTCTGGATCCCACAATTTGAGGAGTATAAGGTGGACTCATTAGGTGTTGAATGCCATATTTAAGAAGGGTGGACTGTAATCCTAGATACTCACCTCCACCAGCAATGTACAAAGTTAATATTTTTGAATTAAAATGCTTCCCCACTAAGGTTCGAAAATTGATGAAAATTTGTTTGACCTCAGATTTTGTTTTCATGAGATATAGTCAAGTGTATTTAGTGTAGTAGTCAACAAAAATCACATAGAAACGAAATTGATCAAAGGAAGTAATAGGTGCAGGACCCCAAACATCAGAATAGATTAACTCAAGAGATCAATAACTGTGAATAGAGTTGTCACCAAAGGGAAGTCGGTGACTCTTATTACATAGACATGAATTACAAAAAGTAAAGGAATTATGAGAGGACACTGGCAAATTAAAACTAGAGATAAAACTTTCTGTGACTCGAGGTTGGGGATGACCTAAACGAGAGTGCCAAAGATGATAGGATGGAAGTTTGACTGAGGCAAAGTTAGCAATGTGAGTGGATGTAGAGCACCCTACATTGTCACTTAGAATTAGCCACTCATAACCCGAAGAAGTACTGCCCATATGCTTAAATCCTTCACATCAAAAAAGTAAGGACAAAAGTTAATGAAAGTTTGATTTTCACGACAAAAATTACTAACTGAAATTAAATGACAACGAATCATAAGAGAACAAAGGACTTGATGAAGCACGAATTGAGAATTTAAAGGTCTATTTCCTATGTGCGTGATAGGGATACCATTACCATCATTGATGATAATATCATTGTTGCCTGTGAATTATGATGCAGAAGTCAAACTATTTGGGTTGTCCGTTATATGATGCGTAGCACCGGAGTCAACCACCCAAGGACTTGATGTGTTGTTATTTTTAGCAACAAAATTGGCCCTGGCTTCAAGGTGATTATGCCCCCTGGATCGACATACTTTGGCCACTTGGCCAATTTTGTCACATAGTTGACATTGAATCTTAGCTTGTGCATTTTGTTAAGAGTTTGAATTGCTTTTGTTGCTATTGTTCTTACCACTGAAGTGCCTGTTTGAATAGCCAGGATTTGGTGCTTGAGTGAAGCAATTATAATTGTCATGATTTCGATTGTTGTTACCAAAGTTGCCTCTCTAGTTGAATTGAGTCGTGATTATAGGTGTCTCTCTCTTTGATTCAGCATGCTTTAGAAAGATCTCATGTGCTAGTAATTTGTCATAGAGTTCAGCAAACAATATTGGATTATCACGGGCCCTAATTGCAGTCAAAATTTCTTTGTATTCAGGACCAAGTCCAATTAAGACTTTGATAACCAAATCTTCATTGTTGATTGGATCCACTAGCAGCTAGGTCATCAGCGATACTCTTTATCTCACGAAGATATTTTGCAACTGGCTTACTTTCACGACGAAGGGTGGATAGAATTTCCCGAAGGTTGTAGATTCTAGATTGGGATTTGTTTGCATATGTGATGCGAAGAGTGTCCTAGGCTTGACATGAAGTTTGGACATGAGCAATTAGAGGGGCAATGGTTTGATAAATTGAAGCCATTATGGCGTTTCTAACAAGACTGTCTTGTCTGATCCAAAGCTTGTAAGTGGGATTGATGGTATTTTGTTCAGTGTCAAGGAATTGAGAGGGACAAGATTTGGTACCGTCAATGTAGCCAAGGTTATCATAGCCAAGCAATAAGGTGCTGACTTGAGCTTGCCAAGTGGAATAATTGGTTGCTCCCGTGAGTTTTAGTGCAAGTTGAGAGCTTGGGTTAAAGGAGACTAATTGGTTTGGTTGGAGAATGTTACCTATGCTAAGGGCAACAGGTGTTGTGTTGACTATTTTGCTTATTCCTAAAGATATTGTAGGAGAAGCCAGTGGGTTTTTGTCAGCCATGGATTGGAAAAAAAAATCGTTAGAGAAGAATGGCTCTGATACCATGTAAAAGTTGGATAGAATGGAAAGTCTCATCTTGTATTATTGAGGTAATGCAATGTATATACACTTGCAGGTATTAAAGATCAGTATACAATCAACAAGAATCTATCCATAATTATAGCAGTATATTTGGGATAATTGACCATCAAGTGATTGAATCCTAAGATTAAGCCATTGTTATCTCTTATCAATAATGTTATCGTTATCACTGAAATGGCCTCCAATTAAATAATATCACATGAACGTTAATTTTTTATAATTTGCTGAAAAGAAATAAAAAAACTAAGTAAAATAAGATAATTTAATATCAAAATCAAGTAAAATGCTTTATATATATATATATATATATATATATATATTCATTTTCATGCTCATGAATCTTTTATTAGGCAATTAGTTCATAAACAAAACAATGGTGGCATGTGTCAATGTTTTTCCAGAAAGATTTAATACTTGTGCAATATGCATCAAAGTTCTTTATAAAACACAAATCAATGGGACATGCATCAATGTGTTTCAGAAACAAAACAAGAGTAACAATCAATAAAAATTATGAAAATCTAATAGATTTAATCTATTCCTTAATTGTTTTATCAAATCAATAACAATTAAACTACTTAATCAAGTTCAAAATTTAAAGGAGATTCTGATACCACTGTTGAGAAATCAACTATGATCAAATCACGGGTACAACAAAATAATGTTTACTATTTTCCATATGGTCTGTTTAATATAATAATTTTAATTATAAATAAAAAATAAAAGGGTTAAAGACAAACTTGTACTCATATATCCTTCAAAAAAAATCTCTCCTCTAATGAAGTCATTTGTCCAAATATCCACCTTCTAGAGGTATACACTGAGTAAAGAGAGAAACTCAACTTTTGACAAGGATCAATAGGAGTGCTAACTCCCTTATGTCTTTTCTTATTATAAATAAAAAATAGGTTTTTATTTCAAATTTAGTTAAAATTAAACTCTTAACTATAATTAAAGTCTAACTCTAATTATAAGTATAATATAATTTTAATAAAATCAAATATTACATATTTGATCCTTAAAGTTTCTTAAATTTTATAGTTAATTCTAACTTAATTTAAATTAATTTTATTTCTTTAATTGCTCTTTATGTATGTCTCATAGGTTCATAATGTGTTGAAAATTATTATAAATTACAATTATAGCCACAAATAGAATTATATAAATTAATTTTTTTAATTAATCTTTAATTCGCCAATTAGATAATTTATTAATCATAGATCTAGATTGATGTCTAACAATATATTTTGACCATCCATATATTAGTAATGTCAAAATAGTTTGGATTAACCTATCTATGTGTGATCATAACATATAATTCAATCATATCATTATCTAATGTTCCAATTAGATATAGAGTATGAAATTCGTGCCTACTTTATATATATCCAGTTATGTTCATTCTTGCTAATTAATAATTAATCTATAACTAATATTTTAAAATAACCTTTTTAGATCCCTATTTACTATAAGAGAGAATTTCTTAAATCATTACTAATCAAGAACAATAGAACATTCTCCCTAATTAATTTAGAGTGATGAATATTTTATTAATTTACTCAATTACCTCCATATAATTCATACTATATCCAAGTATTATTGAATGAGCTACCATTAATAGAATAAGTCATAAATAGCATCAAAATATAGTAATTCACATATGAAATTCTTTGGTAATATCAAGTTTAAAGATCAATCATAAAAATATTATAATGAGGACGTCTACAAACATATAAGTAATTGCATTTGAGATCTCCATAATTGGGACTTTTAAAAAAATAAGTAATTTAATTAATGGTAAAGTGAAAAAAATTACAAATTAATAAGAGGTTCAAGAGGAACCCATTGGGTCTAAGTACAAGCTAAATTAAGTTGGTTTCCACATAATACCAATTAATGTAAACAATCTAGAGTTGGAAAATCAAGGAAGGAAATCCAAACTCTCCACCTTTCTCTCATTATGTTGCTTAGTGAAACTTGTAAGTTTTTAGCAAGAATGGATAATCTGACATCAATAAGAATTCTGTGATAACCGATCACCTTATCCTCCAATAAAGCTCCATGTAGTCTGATGTTCCTTTCCTTCCAAATGTAGTAAATTAAGGCATCAAAACACCTCCTGGATAGTTTTAAATCAGCCTTATTACTCATCCTTAAGTTAGTAGCCTAGCAAATTAGTTCATGCCAGCTTGATTTGTTGCAATATAAACCAAGGTGGAGAAGGAACTTACTCCAAAGCCAAGTTGAGAACCTATATTCAAAAAATAAATGATTGATGCTCTCAGTGTCTATTATGCATAGTTCACAGGATATGTTAAAAACATTGAACTTTATGAAATCCTTTATGGCCAATCTATCACATAAGGCCAACCATAGAATAAAGGAGTGTGAATGAGTGATGCTTATGTCCTAAACTAGATTATGCCAATCCATAGGAGTGGGGTTTAGTGACTCAAGTAAGAAGTTCCTATATAAGTGCGGAGTGAATATTTTATACTTGTCAACTTGCCATTTTATAGAGTCTAGAGAAGATATGTCTAGTGAATAAGGAGGCATTTCGCTGGTAATTTGATCCACTTCTTTGTAGAATGAAAAGGTTAGGATCAACTACAATCTCTTATTAACTCATGGACCTTTTTCTAAGGTGGGATAAGGTATCTTAGTCAGTTAAAGCTAGGAAACTTCTACGGTGATCCCGTCTCATGCCATTGACCAAACCAAAAAGACATGTTGGGACTACTGCTTATCATATGTTTCATCAGATATTGCATGTAGCTCCTAGATTGGAGAATATGTTGGAGAGTCCATGAAATCTTGGGAGATATTGGAATCATCCATATACTTTCATGTTTGATGTGGGATCCATTTAACCTATAGGTTTTCTTTATATTGTAGATATTCCATAAATTTTGAGCTAACAAAGTTTTACTTATCGTTTTAGCATATTTGATCCCCAAGCCTCCATAATTTTTAGGTTGGCAAATTGATATCCATTTCACTTTAGGAAGTTTCTTAGTGCATTTAGAGCCACGCCATAGGAAGTCCCTTTACTTTCTTGGCTATGGCTTTCATAACTCCTTTAGGAAAGGTTAAGTGAGAGCACCAATAAATAATCAGGTTGCTTAGAAGAGAGATAGCTTAAGTAATTGTTACATTATAGCTTAAGTACCTGTTACACTAGTTGTTGATTCTCCTATTGATTATATCAAGCAAAGGAATATAGTCCAGGCGAGTGAGTTTCTTTTGAGTTATTGGGACCCCCAGTTATTTAAAGGGAATTGTAGTTGAGTTGAAGACCAATGAGCAAATCAAGCTGCTAATGGGGCGATCAATATTAATCAGGACAGTTCAATGAACTTATTATTTAATAAGCACTCGCATATGTATTTAAATATCTTCATACTTTAATTTATGAGATCAATTACTTTTTTAATAAGAAAGAAACATAATATATGTTATTTTACTATTTCATCAACATCTTATTTTGTTGAAAAATAATACATAAATGTAATTTAGATATCATAATTATGATTTCAATATAATTTAAATTCACATTAATTATTATAAATATTTTATCTTTATATTAAAAATTAAATATAATTAACAAAACTTTTAAAGTAATTTTATTAAAGAAATTTATAATATATCCAATTGATTGTAAGGAAATAAACTAAAAGTAAGAAGATCGTAATTACGAGGAATGGTTTCAGATTGTTAGTTTCACTTGAGCTTTTACCAATCTTAGTTTTATATTTTGTCTGACCAAAATGAATTTTAAACCCTAATGTTTTCAATAAAATACAAGTTCTAAGAATTCACAATAAATTATAAATTTTTCAATATATTCAAAATAAACACTATATGAATGAAAACTTAAACGAAGTTTTTGTTTGTTAAGTGTCACGTTATTATTAACTGTTGAATATTGATTCAAAATTATTGTTTTTTATTAATTATGTGGTCATGTTTATCTAGTCAATTAATTGTGAAGTTTGTGGGGTAGTGAGACTTATCTTGATTTCCATGTTATTTTCTAGTTGTTAACATTTAGGAAGGTTAGTTTATTTCTATATTTATTTAAGGCTGTCATTATTTTGAGTTTAATGGAACATCAGTAAAAAGTTTGGCTTCTATTATCTTTCTTTCTTCTTTCTCTTTTGTTCTTCAAAAATCTAACATGGTATCAGAGCCATAGATCCTTGAGAGACTGTGAGATTGAGTGAAAAAAAAATTTATTCCAATAGCTAGGAGCAAGCAAATATGTTGGAGTTGGTTGGTGAAAAAACTCTTTTTTGAGAGTTGGTGAGATGTGCACCAAGATGTGTTTGGAGAGATGTGCTCCAATAATCGCAAGTTGATGAGAAGGGCATCAACAAGATGATGAGAAGTGCATCAACAGTTGAAGATTGGTGAGAAGTGCACCAATAGTTGAAGTTTGATGAGAAGTGCATCAACAGTTGGAGAATATTGGTGAGAAGTGCACCATCGTCCATTGAAGAGAAGTGCTTCAAATTATGAATATTGCATGTAACATTGGAGACATATGCTCCAACAAAATAACTCAATATCTGTAATTTTGAATCAAGAGGGAATGTTAAATATTGATTCAAAATTATTGTTTTTTTATTAATTATGTGGTCATGTTTATCTAGTCAATTAATTGTGAAGTTTGTGAGGTAGTGAGACTTATCTTGATTTCCATGTTATTCTCTAGTTGTAACATTTAGGAAGGTTAGTTTATTTCTATATTTATTTAAGGCTGTCATTATTTTGAGTTTAATGAAACATCAATAAAAGGTTTGGCTTCTATTATCTTCCTTTCTTCTTTCTCTTTTGTTCTTCAAAAATCCAACATTAACGTAGTACTTATTTATTTTTTAATCGATATATGAGACTCATTACTACATGTTAGTTACGTGATAGTGTGGAGTTTAGTTGTTTAATTTATTAAATTGATTTAGTTTTTAATTTAAATTATTAATAAATCCTTGTTATTGCTTCTCCAATCCTGTTTGACATAGACCCTCCCAGTGCTATAACACCAAAAGAAAATTAGTTCACCTGATTACCTGTTAACAGTAGCTCATTAACCATATCGTTTGACTCCAAGAAAAAAGAACGGCATGAAAGGAATTGGTTGAACGACTCACCAACTTCAGATGTTCAAAGAACTCAGACATAAGACATTGAACAATTGACTCTCTCTCCTACAAATGGAACACATTCATTGAAACGAATTTAACCTCCCAGAAAATAGTTACAGGACAAAAACAGATTTTAAGAGAGATCGATTTTTTCAAGTGAAGCAAGATTTCGTTGATTGTAATGCTCTAAAAGGTGATATTTCATTGAAGATGGTTGTTAATGGAAGTTCTTGTCGTTTTAAATTTTGATTAAAAAGAATATAATTAAGTTGATTAGAATATATGTAATTATATTAAATTAATTAGTTTATTAATAATTTAAAATAAAAATTAAATAATAAAATTTTACACTGTTACGTTATATATATATAATAATAAAACTTATATATTTAATTAAAAATAATAAGTAAATATCACAACAAAACTTAACAGGATCGTTTTTTGGGCCTTATGGTTCAAGAATTAGAGGCAATTATCAATATTCTTCTTAAACTTAAATAACTTGGAACTTGAGGAAGCAATAATTGGGTCAACCTTACATGCATTTGAGGAGGGAACAAGACCAAACACATATAACAACTATACAACATAAGAATTAAGAAAACAAGTTAAAAAAACTTGGGGTCATAGCCATTGCTAGTGGTAGCCAAGATGTAGTAAGCAACGATGTGACCAATGGATCCCCAAGCAAGGACGTCAACAATGTTGAAGCCAACAGGATCATTGGATTTGAGAAGGCTAATATATTCCTTAGCACGAACATCTCCAGCCTCAAAATGGGTAACTCCATTCTGCTGAGGCAAGCCTTGTTTAGCAACGTTCTCCCTCTGGAAGTTGAAGAAGACAAACCTACCCAAAAAGAGAGAGAGACCGGTGCTAAGGCTGATGACCAATGAAGGGTTAAGCTCTGCTTTGACGGCAAAGCTCCTGTTAGTTCTACTTCTGTAGGTTTTTGACCTGGAAATGGTAGTAAGAGGTCGCAGTCCTGGGAAGGAGACGTTGGAGGGAGAGAGATTAAGATTGTTGTTGTGGAAGGTTGGAGTACTTAAGAACATGGTAGAGGTTGCCATTCGACCACCTATCTGCTGCTGCCGCTGGTGTTTCCTAACTGGAAAAAGGATTTTTGTATTTATTCGAAGACGAAGATCAGAAAGAAACAAGGGTGAATATTGTGTGATAGGCGAAAGATTTTGGAAGCTGATTTGGCTTTCTTTAATTGGCTGTCTGGATCACATATTCTTGGCTCCGATTGGTACCACTTACTTTACTACAAATCCTTGCTTTCTTATCTTTTTTTTAAAAAAAAATTATATGGGAATGTCAATCTATGATCAACCATTTGTAGAAAGTAGGTGATGTTGATTTGCTTGCCTTTGTCAAATCGGTTGACAATGTTTTAAAAATCAAATTGGAGATTATATTTGTAAGAAGAAAGATTTAAATAAGAAATAAAAATTTTAAAAATAAATAATGAAATATATAATTATGAAAATAATACTAATAATTAAAATTACATATTTGAACGAGATTGTATTTCTTTACCATCAAAAATCTTAATTTCTCTAATACTATTTCAAAAGTCATAAGTTATCACGGATTTAGTATCTACATCAACATCTTTATTATATTTAAATAATATATAAATTAATAATATATGAAACTATTATAACATAATATACTTTCAATTATAAATATATTTAAATAAGATATTAACTAATTATCTTAGTTGATTTATCATTACTATATAATGATGGTTATTCTTCTTTGGTCCAAAAATCAATATGATCAATATATTCAATATTCAATTGAAGCATATATTTTGCACTTAGTATACACTTTGAGTATGAATACATGATAGATCAATTATAAAATTAATACTAAAAGTATAATTACTTAAAAAATAAAATTCAATCAATAAAATATATAATTTTCATCCTCATATTATAAATAACGTAAACAAAGTTACTAAATTCTTATGTTCCAAATGATTTTGTTTCTTCGTATAAATACTTGCAAAAATACTTCAATTACATTCACTGCTTGATACAAAAGTAAGTGGTTCAGTCTGAATCTGGGAGGGCTGAATATCGTTGCTCGGATCCATAATTCTGTGTGACCTTGGCTGCCGAATATCTGCAAAACAAATAAAGGCACGCTGGGGGTTAGTTCCCGGAAGGCTCCTCCGACGCTCAAGTTAGTCTTTTTTGAGAGAGTTTTGGTTGCTAATAGTAGAGAAAACTAGGGTTGTAATGTCGTACTTGTATCATGGCAGAACAGTACCTTATATATGACATTCATGCTAGGTTTAGGTCTTTACGTAAGTCTTTACGTTTGTATGGGAGATTAACTCCTGCTGATGGGTAGTGGATGCGTGGGCCTGGGCCTAGCATAGCCGACCTAACCATAAGCCCCCCTACTCTTCGAGTCTGATCTGGGAGAAGGGTCGAAAGAGTACATAAGAGCTATATAACATATTTCCAAGGCAGCTCGCTTTAGGCCCAATCGGTCGGTTATGTTGTGATGCAATCGATCGAGCAGATGACTCGACGAACCAACCAAAGGTAATGACTGAACCGATCGATCGGTTGTAACAGTATGGCAAGTAGATCGGGCAAGTGTAATGGCGGGACCGCTCGACAAGATGACAAGACTTAGATTGGGCACCAGGTGTGATCATTACTGATGGTTTACGCTTTCTGACAGGCTGTCATGCACGGCTTTCTCGCTACTGTGCAGCTATTAGGTGCGTCCTTTCAATTACTGTGCAACCGGCAGTCGCATCCTTTCAATTATTGCGCCGCTCCGATTTTTTGACAACCCTAATTCACATCAGCTCGGATCTTGCCACGTGTCTAAGTTCGGCTCGGATTTCCTCCACGCGTCGAGCGTTGGTTGTAGTGTCCGTTCTCGCAATCTTCTATAAATGCACAGGATCGACAGACTATGGATTTTCTTCACGCTTATTTCATTCTTCGGTTTTCATTTGCACCTTCTTGCTTTCAATTTACGAAGTTTTCTTTCAATTGCCGTTCAAAATCCCAATTTCAGTCACAAAACTAGGTACGTTTTCTCTCCTCGCTTCATCCTCTAGATTTTCTTTTTTGTAATCATGTCATCTACTAGTCCTAGAAGTGAGGTTGGTCCTAGGGATGAAATCGCAGAAGTAAGGCCAACCATGGGAGTTGTGGTGCGTGAAAGGAAAGATGGGCAGCTTGTTGAAACACCGTCGTGCGACCCATCGACGATGACTAGGAGGGAATTGAACTGGTTGGTCACCAGAAATAACATCCCTGCATCCTGGGGACCCAGGCTGGCCTCTGCGAACGAACGGATTCATAGCAATCCAGGAGGATACTTTGTTGTTTCAGACAGCTTCTTCTCAGTTGGTGGTATGAAGCTCCCATATGCTCCGATCATTGATGAGGTGTGCCTCACCTACCAATTGAGGCCGAGCCAGATTCCTCCGAACAGTTGGAGATTTATTAATGGCCTTGCTTTGTTGTGCCATCAATTCGGGCGTCTCCCGTCGGTCGGAATCCTGCGCCACTTTTTAAGAATGAACCAGAGTTCAAGTGCTAGGGCTGGGGTTCCTCAGCTTTAATATAGGGATGCGCGCTATCGCCCGACTGGAACAACCTCAAAAGTCCAATCTTGGAGGACGAAGTACTTTTTTGTGAGGCCCTCAGGATCTGCTTTTGAATCTAGGACGTGGAGATATCCTCTAGCCAAGCGATGGAATGATCTCTCGAGTCTGGTCCTTAGTAGAGAGGAATGGGAGGTGGTCGACTGTATTAAGGCGCTCGGTTGATATGACTTTGATCGTCTTATTAGGGGATATCGCGGGGGAGCGTCGGCCGACTCCTTCTTAATCAACCCCCCTTCCCCAAATTAGCGGGCTAGCTCAAGAAACTGCTCCTTCTGGTTGACTTTTTGTGGTTGAACTATTTGCTGAACTTAATACGTACTGGTTTCGGCTTCTAACCTGTTTTTTACATTTGCGCAGCTATGGCAAGGATTGATGATTTCGCCGAGTCTTCTGGCTCCACTGGAGGCCGACGCAAAGCTGCTAAGCCTTCGAAGACAAAGGAGTAAGGCAAGAAGGGGGCCAGCGCGGATGCCGCTCTGCCTACTATTCCCGAACAGGGTGTTGCCCAGCCCGCTGTTTTCGAGCCGTCCGCAACGCTCATTCTGACAGCAGTTCCCGAACAGCCAGCGACGATGATCTGGTCGACGGATGAGGGTCTAATGACCGTAGAGGAGGAAGCGGAAGAGGTGGAGCCGCCTCTCAAAAGAAAGAAGACCGTTCGGGTTCTCCAGCGATCGCCCTGCTCATCGGGTAAAGGCAGGGAGAAAGGTGAGAGGAAAGAGCGAGCAACCAGCTCTAGAAAGTGGGTATCCACGATCAGTCTGGATGAGACTGCGTCGCTTAGGGACATCGACGTGTCCCTCACAATTGCCCAGAAGTCCATTACTCCCCGGGACGAGGAGACCTTGGGTAACTTAGAGACTAAGGAGCTGTTGGGTAGTCTCGTTCGTAGCTGCGTGAGGGGTCTGTCGCTCTCCTTCGTCACGTATCAGCGCCTCGAGCAGCTTGACAGAACCAATGATTCATTGGGCCAGGAAATCAAGGATCTTCTCGAGCAGATCCGTGTTTTAAGAGCCGAACTCTCAGAGGCGCGTGAAGAGAGAGACTTTGCGCTAGCTCAATCATCCTCTTGGGAAGAGGAGAAGAAGTATTGGGAGGAGGAAAGGGACTCTTTGAAGGCTCAACTCGCTA
>JANZLC010000005.1:18403551-18435335 GCA_026413385.1 Erythroxylum gracilipes | reverse complement strand
TAACTCAAACATAGAGCCTTCAAGCAAACCCACTTCATCCATCAAGTAGGACTTAGCATTCAGACTCAATTGGCCATCAGAGTCTTCTCCGTCACTGAAACATAAAACAGATGGAAATAAAATTTGAGATATCAAAAAACTAGAAAAAGAATAAACCACTCTTGATAAAGTCCAAAATAAAGAAGAAAACCAATCAAAAAGATTTCTTTACATATTGACAACCATTAGAAAACATTTATACCTTGCAGACATATCATCACAACCAAAACGTTTGGCTGCCAACAATCTTACATATTTATCGTCCTCACCGTCACTTTCAGACTCCTCCATCTCATCATCTGACACTCGCATTACAAAGGCCACTGGCCTCCTCTGCACACTCTTCCTATTCATACATAATCCAGCATAATTAGCAGTGAATCGAAAACATTCAAAGGAAATAATCGTTCGCCACAAATAAAAACCAAAGCAGCCTTACCAACATTGTGTTTTGGCAAATGCCAATGGGGTCTTTGATGAGGACACATTGAACTTCTTCTCAAGTCGATTGAGCTCCGATAACAGAGTATCGAAGCTCCAATCTGGGTCTGGGTCAGCTGTGACTTCATCAATCTTCTGTGGGCATTTAAGCTCCAATTTAAGAGCTCCCATGTGATCATCAACAATTTTGAATTCAAACTGAAAGCAAAAATCCGAAGGATTTTCATGAGAATAGAGCTAAAACAACAACCTGGAGAAAAGATCAAAACTTACATTAACTGATTGTTATTCCTTGGAACTAATAGCGAGATTCGTGCATGGAAGTTTGGGGGTTTCTGGGGCTAGTGAGTTAAAGCCTGAAAAGCCAGGGCTTGACAAGGAGGGCTAAACCCTAGGTGCTCCATAACTGGGAAACTGAAGAAAAAAAAGATGGGGATTAACATCCCTGGAACTTCATCATCATCATCATCATCACACTCAGCCTGAAGTCCCGCAGTGAGGCGGGGTCTGGGGAGGTCGTAGTACGCAGCCTTACCCCTACAAAGTAGAGAGGCTGTTTCCCAAGAGACCCACACGCAGACGTGACAGGTGAAAAAAAATGATGCAGAATAACAGAAGCAATAATTAAAGAACTGGCACTCAAAAAAAATTTAGTAACTAGAATCGCACTACAAGACAAAACGGACATACCTGCTGGTTGGCCAAATCCAAACTGTATGAACAATTGAATTCACAAGAACAAACCAATAATCGGAAAAACAAAGCATGAACTGAAAGATAGCCCTAGAATAGAAAATTGCAGATCCAACTGAACCATTAAACAGAAACAAACTGATAACCCAGTCGCATCAATGTTAAAAGAAGAATCATTAGGTTTCTAACAAACAAGAAGGAGAAAGAAAGACCTAACCACTTGAATCGCAAAGAGTACACAACCAAATCATACACAATAGATCAAGAAGAAAAGAAAACAATGAAATAAAAGCAAGTTTCAATCCTAGTGAACAAACTGTTCCGAGCACAGACATAAGCAGCGAATCATGATATAAAAAGCAAAGAATCAAGCTTAAAGTTTCAATCTTTCCACGATTCTGTCGCGAAATACACACACAGAAGCAATGTATCGTGATAAAGAAAGCAGTATCTTAAGCATAAAGTTTCGAGCTTTCAGAAGAATCTGACCTGAAATTCAACAAATTGACAATTACCCAACATGGAAAGGGCCAATATCTCCAGTACTAAGAGAGCCAGCGAACTCATCAGCACCAGACAAGCGTGAACAGACCCAACCAAGGAAAAAAAAAAACAGGAAAAAGAAAGCAGGAAAGGAGAAAAATAACAAATCGGGCAAGATCTAGAAGGTAAAAAGAAAAATAAAAAAAATCGGACAAGAACAAAGATTATAAATTCTGAACAGGTTGAACAAAGATTATAAATTCTGAACAGGTCAAATCTTAAAAGACAAAAAATCAACCAGAAACCCAAATAAGAATCAGAGGAAAACAAAAATACCATCAGAATGAGCATCGCAGCCTCTCTCATGGGGCACATCAATCCCACCGATGATCAAAGGATACCCAGGCTCCAACCTGTGGAGATCGAACCCGTGACCCACCCTGAAAGGCAGAGACTTTGACGCTTTACTAGAAGTTGTCCTTTCGTCTACTTGTACGGCGGTGGACGCAGTAGCCGTAATCGAAAACTTGGGCGTTCTCCGTAGAGAAAGGGCCGATTGTAGGAGGAAGGTGGGACGTCTAATGGCGCATATTGGAGGGACCGAGAGCGTGGCCTTGGCGCTGTGGGTCTTGCTGCTGGTGGTAACTGGCGAAAATGTGCTTTCTTTGAACCTCCAATCGTCCTGGTCTCAAAAGTGCTTCATCGAGTAAATATTCTTAGCCACACTGATCGAGTAAATATTCACATACATGAAGCAAAGAAATATTTACTTCATCGAGTAATCACTTCAAAAGTGATTCAAAAGTAAATATTTACTTCATCGAGTAAATATTCACATACATGAAGCAAAGAAATAGCCAAAATTACAAGGCCATAATCACTTCAAATTCATCACTGACCTTTGTAAGTAGTTGGTTTACAATGCTATCATGAACTTCAGTACCATCTCTAGTTGAGCCTCTTGACTGAAATATTATGCCAGGAAGAATTAAGAATAATTGAACCAATATTCAATTTCTAAATTCAAGTAATAGCCTGTTTGAAACCTTCTAATTGAATTCATTAACGAATTGAATTTAATTATATTAATGAGATTAAACTGAATTCAATTTACACTGTTTGGAACAAATTCAGTAATATTAGAATTGAATTCAATTATACTGTTTGAAACAAATTTAATAATATCATAATTAAATTCAATTATTTCATATGACATATTTACCCATGACTAAAAAATAATGTTATTAACTAATAAACATTCACACTTACATAGAGCAACTTATAAACATCAATTACAAGATTATTGATTGAAAATTAATTGATTTATTTTAGTTTATAAGAACTTAGTAATTTTCAAAAATGAACGATTAATTAATAAATTAATCAGTTTTTAACAACAAAAGTTATTAAAGTAAATTAAATTAGAAAGTTAAAACTGAATCAAAAAATTGGATGATTCAAGATTTTTATAGTTCAATCGGCCGAATCGGTAAATTTTTTTAATAAATTACTAACGAAAAGATTTTGGAGATTTTATGAAATGTTTATGCTCTATCATTTATTTTACAAATATTTTACTGTATCTCCTTTCCTTGTTTATGCATAAACCTTACTATTATAATATAATCCTGAAAATCAAAATGATAATTCCACCCGACTACTTCACCTAACAACATGATCGATTAAATAAGCATAGGGTTCCTAAGACTATTTTTGATATATCGTGCCTGTACTAGACTAGAGAATACAAAACATTTTTTCTCATTTATTACATAATAGAAAAATTATACATTTGAAAATTCTGTAGCTTTTCAATTCCCATGTTAAGAAATAAAGCCAAAGGTACAGAAGAATGCAGAGCTTAATTATTGGCAGATACATAAAACGCATCATCTAGACAAGTCTGCTATGATAGGGCATTATTGGGTTTTGGTGTCAAAAAAGAAGCAGTCAAGCCAGAGGAGTTCAATTCACGTGAATATTTGCGTGAATTGAACTTATAAAAGAGGTGGGTTTTAAACCCAATAATGAATTCAATTCTTCTGTATTTTTTTAGTTCCAAACAAGAGAATTGAATTCAATTACAAGATTGAATTCAATTCCCTACATTCCAAACAGGCTGTTAATCTTCTTAAAGTGTGTCCCTAAGCAAATGATTCATTCTTGCTTTTAAGAATCTAAGCTCAACTTTTACATTTTCTTAAGTTATTTGTAATTAGAACTTTTCATCAATTACATCTTGTATAATTGGTGTAAACTTGTTCTCTTCTTTTGGAAATATATTCCTTTTAATTTTTTAAAATAAAAATTGACAATTGATATATATTTATTATTACTTATTTTTAATAATTAATATAGTATAAATTATTCTTATAATGAAAATTATATATTTTATATTGCTTTTAATCACAATTTAATATTTTTTATAAATAATAATTTTGAAAACCTCACATTTCAAGTATAGATTAGATCTTAGTAGATTTCTCTTTCATTAAGGATAAAATTCAAAATATTGAAATTAAAATACAAAACACTTTAAAAATTAGAAATGATCCTAAATTGGTGCATATTTAAAGATTTAGTTTTATAATTTTTGCTAATATATAAAACAAAAATAGTATGATGCTGCTTTAAATGCTAGACTTGAATTAAGGGTTAATGAAATCCTTTAAAAGAATCTCCGGTGAAGTATCAACCTCATTCACATTTTATACTTATTTAACATACATGTTTTGGTAGTGTTAAATTTACTTACATAATTGGTGAGCTATTGGTTTAGATTATGTTTGGTTAGACGTAAATTTTTAATGGAATGAAATGGTTTGTAATAGAATGGAATGTAAATGGATAAAATATTAGAAAATTGTTGTTTTGGAGGAATAAAATGGCTCATAATGTAACATAGTAAAATGCTGTTTAAAAGAAGAGTTTATAATGTAATATAGTGAAAAGTTGTTTATCATTTTACATTCTATCCTAAACCTTCCAAATATGAGATTTCTTATTTTTACTGTTTAAGATGAAATGAGATGTAATATGAAATATTCCTCTTCCATTATATTTTATTCCAGTATAAACCTGCGTCCTAAACGATGAAATAATATTATATTATGTTCCATTTCATTAATAAACCATTAACCAAATATAGGCTTAGTAATTCAATTATTATTTTAATTAAGTGGCAATCTTAAGAAAAGAAACGAAGAGCAGAAAATTTAAAATTAAAATTATTACACTAAATTTTTGGGTTAAAATAACTTTTTAAAAAATCTCATAACAATTTAAATAAATCTTTAAAATTTAGATATTTATTAATTAACTCTTAATGATAACTTTTTGTTTATAGAAGGTAAAATTTAATAATAATGTTAAAATTAATGAACCATAAATATAAGTTTTTATTTATATATAGTAATTTTTTAAAGATTTATTATTAAGTTTTATATAAATAAGAAATATTCTACATACGACTGTTAATATTAAAAAATAACTTTTACAAGTCGGTAGTTATTCATCAAAATTTTCACAATAATTTTATGGATAATTTATATTACAAATATGAATATATTATTGGTGTTTTGATTATATACTCTGTTTTGATTAACTAATTTTTATCTTATTTCATTAAATTTTATCTAAACATTTATAAAAAATTTATACAATTATACAAATAAAATTAAGCGACCGGAGCAAGTACTCCAACCCATCGGTGTCGGCAATTCCAACGAATCCAGCGTAGTGAGGTTCCCAACTTGCATTAATTTCCTATTTATTATCGTATTAAATTAATTTCGATCTTAATCCAGAATCCAAGTACATTTAATAATTAATACTAGAAATAAGTTGTTTATTATTTAAATCATATTTAATAAAATAGGAGATAAATGTAAAACACAGAGCAAATCACGTCTCTGTCTGTGTCTCGCTCTTTTTATCCAATGGAGGGGAGAACACGACGACACAAACCCTAATTAAGCCCTTCCGTTCAAATGCCCTTAATAATTTAGATCCCAAACCGATTAAACCCTAATTATTATTTTCAATTATATAGTGTTTCTTCGTTTTTCCCTTTTTCTGATACATGACCTTCGTTAGTTCTATTGGCCTTTTCTTTCTCCAGTCCAATCCACAATACAACAAAAGGTAGTTTAGTTAAAGAGAGATTGATCAATTGTTTGATTTTTTGAAGAAGGAGCACAACCGCAACGACGAAGCATAACAGTTTGTTTAAAATAGAGTAATGGAGGGAATACCGCATCCAATACCTCGAACCGTAGAAGAAGTCTTCACCGACTTCAAAGGCAGACGCGCTGGCTTGATCAAGGCTCTCACTGCAGGTTTCCTTCTTTTATTTTATTTTATTTTTTTCTTTGTTGGATTTTGTTGCTCTTATTTCTTAAATTTTGTTGTTTCCCCTCCTCTTTTCATTGCAGAAGTAGAGAAGTTTTACCAGCAGTGCGACCCAGGTGGGTTTTTTTTTTTCTGTTTTCCTGTGCTTTTCCATTCTATTTTCTCCTTTTAGTGAAGTGAGGTTTACACAATTTTACTTTTTGTTTGAATCTAGGTGTATTTTATGACGGTACATGCTTTTATTTTCTTAAGATTATGGTATCTTGTAGATAACGAGATGTTCGCTGTGGTTCATGGTCCTGTTACAGTTTTTTTTTTTTTAATTCTTTAGAGCTCTTGATTTTTCTGTTATACAGCGTCTGTGTCCCAATTGGGGTTATTGTAATCTCGTTCTAGCTATGTTACATTTTTTTCCCTCTTAAATATGTGGTGACCTATGGTTGCAATGCCTACCTCCAATTTTAGAAATTTATATTTCTTTACTCAGTTTAGTATTACCACCATCACCTCTCCTTCATTTATGATTTGACATGTTGATTCAAGTTTGAGATTGTTTCATTTCTTTGTTATGATCCACTAGAGGACTGTAATTAGTTTAGGCATAATAATGAAAAAAGTGTCAACATTGAATCAGTTTTTGAGGAATTTCCTTTCAAATTTTCTGGAGGATTGGTTTTTATAGATCAATATGCATTACTTTCAGATTCATTCTATGTTGTGTCGATCCAGTTCATTTATTTGTTTATAGATGGATATGACAACTGAAATATCAGTTCTCTGAATTTGATTTTTTTATGCTCTTTATTGGATCAAATTAATGATGAACTAAATCAACTTTAATTGGTAATTTGATAAGAGCCTAGTCCTGGTCTGAGAATGATCATTCACTTTGTTACAAGTTCTTATACAGAATGCTACACTTTAAAAAATTGTTGTTTATTGATCACAATCTATTTCGTGATTCCTCAAAAAGATCTGTTAACTCATATTATTTTCAAACAATTTAGATCTGAAAGGAATTTTGAGATGCATATTTTTGTTGTTGATGATGATATTAAATTATGATTTTGCAGAGAAGGAAAATCTTTGTCTATATGGGCTTCCAAATGAGACATGGGAGGTTAATCTGCCTGTGGAGGAAGTCCCTCCTGAGCTTCCTGAGCCAGCATTAGGTATAAATTTTGCTAGGGATGGGATGCAGGAGAAGGACTGGTTATCACTGGTTGCAGTTCACAGTGATTCATGGTTGCTTGCAGTTGCATTTTATTTTGGTGCTCGCTTTGGTTTTGGTAAGAATGAAAGGTAAGGTTGACTTTTCTTCTTGTTGTTTATGTTAATGAGATGCTGTTGAGCAGTATGTAGCTTTTATTTGGAGCATACTCCTGGTTGCCTGATAATGCACCATATAAGGGTGAAAAACCTTTTGTGATTTCCGATAACCAATTGTTTAATCTATTGTCTTCGTTCCCCATCATTAGGTCAGGTTTTGAGATTTTTTTTTGGGCTGGGGGGTTGTTGTGTTGGAATTTGTAACGTAATGGACTTTGTTGAGTCCCATAAAACGAAAGAAAAAGCTATCTTATTTGCCTTCTTATCAGATATAATTCTAATTATCATTCTCAGATTGTATGAATGTCTTGGATTGAGTATATATTTGACATTAATTTGTGGTGCATTAATAATAATTTAATGGCATACATGCTGAACTTGAGAAATGCTTTAAACTAAGTGGTCTTGCTTCTTGGTTAAAGTATCTGACGATTTCATACGTGTAAAAAAATATTACTGAGATCTATGTCTTGAATGTAAAATTTACTCCTCAGGAAATATTTAGCAACTGTAGAGTTCATAGCTATTCAAAATTACATCTGTCAGTGACCAATGAATCATTTGGATGACTTTAAATTCGAAATGGAAAATTTTAAAATGAAAATAGGAAGATCTTTGTGGAGCAGTTGGAAAATAGCTGAGTAGAGGCTATTTTGGAATGTTCAGGCTGTGTGCTCGATGTGCCAAGATATGAGATTTCTGGACCTGCAGGACTTGGTGCTCTTTAGGAGGCATGGCTTGAGTCCTAGAACTCATTTGCAAAAGACTAGTGTGATTGGTCATACTTTGTACATTAAACATCAGAAATAATGGTTTTTCATGCTCTCTGTATGAAGCTAGAACATGCATTAATAAGACTGGCCCCCTCTATTGGAGGTTTTTCTTGATGTGGAAGTGTCTACAATTGAAGACTCTAGTTTCTTTGTGACAGTTGACTTGTTTGCCTTGTCATGAACTTATGAACAAGCTTGTACAAGTTATTCTGCACTAAGTGCATATTTGAGCTTCGTACCTTCCTGAATATAAGCAATTAGTTGTGTCAACTTTTGTAGTTCTCTGAATGGTGGTCACTAGCTAGTCTGCTAACTACTTGTGAACTTAAATAAACAAGCTTCTGTGCCAGTTACAATAAACTGATAGCATATTTGAGTTTTCTTACTTTTCGACTATTGTTTTTTAAAATTTTGCTTGCTGTGGATGATGTAGGACAGATAGAAAAGAGGTTGGGTATAAATTGGAAATATGGGATGCTAGAACGTAGAATTTAGGGCTGGAATTAAGGATAGCATCTAGGAGTCACTCCTAGGGCTAGAACTAACTCTCAATCTAAGAATCACTCTTAGATAATAGAAAGTTATACACTACTACGGAAATCTCAGAATTCATTGAAAATCATCATCCTCCCTATCACAACAAATATAAGTAACATGGACAAATTATTTTAATCTAACTATAACTATATTTTCTATTTTAAATTAAACTCTAACTAGATAGAGATTAAATTCAAGAAATCTACTAAAACTATTAGACAAACATAGGAAAGGAAACATAACTAAACTAAATTGTATGGTAAGTGGGAGTCCATCAGTGGTTTTAGAATGTTGGTTGCTAGTTCTAACTGTTAAAGTTGTATTTCCTATATTTATTGTATTGTTAAAGTAATTTTAAATAAAGTGGATAGTGGTGGTCTGGAGAGCTAATAAGCTTGGCTACTTATTTGCTAGAGTTTACGAAGGACCCTGTTCTTTATTTGTCTTTTGGATTTTTACTTCTTATAATTTGCAGATTTCTTGATTGTTCTGTTATGCTTATTGCCTTTAAAGCTACGCCCTTTCGTTTTGTCTGTACTTTCTGATATCTTTTAAAGATCTTTGGTCGTTTGAGGACAGAATCTATAAATTCATGTAGACAGGTCCTTAGATTGGATTTATGTGTCACAGAGCATCGCCATCTACAATAACATTATTGAATTGAATGCTTGGTTACTTTGACATGACTCCTTTTCATGTTGAGATCAATGCCTGGAACTTTCATATTCTACCTACCTATTGTATACCAATGTTGTTTCTGGAAAGTGGTTAAGAAGCAAGAGTTGCATTCTCTTTTTGGATGTTGATGTTGTGTAAAGCTGAACCAAACATAAGAAGCATAATTTCAGAGCATAGTAGTGGAGCACATGATTTAGAATCACCTTATCAGGGCCCTGTTGCCTTGTGATCTGATTTCTCCATAAATGCAGCATCTTGTGAGATTATTTTGATACTTCATTCAAATAATGCTATAATTTGGGTGTCAAATTTGTCAGATTGATGCTAGAGCATTTATGTCTACTTTAGGATATTAGTTGAAAACTAGTTAGAACTTTTTCACAGCATTATCTCATTGAACAAAATACCATGTAAAAATTATTATCTCATTAACTGGAATGCTATCCGAAGTGTAAATGTTGTTCTGATGGTCTTTTGAATTTGAAATTGCAGAAAAAGGCTTTTCCAGATGATAAATGAACTCCCTACCATATTTGAAGTTGTGTCAGGAACTGTAAAACAACCCAAGGACCAATCGGCAACTCACAATAGTAGTAGCAAAGGCAAATCAAGTGGGAAGATGGTATGAGTTATGAATTGAATTTTATTTTTCACTTACAAGAAATTGTTTTAATATTCATGCTATTTGCATTGACCCTCTAGCAATCCCAGCAATCTGAACCCCAGAATAAGCCAGCGAAAATGTCTCCATCCAAGGAAGAAGATGATAGTGGAGAGGAGGAAGAAGAGGATGATGAACAGGGTGCTTCCTGTGGGGCGTGTGGTGAAAGCTATGGCACTGATGAATTCTGGATCTGCTGTGATGTATGTGAGAAATGGTTTCATGGAAAATGTGTCAAGATTACTCCCGCGAAAGCTGAACATATTAAGCAGTACAAATGTCCTGGATGCAGTGGTAAGAGGGCTAGAGTTTAAATTTTGGTGCTGCGATTTGAGGGTATTAAAAGGCAGACAAGGTTTAGATCCTTTCCCTCACTGTTTTAAAAGCAAAGCAGCGCCAGTTGTTTATTTTAGTCACTGAATTTGAACGAGAGCAGATTGGATTTTCACTAACTTCCTGTTTATCTGTTCTGTTTAATTTTCTGGGATGGCACTTTTAAACTTTTAGTGGTAACTTTAGACATTCAGCTATATACGTTGGTACACTTATCGGTTTTGATCTGAATGATTATGGTGAATCTCCTTTCATGGAGTAGGCCTATCATCACTTCTTGATGTCGCAACTTATCTATGCAATTTGGTACTAGCAAAGGAACTGATCACCTATGAATTTCCAGCTAGTGTTACTGTGAAGATAAAGTGCACTTAGTTGTGTGGTGAGTTCGAACTACATAGAAAGGTGAGGAACGAGTGTGAGGTTAATTGTTTCTCCATTTTCCCTTAATCCCAACGTGGTTGCACGATCCCATCCGGAATGAGTTAAATAAGTTTGAACGAAATTTGTTACATGTGTATCGTTTGATTTCCTGGAAAAAGTTGTGTAACTCTCTTTTTGGAATTTTGTCGCTGTCATAGAACTAAACTTGATGTAAACGGCTATTACTATAAAACTTCATCAAGAAAAAAGAAAATTGTATAATGTTATCTCGAATTTTTTATTGTTTTAAAAAGGGTTAGTTATATTTTAAATTCTTTGCAATACTAATCAATTATAAAATATTAATGCATAAAATTTTAATTTATTTTAAATGTAGTTAACCTTGTATAATTTTTGTTGGAATACTTTATCATTAGGTAATTGACTTGCAATACTAATTAAATTATCCCCAACACTATCCAAAAGTCAAATATTTTTTGAATGTGTTGGACTAGGTGACAATTCATTGTTTCAATTTATTTCGATCGTCATCCCAACTTACTTGCCTAAGATTATACGTCTTCTTGAACTTGGTTTGGTTGATGCTCTTATTGGAGATTTAATTAATGTATCTTATTAGTAGGGACCAGTTCTTTTAGAGGTTGATAAGGTTCGGAAACCTACAGGTAAAAGGTTCAGTAGGGGTGACTAATTTGAATTATGAGGGATAACAAGACCAAACAAGGATTGTTATTAACCAAGAGACTATTTCTCCTCAGATTCTAAAAAAACGCAAAACAAATATAGCTAGAGGCTAGAATAGTTCTAACTCATCTTTTGTTGAAGAGGGTATGAAGGGGAAGGTCACCCAAGATACAAACTCTCCTTAAAATCCAAAAAAATAGAACATATAAAGTTAGAGGCTAGAAATAGCTCTGACTCATTTATGGTTTGAAAAAAAGAAGAGGGAAGAGGGTAGTTAATTCTCCATCTCTTATAGTTACTCAAACTTTAAATAAACTTAATATGTTAGGTAGCCACTCGAAAAACAATATTTTCAAAGAGAACCATCTCAAGTTCTAAAGGAACAAGAGCCTAGTCCTTTGGATATGATTTCAAACAAGAAACAAAAGGAGATTTAAAAGGAAGAATAAAGCTAAATGCTCTAGGAGCCTAAATAAACAAAGATGAAACTCCTCATATGGAATGGTAGGGGAATTAATTGCCTCAAGAAAAAAACTAATTACATTAGGAAAATAAAGCTTATGGCTATAAACCTTTTAGAAACAAAACGAATGAATGAAAAGTGCAATAATCTTCCTTCCTTAGAGAATCATTGGAGATTAATTTATAATCATCAGTGCCATTATAATAAGCGAATCATATTAGCTTATAATCCAAGCAGAACAGAGTTATAGAAGATGGCGAGTTTTGATCAAGATACCCTTGCCTCTGCCTCTCTAGTTCAAGACAAACCAAAGTTCTTAATCACCTTTATATATGGATCCAACCTGGTGTTTAAAGGAATGAGTTATGGGAAAAATTGAAGCATTCAAACTCATCTATAAGTTCCCCTTCAATAATTATTAGAGATTTTAACAGTACTCTAATACTTATTTAAAGCAGATGGGACAACTTGCTTGAGGAATTTTAATGAAGACTTCAAAATATCGATGGAGTATTTAGAAGTTAAAGACTTAAAGATGGATGATAACTTTTACACATGGAGGAATAAACAAAGCGATAGATGGTATATAAGAAAGAAATCAGATAGAGCTCTAGTCAATGAAGCATGGATCTTACATTTTCTACAAAACAAAATTTTATTTATCAATCCTCTATTATCATGCCATTGTCCAATAATTATACAAAATCATGCTCAAAATTTTCTAAATAAACCTTATTTTATATTCAACAATAATCTAACTCAGATAGACGAATTTGAAGAGGATATAAGTAAATATTTAGCTGTACCTATTCAAGGATGCAAAAACTTCATTTGCATGAAAAACTATAGTTAGTGAAATTGGAATTGAAGTTGCTTAATCAAACCAAATGCCCTAACACATGAAATATCTTCTGCTTAACTAAGGTTGAAATAAGCTTAGGAAGCACTCTATCTCTATCCTTATGATCCAAACAGACTATGGGAGTAGAAAAATGCACTGGTGGAATATTCTAATTCACACCTCTTTGATTAAACTGAAATCGAGGATATCTTGGCTGAAAGAGCATGATGAAAATATTTCTTTCTTTCATAAATCAATTATAGCTAGAAGGAACCTTAATAAAGTATACTCACTCACAAGGAATAATTGAATTGTATCATAAAATCCAGAAAAGATGAAGCAAAAAGCATTTAGTTATTTCAAATTCTCTCTGGGATCCCAATCAAAAATTTCCTCTTCCATTAGTCTCGTTAATTCATTCAACATTGATCACATCATTAAAGCTAAATTTAAGTTTTTGATCTAACCATTCAGTACTGAAGATATCAAGAAATTGGTTTTAAAGATAAAACGAGGTATATCCATAAGTCCAGATGGTTTAAATGCATTATTCTTTCAAAAATATTAGAACCTCATCAAAGATTGATAGAAGCTATTTGGAATGCTTAAAAGTGGCAAAATGTTAAAGGATATTAATAAAAGCTATATTTTCCTCCTTCTATACATCCATTACAAAATAATTGCCAAACTTATTGGTTCTAAACTAAAGGTTGTATTGAAAAATCTCATTAGTGGCACTCAAGAGACCTTTATTGTTGGAAGACTGATTAGGGATAATCTACGCCTAGAACAAAAACTTTTCAAAGATTATAGGAGAAATAATTTAAACAAGAATTATGCAATTAAGGTGCATTTTCATAAGGTTGACTCTATTTATTAGAGCTATATTTTGCAAATACTATAGGCATTTATTTTTCAATCAAATTTTATTAATTGGATTAATCAATACATTTTAAAAACTTTTTTTGGAGTTCTTGTGAATAGAGAACTAACAAGATTGTTTAAAGGTGGTAAAGGACTGAGACAAGGGAACCCCATATCTCCTGTCTCTTTATCCTTTATATAGAATCAATTTTTAGGCTTTTAACTAACTCAGTAAGGTAAGATAAAGGTCATAAAAGCCATTCTCAATGCAAGAAATTGAAAATATCTAACCTTACATTTGTAGATGACTTTTTATTATCCTTTAAAACAAATGACACATTTATTATACTTCTAATGAAGCATACTTTTAAATTGATGTTGGGCTATCCATTAACATGAACAAAAGAAATATTCTTATATCGGTAAAAGTAAGGAATATGGCTTAATGTTTAACCTCAATCACTAGAATCAAAATTAAGAAGACTCCCTTTGTTTATTTGATAAATGCTTATTTGACTATAATTATAAAAACATATTTCATATATTTTTCTTGATATTTTATAGTTTTGTTGTATATTTCGTACTTAATTCACTTCAAGTTCATCTATAGTTTATACTTTCCTTCTTGGACAAAAAGGAGAAGAATTTTACTGAAATCATGGCATAATACGAATATTTGAAGCAACTTAGACATACACAATCATGTATGTGCCCGTTTAAGTCTTTGTGAATATGTAAAGCCATGATTTTATGTATTTTTTGAGCTACATGGTCACTTACCTTTGTATATCCTAAGAGCCCTAATTTTTACTATAAAAAGACGTGAATGGAGACAAACTAAAGAGAGCCAGATTATTAAGTAGTCTTGAGACATAAAAGACCTAGAGAGGCGGAAATTTTGATCAAGGGATGAGGAAAATATGAAGTTAACACTAATAGATCCAGTAAATAACAACATCAAATCCAAACTTGCAAGAAAATTCAATATAAGTGAAAGGGAGATTTAGAGTTACGATTTCTTTGTTTTCTATTAATTTTTCTTTATGTTTTTCTTTTATTTTGTTTTCCATTATTATTAACTAAACATGTTTAGTGTCTAAGTGTGATGAACCCTAGCTTGGGATAAATCTTTTATTCAATGCAATTATATTAATTGATTTTTGTAATTAAATTATGTGTTTTATTCTTGTTCTAATATATCCCAAATATCAGTGCATGATTTGATTTTGTATGATTAAGATTGAGAAATCCGTTTGTATGAATAGATCTACCATAATGGGAAGAAGTTGCATGTAAACCTAGAGATAGGCTGATATAAATCCTCTAGATTAAGGTCAAACCTAATAGTAGAATTCATAAATAAACAGTTTTAACTAGAAATATTTCCATTAATCAACTGATGGATTAGTTGTTAATATTCTCAAAAGAGTTATTAACATAAGATAGGAATTTCTACGGTCCAATAATCAATAATATGTTGTATGATAAAAGATTAATAATTGAAGATTCCTAGGGGGATTCATCACCTAGACACTACTATTTGATATTGAATTTTCTTTGTATTGTACTCATCCTAAGTTCAAAATTGTTTAATCTTAATTTAATTTTATTTTTTAGCTTTGTTTCTAATTAAAAACCAAAGATTTGATTCTTAGGTTAGATAACAGAAAAAGGGTAACTATTAGTATTTACCGGTTTCGTGGGATCAACTCCTACTTGCCTATGCTAGCTACAACCACACTGTGCACTTGGGGTAAAATTAATATTGACCTTAACCATAGGCCAATCACTATATAGGACAACCATTTACCATAAAGAAAATAAAACATGGGGATTGCTTGCCACTATTAAAGAATATTCAAAAAAGATCAGTCATTGGTGTAACAGAACACATTCCTATACTAGTAAAGTCCAACTTATTAACTTAACCCTCGATCTTCTTCATATATATTAGACTTCACATATATTTCTCTCTAAGGTCTGATTAGGGATATTAAAAAGTTGCCAAGAAACTTTTTATAATCAAGAAAGCTTAGTAAGAAAGCATTATATAAGCTAAAATAGACATAGTTATGTCAACCTAAAGAATCAGGTAGGCTTGGTATTAAATCAGTTTCACTTACTAGCAAAATGTTAATGAAAAAAAAGTATATGGCGAATCATCTCGTAAAAGGAGGCATTATAGATAAAAAATGGATCCACAACTACTTGCTAAAAAGAAAAAGCTTAAGGGAAATCAAAACCAAAACTACCACATTTTGTTTGTTTTTTAAATCCTAATTACTAAGGATGAGGGAATCAATCTTTTAGAATATTGAATGTAAAATTAGAAATAGCAAGGTTACCTCTTTTTGTTTCTATATTTAGAGTAAAATTTACCATTTATACATGTCAAATCGAACCCCAACTCTAGGCAGTTCAATCATTGAAACTTCCAAACTTAGATTCATAGTTATAGGTAACAATTTTACAATCCACTCAGATATGCTGCTTCATTACTTACCTGACTACTATCCTAAAACAAGTGAAGAGGATTATTATATATTGAGAAAGCATCCTTTAAGTAATTTTACCAACATTTCCTATAAATCAAATATTTAGCCATAACTCCAAAGAGTTGCCTTTCATAGTATTATCTAGTGTAAAAAAAAAATTTACAACACCAAGAATCTCTTTTCTTATGTAGCTCATCTTCAAGTAGAAATCGGGAAATTTTGAGAATCTAAGTTTCATTAACAAATCACCAATTTGCTATCTTTGCAAACTAAAAAAAGAGAGCATTTAACCTATTTATTCTTCAGTTGTGAGTATTCAAAGTTCATATGGAATCAAATCCAAACCTTGTGTATGTTTAAAAGGAGAAGTCTTTCTTACTAGGAGATATTTTCCATAATTAACCAAGGAAATAAGCTCTCCAATGTAGATAAAGCTTGTACAATTATAGCCTTTGGTAGGTTTATGTACTATATTTGAAAATAATGGAATGACATGCTCTACTAAATATAGAAAAGTATAAACGAACACATTTTAAATATTCTTATTCATATGATTAAGGAACATATAATAGTGAATCATATCTATACATCTTTCAATTTGGAATTATTGTTATCTTGGAACTTATAAGAATATATAGGTAGGCATGAATACGCATAAGAAGGAAAGAAGTTACATATTTTTTGAGGAAAGAAGTTACATATTTTTTGATAAGTGTTATATATTAAAGTGTCAATTATCAAGGAAAGGAAACTTTAGCTATTAATCATCTTCTAATTTTTGTCTCAACTTTAATTAATTAACCTTCTTTATAGGTATTGCTTATTATACTCTCACCTATTTCTATTATCATCTATAATTTTTGTACCAAACTTCATATGTCATTAAGATTGCTTTTGAATATATTTTTAAATTTCTAAATCAAAATTTTCTTATAGTTAAAAAAGAAAATAGAGTTTCTCTTTACCATGGATGTGGAACAACCATCATAATTGCTTCTAGTGCCCTTAGATTTTGGTAAAGTAATGAATCCAATTCGATGTTGTTGATTTATTATTTATTTAAGATAATCACACATTTGACATGTCTTTAATTTAGAAGTACTCATCTGGATGTAACCCAACATCTGTTATTATAAACCATCATTTCTATTGGGTTTACATATATTTTTGAGGTTGGTCAAGGTACCATTATAGGTTAAGTTCATGAAGGCATTGTAAGACAACTCAAGGTGAGGGGTAAAATATGAGGTACCTTGCTGTTTAGACTGAATTTTATGGAAGTTTTAATAATTTATGGATTAATTGTAGAATTAACGTTTTTACTTGTGGATACTTTTGTTTAATTTTATAAAATACACAATCTTTTGTTGTCTTAGATTTATTTCTTTCTTCTTTCAAATTATATCAAGATTTCTTTTTACAATTTTATTATTATTTTAAATTAAGACACTAATTAAGAGGAAAGACTGATTTGAGAATAGGGAGTTAATATATCAACTTGCCTTTTTGGTTTGCTTTCTGTTTCTCTTTTTAGTTCAATCAACTTTTTTTAAAGACATTTTTGCAACAAGAAACATATTTCCCAATTTACATAATACTTTTTTTGTTATAAAGTAAATAATATATTGGATACAAAAGAATTAAGCTAGAAGGGAAAGTGGCAATAAAAGCACAACCCCCCAATACACCAATATAAGCTAAGTTTGCTGAGAGACCAAATTTCAAAGACATAATGGTACTGAGCAATGAATACAAGCTTTGAGATGAGCATTGAATTAGAATCCAAGTTCCTATAGTTTCTTAAAGACCATTTGTCACTCTAATCAGTTCAGGGAGTTTCTATGGCTTACAAAAAATTTAAACCTACATGTCAAAGAGTCTTTAAGAGCTGAAACATCCATTAATCTTCTTACCTCTTTGTCTCTTTTAAATGCTAACTTCTAAGGGTCATCTTCCAATTTGTTGCTAAGAGGCTAGCTACAGGTCAAATGAATTTATTTTTCCATTGTTTGTTCTTAGATGAATTAAATGGTAGAGTTGAGGCGCTTGTGCTTTTGTGTAATACTCTTTTAGTAAATTATTTTGTTTATCTCCATCCTTAGCTTATCAAATAGTATTGCAAAGAGCTATCTTGAATATCAACCAATCCACCTCCTTACTCCATTGATTTATACAACACCATTTTATAAATTTATGCCATATGGTTATAGGTTCTCTCATATTACATAAATTCATAACAGTGCCCTAAATGAATGAGGAGATTCTACATTAAAAAAGAGGTGATCTAATGTTTTTGGTTTTAGCTTACAAGAACACATATGTCTACAATATTTTTGAATCTCTTCATCCTATCTAGAGTGCTTAGTTTCCTTTTAAGAGGTAACCATAATATAAAGGAAGTTTGAGAATAGATTTGATGGTACCAAATCAATTTGAACTAAGGGACTCTAGGAGTTTAAACTCTCATAAGGCTTTTATAGAATTCAATAGTAAAGACTTTTGAGTGATTGCTTTTCTATTTAAGAGTGTCATTTAGGCTTAGAGAGAGCTGAAGACTCAGGTTTAGTGGAATCAAAGACTTAGTGATTAAAACAAGTATGTATTTAAGGCTTCCTTAATCGTCACATTGTATATAATCACATTGCGAAGAGAAGAGAGTTCCCTAACATTACTTAGGGGGTTGTCATTGACTAATTATTATGTCAAAAGAAAGTAGAGGTTCCATCACTAATCTTATGGAATAATTCGAACCTGAATCTTTCCTTGAGTTTTAAGATGTGGAACATTTTCCATGAAGTACTATTTTCTTAGCTTCAAATTCCAAAAGTTTTAATCTTTTAACTAAAATGTATGAACACATTTTACCCAATGTGTGTTTCTATTATTGATAATTCTCTATTTTTATTATAAATTACACCTACTTAATAGTTTTAATAGCCATGATCCTTATTCATCCCTCATCTTTGGTTAAGAATAAGTCCTTCCATTTTACTTTGGCTAAGGAATTGCTATTGCTATTACCTAACCATATAAACCTTCTGATGAGTTACTAATGTTTTTACAGAACCACATATGAGAACACATGAATACATGGATGCTATTAAACACAAAGTTCAACAATTACAATCTTCATACTATAAAAAGAATTTTATTGCACCAACTTATGATTCTCAATTTAATTTTCTCAAAAAAGGGTTTTGAATTTATTGAATGCTAATTTTTAGTTAAGATTGGGATGCAAGGGAAGTAAGAGACGGTTTGGAGACTTTTAGCCCTATAATGCACTCTATCTAATAAGAGCTTGCACTGGCTCTAGAAATAATGAAAAGTTGGTTTTTATCTTTATTGATGGAGAGTTTTGAAAGAGTTCTAAAGCTGTGTAAGACTATCATGAGTGTGCTAACTATGTTAAGTTCACTTTTGGAGAAGAGTATTAGATCATATATAAAAGAAAGACTTATTATTTGCTAGTTCTTACATTTGGAATGAAATTTGAAGTTCTTTTCTTAGCCAATCATATCCTTAATAAGCCTAAACAAGACTTTCATGTTCAAAATGAAAAGGTGAAAAAGGGTTCCCTTGCCTCAAACCTCTAGCTCCATTAATGAGATTAATAGGCTTCCCATTAACTAAGATACCATAAGAGACAGGGTGAAACATTAAGCTAACCAATATGTAAACTTAGAGTGGAAACCAAAAGATTACAAATTGTTTAACACCCCCAATCTAATAAATCAAAAGCCTTATGGAAGTCCACGTTTATAGTATAATATTTTCTTAAATGTTTCCTATTGTAGTTCTTGAAAAACTACTGAACTAATAATATATTATCACCAATTAATCTAACTTCTATAAAAGATCCTTATCAGGATCAGCTAAATGTTCAAGAGTGACTTTCAATCTATCTGCAATAAGCTTATATATGACTTTATAGATAGTATTATAGTAGGAAATAGGTCTATAGTCTTTCACTAAGATAAGGACTTGTACTTTAGGAAGGAGGCAAATAAATGTCTTATTCAATTCCCTTAACAATTTCCCTTGGATAATGAATTCTAACACTGCTTCTATTACCAAAATCTTAGTGTGTTTCCATTTTTTATAGAAGAAAAAGGAATTAATACCATCGGGCCTAGGTGCCTTATTGGGGTTTAAAGCAAGCATGGTAGCTTCCACCATTGAAAGGCACTATCAAGTAATTAACTTGCTACGTAGGAATTTGCTCCTTAATGATTGACTTCAGTAATTCCACAAAAGAGATTGCATTAGTAGGAGAGCCAATGGATTTAGAGAAGGAGTGAACCTCTTGGAGAATATCATTTTTAAAACTAAGCTCTCTACCATATTGCTCCTTTAAAGAGACTATTCTGTTAGTATTTTTCCTTGTTATAAATGGTTTATGAAAAAAAGGTTAAATTTCTATCTCCCTCCTTCAACCATAAAACTCTTAAGACATTGTTTAATGAAGGAGAAGTTTGCCTCAACTGCCTGGTTGTATATTAACAAAGTGGCTTTTCCCTCTTTAAGGATAGCTCAATATTTATTTATTTTTATCTTATTTTGTTTGAGTTTCGTAATTTAGTTTATATATTTTATTAATTTATAACAGAGTACTACCTTTTTAATAAAATACACATTTCAAAATTTAAATATTTATAATTTGATTACAAATATTTATATTACCCGATGTTTATTTATAAGACATTTATTTGATTACCCGACGTTCAACCACTGTTAGGGTTTCAACATGGTTTAGGCATAATTAGCATAAACTAGTCAATTAATGTTCTTGAAAGAAAGCAAAAAAAGTGTGTTGACAGTTTATAACCATATTGGTCACTAAATTAGTCAACCAATGTCGCAATTAGTTGACCAATATGTCATAGTGATCGAACAACTACTATTACTACCTGTTCTAATAACTAATTTTTGTTTATAACTATTTTAGGTATTTTTAGCATAAATACACTTCATGTGAGTTTTGAAAAGAATCTTATGCATATTAGAGAATCGTTAAATCTCTTGAGAGGTTAAAAGGTACATATGCGTGCATCATATTATTTACATCGAGCCTTAGTCATTAATGAGAGCAAAAGAGGGAGATTTTGAATTGTATGGTTGTAAAATTATTGCAATTGGGTAATTACTTAGGATACATATTGTGAGGGTTTCTCTTAACCTTGAGTAAGATTTGTAAAGGATTACTCTTTACTCGTGGTAAAGCAAAATAATTGTAATGATTCCTCTTCATTTGTGGCGATTGGGGATTTATCTTCATCCATTAAAAGAAGAAATAGTAATTTCTGAAGTGGAGCGTAAGGAGTGAATACAAATGAAAGGTTATTTGACAAAATTATTATAATTCAATTTTATCTCTCTTTTTCTACTCTTTTTTATTACTATAACGTTTTTTTATAAAATTATTTTATAGAAATTTATCATAACAACCTATTAATATAAAAATAAAAAGGTGAACATAAACAATTTACTCCTGTGATGTATCAATTAAGAAATAATAGTACGATTATTATATAAGACTATTAAAGTACCTTGATGACATGCATTGATCCTTTAACTAATTAAATTTACCTTATCATTTCATATTCCTCTATAAAATAAATACTATTTTAACAGTTTAAGTTCACATAATCTATAATCTGACATAAAAGAGTAAAAGAAAATAAAAAATAGGTCATTATCTTCTAATTTTATATTTATACAATAGGTAGTTCGATAATCTCACAAGTTAGAATTATTTATATGCGAATTCAATTAAAATGTGTACAATAATAGTGAATGATCCAATCCTCTCCCTTTAATATACGTTTTTTTTTCATGAACATCCTGAACTATCTCATAGTAAACCTTTTTTAATTCCTCCTTTTTTATTTGTGAAAAAGAAGAAGAATGAACTTCCTAAAGCACGCCCGGGTTGTTGTCTCGAGTGGGGTTGAAAACATGAATTATTCTCGTCACAGCCTTGGCTGGTTGGATTGGGACGAGATCTTTTGATTATTTTATTCTGTTCCTATTTTGTCTTATAAATCTCAGTCATTTATTTATGCAGAATCCACATAAATAGATAGTTGAGATTAAAGTTTTGAAACTCAGACCAGACATCAAACTGGAAGTTTTACTGATCACCAGTTTGACCGGACCACCGGTTAAATCGGTGTGACGTCATAATTACGTAATAATTATATTTAATTATATATAATATTAGTAATATTAAAATAGCAAATATATCAAATAATATTAAAAAATAAAAAATAAAAAATTTATTGAACCAGTGATCGAATCAGTTCGACTAGTCCCGATTCGACCTGTCAATTGACCAGTTCTCACCGGTTTTCATTGGTTGAATTAGGGACTAGTTAAATTGGGTCACTCGGATCGGATAACCGACCGGTTACTAATTGAACCGGTCAAATTGATCGGTCTAGTCCAAATTTCAAAATACTAGTTGAGATTCATACAATAAAATAGGTACATAATAAAATGGACAAAAGATAATGGCAGGTTTAGATTCCATTTAGTCCAACGTTACTACCTGTTTTTTGGATTCAATAACAGAGAAAATCGTCGGAGAGCGATTCCTCTTTAGATTCGATCTACACAAGTGGATGTCAAAGAATTGACGTGCTTAGCGTCAGATCTGGTAATGGGTGCTTTGACTTGAGGTCACGTGACAAAGGCTACAGTGATTGGTACTCGTGTTCCAGTGCTCTTGTTCGTCTATAGTGAGAGATTCATAAACTATACAACTCCCACTAAAGCATTGTGTATGCCCATAATCAGCACGAAACATTTTATCTAATCAAAACGACACAAGTTTCAAAATGAGTCCGATTCCCAATTCACCAATTATTGACGACCATTTACTAACAACCATGTGATTTTTATCGAGTCGACTCTTTTTTGTAAATTTGATATACATATTCTCAAGCCAGTTCTTATCTCTTCTCAAAAACAATTCCTCGGACATCGGACCTGCTTTTTGTCATGCATGTGGCTTTCTGTGCATTTTGAAGTTTTTCTGCATCTTCTTATACATCTAAGTAGTGATGTACAAGTTGATAACGAGGGGTGGATCAAGTGGTCCAGATCTTTCCTTTAAGACTCTCCTTTAAGGGAGGTCTTGAGTTCGAGTCATCTTAAAGGAGGAGAAATAAGTATTTTTTATTGATGATCCTCTAGCTCTTGGGCATAGCTCTCTGATCGGATTAATTACGGACGCCTCGCTTCCAGCGGCAGTGTGGGAGTTGGAGCTACTAGGAAACTTGGGGGCTGATAGGAACTTGATGCTGAGCAAGGAGGAGACCAGTGATCAATCATCAGCTGAACAATCAAGTATGTGAAGATTCCTTGTGTGCAGAAGTGTACAGGCTACGTAGGAACCTGAGAGATCTTGGAGTTCCATATTTACATGCTCTAGACTCTTGGATGGGGTCGTAGGGGCTTAGAATTAGTCTGACGAAATCGGGATACCTAATGTAATCTCAAAAAAAAAGAAAGAAAAAGAAGTGATGCACAAGTTGTCCAAGCTCATGTTCTAAATGTAAGCTGCATTAATTCCTGGAGTTATTTAAGCCACAGGGTATCAATTCTCAAGATTTAGTTTTGATTCGTAATGGTTTTCTATAGGGAAGAAAATTCTCCTCCTAGAGATGCGATTCCAAGTTGGTAGTGTTTTATATAGTAACTGCATAACCAAACCAGCAGCTGACGCCGAGATAACCGCATGAACAGCTGGAAAGTAGACAAACTTTCTAATCTCATACTAGCCAAGTTTCTTATGCTCAGATCCTATCGTTATCTTACACATCTCTTCATAGGCTCGCCATTTTGGACCTATCAAGAAGATACATTATATTTATAAGGAAACGTAGAGTATATATAACGTTCTTTTAATTTCAATATCTTATCCTTATTATAGTAACTCAGAATGAAATAGTTGAATTTTCTCTTACGGGTGAATCTAAGGATTACTTATACTGAGTATATATATATATATGTAATTAGGGGTCAAAGTCTAATTAGGAACGTGAGCTATATAATATGCGTAACTAAAAACAGTGAGAAAATGAATTAAATTTAGGCTAGGTAACTAGTTGGATGCTGAAATCTTGGAGATTGTCTCTTTCAAACTTCACAAGACCACGGTATCTTAAAGCCACTAGTTTAAGTACCCATCAACTGAACCCACCATAGCAAAGAGTGAAAGAGAGAGAGAGATAGATGGGAAGGAAGCCATGCTGTGTGAAAGAAGGATTGAACAGAGGTGCATGGACTGCTCGTGAAGACAGGGTTCTTATTAACTATATTAACCTCCATGGTGAAGGCAAATGGAGAGACCTTCCTCATAGAGCTGGTATATATAGAGCTTCTATCTACTGATTCTATTTTATGAATTACTCATCTGTTATCAATTTTAATTGCTAACTTATTGTTGTTACTGCTAACACTCGTAGGGTTGAAGCGTTGTGGAAAGAGTTGTAGACTTCGATGGATGAATTATCTAAGACCAGACATTAAGAGAGGTAACATTTCTGAAGAAGAGGAAGAGCTCATTGTCAAACTGCACAAACTCCTCGGTAACAGGTATTAATTATTATATGCCATAAACAATACTTCTTCTCCTTTCTATCCATCCCTCTGTCCATATAACTCTGTGTACAATTAAAAAGTGTTGTATTCGGAAATTATATGTCTGTTATTAGCAATAATGTCTGGTGCACTGCAGGTGGTCGCTTATTGCTGGGAGATTACCTGGTCGAACGGACAATGAAATAAAAAACTACTGGAATTCCAACTTGAGCAAGAGAGTTGGTCGTCATCATCATCGGATCAAGAACATTACCAGTAGTGCTAACAAAAATCCAAAAGATAGCAAACCTAAAGCTTTGGATAATGAAAAGGATCTTAGAATTAGCAAGAATCCAGCTGAAGAATCATCAGTACATCCTTCAGTGATACGAACCAAGGCAGTGCGGTTGACCAAGTTCGTTCATATCCCTCATGAAAGTGATTGTGAGAACATCAACAGAACTGTGAATGATGATGGTCATCAAAGCCCTTCTTCTTCTTCTTCTTACCCACATGACGAAGCTCAGGAAAGCCCTCTATTGGATTTTCCAGTGATGGAGTTCAACATCAGTGACTTCATTTTAGACCATTATGGCATCAAAGAGCTGAATGAAGGAGACTTGATGGTTGGTCGTGAAGAAACAGCTGGTTTTATGATGAATACCAACATGCCATTCTATATGGATTTTCCACTCATAAAAGACGAAGCCACCAATTTTTTGAGGAGGGAAGATGCAATTAATCCTGATCATGATCAAAATTGGAGTAATAGGTGCCAACAAATGGATGAATTCATGCCTTGGCTCTCCACAGTCTAACAATCTATCTTCTACTCCGACCGTAGCCAACAGCTATATGCTTGGATCGATGATCTACGTCAGTAATTAGCTTCTAATCAGTCATCTGTACAATAAAACCTAACATTTACACGCATATTTGCGTGCTGGTTTCCTTAATTTTTGACAATAAACTATTTACTAGTTTCCAAAAATATATAGTTGGAACTGGGCGAATACTTCTATATGCAACGGTTATTTCTTTTTCCGCTGTTAGGCTTAAGGCATGGGTATAGCTTCTGAAAGTAAGAAGATAATAATATGTTCTTTTGGCTACATGTGTATAATCTTAAAAGATAAAGACTATAGTATTTACATTTGAACTGAGTTTACTGAGGAAAAGATCTCATCCGAACTGATATTGATCTTCTAAAAAAGAGAACAGTTTAGATTCCTATAAGTCAAAATTTGTATCTGAGAAACTTATGTACAATGCAGTCAACGATCTCATCTAAACAGATCTAAGTTCATCAAGCAAATGTTCAAGTTAATTTTGACGTTTTCATTCACATAATTTAAGCAATAATAACTTCTAGCATTACCCACAATTCTATTTTACTACAAAATGATTAAATCGTGTTGACCAATTATTTGGTCGTGATTTTTAATTTTTAATTTAATCTATTTGTTTTACCTTGTCTTATATTGGAGTCCTAACTCTTTTTGATTAACAAAAAGGTAGGTAAATAGTTTCTTTTGGACTTCAAAATTTTCACTAAAATTTAAACTAGGTTATAATAATTTTGAATGTACAAAAATAACTCGATCCTTTTAATAATTAATCGAATCAAACCTTATATATGGGTTATTTGTTTCTTCATTTTTGTAACTTTAAAAATTATGAAAACAAAATATTCAAGCAAACTTTAGATTTAAGTGTCTTATTTTCTTGTTTTTAAACCTAGAAAAAATGATAATAAAATTATGAAAATAGAAAATTTCTATTTTCGTAAGTTTCCGCCACCAAATGTCAAGACACCCCTCCTACAATCTTAATCTCCTCTTTCTTTTGTCTTCACTTTTAACTTATTTTAATCGGTTAATGAGAATTGTTTTAATTTTGAGTTATCTATATGGCTTCCTCAAACTCAAACATCCTTACTAACGATGATCAAAAACTTAGAAAGAGTTTAGGGCTTATGAAAACAAACATAACATCATCCAGTTCTTGAGGAGAACACCTTTACTCTTAGAGAAGAGAACAAATGTCTTACATACGGCTTAAAGAACATCAAGCATGGTCTACTTTAGGAAGTCTCTCTCGACCTAACTGTCGACGAATAAATTAGAATTTACATCGGTGTGTCCCTTTTCTTTTATTTATTATGTTAAAGTTTGTTTCAATCAAATTGATTATAAATTTTAATTAAATAAAGTTGTAGAGAGTTTATTTTATATTTATGTTATTGTGCATATTGAGAGTTATAGATGGTATGAAATCGTTAGTCGTTAATTTTATGAGGAGAATAAGTTGTTAAGATGGTGAATAGATTGTTGTAGGTTGTGAGATTATATTGTTTAGCTAGGTAAAGCTTATAAAATTGTTGAGCAAGTTGATTGGTATGTTTTATATATGCTTATTAAAGATTTACGAATTTTTAAACGTAAGTACATGGTGTAGCTGTAGCTAGCACAGGCACGTACGAGTCGATCCCACAAGGAATGTAAGGACTAGTATTCACCCTTTTCCTATTATCTAACCCTCTAAATAGATTGTGGATTTAATTAAAATTGAACTAACAAACTAAACTAAGATTGAAACAATAATGAACTCAGACAAAGGAAAATACTACGAAAAGTTGATATCAAATAAATAGTACCTAGGTTATGAACCCCTCTAAGAATTCTTAAATATTAACCTTTATCGTGCAATTAAATTATTGATTATTGGACTATATAAATAGTACCTAGGTTATGAATCTCCCTAAGAATTCTTAAATATTAACACTTTATCATGCAATTAAATTATTGATTATTGGATCGTGAAAATTCCTATCTTATGTTAATATCTTTTTTAAGACTATTAACAGCTAATCTTTGGTTAATTAACTACAATCTATTTCTAATTAAAATCTCTAAGATTGCATTATTGATTCGTGAATTTTATTGTTAGGTTTGAACCTAATCTATCATAATTCTTGGCTTACCTCTCAAGTAGTGCTTATTTAACGTCATTAGCTTGACATACCCTTCATAGTTACCATCAACTTAGGTTTATAATTAATTGCTTGCTTCCACCTATTTCTTCACATAACGGTTTAGTAGCCTGTAAATAGGCCACATGTTGTAAGATAATAATAAGGACATAATTTATCAAATAAGAAATCCAACTGACTCTATTAATGTCCTTTTTGATAACAAACTATTAATAAAATAAGGAATAATACAACCCCGTGGATCTTCAGTTGATTCAAACAGTTTGTCATGTGGGAAGTGGGAACCCTCTATACTTACGGTGACCACCAATAATTCATCAATAGTTTCCTTATTTGGCTCCGACTCTTGTTATTCCTTAATCACCTTTGTCCATTTTTTAGCTTTCTCTTCGTAAACAAAGACTTTCTTTTCTTCTTCTTCTTCTTCTTCTTCAATCATCTTTTGCCACTCTTCTACTTCCTCTTCTTGGACAAGGTTTTCCTCCTCTTCTTCTTCCCTAATCATCCTTGTCATTCGTTCTTTTTGCACATCTAAAACAACAACTACCTCCTCGTCTTTTTGAAATGCCAAATCATTCATAAAGTCGATCTTTGTCTCTTTTTCACTATGAGGAATTGATATGCTTAAATAATATTTTGTATTCAACTCAATGTATTCAGGTGACAATATCTCTTCAAATTTACGTTGGATCACTTCACTTTTGACAAGGTATTATGTTATTATATCTATAATTCATTTTTCTTGTTGTTGTTGTAAAAATTCAGCAGAAGCATAATCATTCCATCCATCAATGTAAGGGTTGCTCACTCTAAATTATAAGTATTCTCATATGGTGCACTTTGAGGTTAGTTTTGCATTTAGTATGGTTACTCCCATATATAGTTTTGTGCCCAATGTTGATGATTGTAATGGTAACTCCCACAAATGTCAGAACATAGTATGGATATTGGTTGAGCTCTCGAATACATGTCATCATACCTCTTATTCAAAAATTGTGATGTGGCCATAAGCGATGGAATATTATAACTCCCATGAGAATACTATCCTCTGCATCCTTCTATTGTGGGTTGTAGCTATGATGATGAATCTCAATTCCTAACAATAAGTTACAACCACAATGTCCAAACAGAGAAGATCAAAAGATAAATAAATGAATAAGTAAATAAAACTATAAACACAAATACAAATGCAAGTAACAATAAAAAATGGTTAGATTAATAAAAGCTGGGCTTTCCTAAAATTACTAATCCCTGGTAATAGCACTGAAACTTAATTGGTATGTTTTATATATTCTTATTAAAGATTTACCAATTTTTAACCAAAAATGCACGGTGCTGTAGCTAGCATAGGCGAGTACAACTTGATCCCATAAGGATTATAAGTACTAGTATTCACGCTTTTCCCATTATCTAATGGTCTAAATAGATTGTGGATTTAATTAAAAATTGAATTAACAAACTAAACTAATATTGAAACAATAATGAACTGAGGCAAGGAAAATACTATGAAAAGCTGATATCAAATAAATAGTACCTAGATGATGAATCCCCCTAAGAATTCTTAAATATTAATCCTATACTATGCAATTAAATTATTGATTTTTGGATCGTGGAATTCCTACCTTATATTAATATTTTTCTCTATAATATTAATAACTAATCCCTCAATTGATTAATTAAAATCTATTTCTAGTGAAAAACCCTACAATTGCATTATTGATTCGTGAATTTTATTATTAGGTTTGACCATATTCTAGAGGATTTATATCGACCTATCTGTAGATTTGCATGCAACTCTTTTCAATTATGGTATATCTATTACACAAAAGGATTTCTCAATTTCAATCATTTGAAATAAAATCATGAACTAATATTCCATATATGTTATAAGAATCAAAATTCGATCAACAGAGAAAACTGGTACATAAACTAGCTACATATTGTAAATTTTTGTTAAAAATAGGCGTTTAATCATTAATCTACATTGATGATATGGATACATGTATATAGTCTAAAAAGATAAGGCTACAATATTTACATTTGAACTGAGTTACTTAGGAAAAGATCTCATCCAAATTAAGGGGCTTAGTCTTGATATTGATCTTCTAAACAATGGATCAATTTAGATTTATATAAGTCAACATTTGTTTCTTGATGAACTTATATACAATGCAGTCAACGATCTCATCTAAACAGATCTAAGTTTATCAAGAAAATATTCAAATTAATTTTGATGTATTTATTCACATAATTTAGGCAACAATAACTTCTAGCATTACCCACAATTCTAGTTTACTACAAAATGACTAAATTATATTGACCAATTATTTGGATGTGTTTTTTATTTTTATTTTTATTTTTATTTTAATCTATTTATTTTATCGTGTCTTATCTTAAAGTCCTAACTTTTTAAATTAAAAATATGGTAAATAAATGGTTTCTTTTGGACTTTTAACATTTTCACTAAAATTTAAAGTAGATTTTAATAATTTCGAATGTACACAAATAACTATATCCTTTTAAAAATTAATTGAATCAAAACTTATGGACTATTTTTTCTATTGTGATTTCCAAAAATATGAAAACAAATTATTAAAATGTACTTTGGATTTAAGCAACTTACTTTCTTGTTTTTAAAATTAGAAAAATGATAATAAGATTATGAAAATAAAAATTTTGTATTTTTATAAGTTTTATCAACCAAATGTCAAGACACTCCTCCCACAATCTTTATCTCTTCTTTCTTCTGTCTTCACTTTCAACTAATTTTAATCGGTTGATGAGAACTGTCTTGATTTTGAGTTCTCTATATGGCTTCCTTAAACTCAAATATCCTCACTAACATTAGTCAAAACCTTAGAAAGGGTTTAGGTTTTATGGAAAAAAATTAAAGGACAAACTTAACTTCATCCGGTTCTTGAGGAGGACGCCTTTTCTCTTAGAGAAGAGGACAAAGGTCTTATACATTGCTTGAACAACATTAAACGTGGTCTACCCTACAAAGGCTTTCTTAACCCATTTGGCAAAGAATAAAATATAAGCCTCGTTCTTCTTGATTAGATGAATGAAACATGTTTTGATGTCAGTTAAGGGATGAATATATGTGGGAAGTTTTTGGAGAATAGGTAAATGTATATGTTTTGTTTTTAGGGTTAATGATCAAAGATAGATTTTGATGTTTTTGTTAATGATTTTGAGTTGTAATGAGCTTAGAAATGAAGTATAAGAGGTGATTTAATGTTAAGATAGGATATATTTTGAAGGATGGAAGTATATAGTTAAAGAATGCCAAAAACAAAAGGTTTTTGGAGGGTTTTGGAGTCGTTCGCCGTGGCGCACAATTGCCCTCACCCTGCGCACTCCAACTTTTGAGAGTCCATTTTCCCACACAAATATAGTTTGGTATTTTGGGCATAACTTTTAATGTAGATGTTCAAATTGAGTGATTTTTAATTCGTTGTAAACTAGAGACATAGGGATACAAGTTTCATAAAGGAATGAAGTTGTAATTCAGTTTCTAAGAATTTCAATTTTTGGATGGAAGTTGAGCATATAATGATGATTCAGGATAAGAATAGCCTAAAAAGATTTTGGCTATAACTTTTAGAGTACTGAACAAAATTTAATGATTTTGGAATCTTTAAAAACTTAAGACAACAGGGAACAAGAATCTAGAAGAAAGTCTTATCAAATTTCTTCATATACTTGATCATAAATTGGAATTATTATTGAATGGAGCTTTTGGCTATTGTTAAAGGAAATCAAGGAAGGCAAAAGGAGCAAAGGGTGAGGCACCTTTGAGCAAGTATTTGAGCAAGGAAATCAAAGAGGGTTTCATGTTTATAATAGAGTAAATAAGCCATTAAATGTTATTTTTGAATCAAGAAGTTTAATGATTTCAATTGCATCCTACGTGTTGCATTTATTGCTTCTTGAATGAGTTGAGAAATCGTTATATGCTTGCTACATGAATTGTGTGATGATTTATGAAAAGACTTTGAAAGTGATTTTTGTTTAAAAAGATAACATGTTTGTGAAATCAGGTTTTCGAAAATGGTTTTTGAAATATCTCAAGTCTATGAAGGATCAAGTTTCGAAAATTTGCCATTTTGGGCAACAAGCTTACAAGATTATGAAATACATGTTATGTGGGTTTGG
>JANZLC010000005.1:18374218-18401422 GCA_026413385.1 Erythroxylum gracilipes | reverse complement strand
TCTGATATAAATTTGTAGTTGAAATGACTCGAGTGTTCTGTATTTGTGAAAGGGCCCAAATGGCCATATAGGAATTCTGTAAATTCCACTGTATGATTTTAAAGGGCTTATGCCATATTTGATTATGGTCTTCCGCATATTATACTTTGTGATTCAAAAAAAAAGTACCAACTTTTGAGTAATCGAGTGTTTAGCACGCCACCCTCGCGAGACAAGGACTCGGATATCACCAACAATATCGGGTTCGGGTCACGCGGGAGTGGGGTGTTACAACTTGAGAGGCGAGTATTGAGGGTGTAGTGTTTCTTTCTTTGCTTTGTGTTGTTCCTATGGTTTTACCCTTCGTAGTACCTTAGTAGGCAAGAGATTCTAGGTAATCTCTAGTTGTGTATATATAAACTATTCATTTTCGTATAAAGTTTTTATGATTTACCAAAAAAAAAAGATATATATTAAAATAAAAATAAAATAATAATAATAATAATAATAATAAAGAAAGATAATAATAATAATAGAATATAAATATAATTAAATACTTACATATAAAAATAATACAATAAAAATAGAACAAGGTAAAGAAAGAATAAAAGATAAAATAAGTAAATAAATATACAAATAAAAAAGAAGACAAATAAATATATAAAACAAATAAGTCGTTGTAAGAGAATGATTAGGCTAGGTAAGGAAGTGTTCATGTTATATAACTATGGGAGACGTACTATAAATTAAGTGTCTAGGCTAAATATAAGACATAACACTTGAAGGAAAATATTTAAAAGATATATGAAAAAGAAAAGGAGCTTTTTATGTGAGATCTTTTACCCATATCCTAGTACACTAAAGTTTCCTATTAATGCTCAAGTCTTCTGTAAGTTCTAGCAGAGCTAAATCATTCCTGATCACCTCTCCTTAGTTCTTCTTAAGCCTTTTTATTTTCCTTTTACAATCTAAAAGTACAATATTCTAGTATCTTCTTACTAGAGCATCAAGATGTCTCCCTTAAACATGTCCGAACCACCTAAGCCTTGTCTCTCTTAATTTTTCATCATATTATCCGTCCTTAATTTTTCTCTTACCATTATATTCTTGTCCTTATCTCTTTTATTAAATTTGCATATCCAATGGAGCACCCTTATTTCCTCCATTATTAACTTATGACTATGCACCTATTTGATAGGCCACTTTGTCTAGTAGAGCCCGGCCAGCCTAATCGTTAAAAAATGAAATTTATGTTTAAGCTTGAGAGGTACCTTCTTGTCATATAAAAATCCTAATGCACTCCACCATTTAAGCCACCCCGATTTAACATAGTGAAATATGTCTTCATCGATCTCTCTATTGCTTTAGATGATAGATCCGAGATACTTAAAATACTCTTTCTGTGGTATAACTTCTGAATCAATTTTTACCTCCACATTGGAAGCCATTCTATAACCCAAAAATTTACACTCTAAATACTCACTCTTGGTTTTGTTAAATTTAAAGCCTTTCGACTTTAGTGTATCTCTCTAAAGTTCTAGCTTGACAATGATACTCTCTTTTGTCTCATATACTAAAACAATGTCATCAACAAAAAGCACACACCATAGCACATCCCTTTGGATATTTATAGTAAGCTCATCAATCAATACTACAAATAGAAAGGGGATCAATAAGGAGCTTTGGTGTAGCCTAATATCGATATAGAAATGTCATAAATCTCTTCCTATCATCCTTACTCTATTTTTTACATCTTCATACATATCCTTAATAACCTGTATATAGATCATAGGAGCTTCCTTTAACTTCTAAACACCTCCATATGATTCTCCTAGGTACCATGTCATAATTCTTCTATAAGTTAATCCAAACTATATGTAGGTTATGTTATCTTTCCCTATAATATTCCATTACTCTTTCAAGAAGGTGTATACATTTTATCATAGACCTTCTTGTTACAAAATCAAACTAGTTCTGCAAGATAGGTACAGCTTTCTCACTCTCTTCTTAATCACCTTTTTGCTCCAAATCTTAATAAAGAAAGTTTTATTTGGAAAGTCATAAACTAAAATCAAGATATAAAAACTGAAAAACACAATTAAAAAAAGAAGTGGAACTAAATGGCTTCTCAACTCTTAAACTTATTGGAGTTTTAATGAATTGAGTCCTTTGCACTAAGTCAGATCTTTTACTCTCAATGACAACCTCCTCCCTTATTCATTCTTTCATGGTCATTCTTTATCCTTCTCTAATCTCTCTCATGTTTCCTCTATTTTCCATTTTTCTTCTAATTGTAAATCAAAATAACCCAATCAAAAAATGGCTATGAATCTATCTAAACATCAATGACTCTTTGTGTCCTAAAATCCCTTGTTTTTATTCAATATGGGCATTTATTGAAAAAAAACAAGAATTCTCTTTAGAAATAAAAAGAAACAATAGACAATATTTTGAAAAAAAAATAAATGATTTCAGGAGAGAGAGAGGCTTTATTTTGAGTAATGATCATTTTTGTTTGAAGGAAATAAAAGGAGTATGGTTAAGATCCATTTTCAAATGGATAATGAGCTATAATGATAAAAAAATGTTCCTTAATCAAAAAGACAACAATTTATTCTTTTATTCTCCTTATTACATTTTGATTCTCGACTAGTTTGATCCTCCATCCTTATTTTATTTTCTGGACCATTATCAATTTATAAGCCTCCTTCTTATGAGATTTCATTTCTTGTTAGGTTCTCTTTAACTCGGTCTCTTCTCTCTCTTTGTCTCCTTTTGTTTTTCTATTTTCTTTTTGTTTTTCTCCCAACTCCTCTCATACTACCTTATGACCGTTTCCCTTGTAAATGATATATCTCTCTCTAGCTTTTTTTCCATTTTCTCTTATCAGTTTACAGATGCATGTGTCTCCATTTGGAATCTCTCATAGTTAGCTCATTCTTATAAATGTCACCCTTTTTCTCTTTTTGCTAGCTAGCTTTTAACTTTCTTTCTCTCTCCTATATATGTTTGTTATATGATCATCTATTCACTGAAAATAAGATGTATATAATTCAAAGAAATATTAACTCAAATGCAAATAGAGAAAAGAAGAGAAGAGAAACCCTAACCTTTTTATTCTTGAAGTGAGTGCGAACATTACTAAGCTCTTTATTAAAGTAGAGCCTCTCTTACTTTTTATTATGGCAATTACAAATGTTGCCTATAAACTCATTCTAAAAAGTGCCGTTTTTCCTTATTAGATCCAATGAGAGAGAGGAATATACTCTCTTCTTTTAGCTTCACCAATCACAAGCTCTTATAATTAACTCCTAATAAATATATAGACAATTAGATTTATTAGTTCTGCATTCATCATGAAAGGGTGAATAAGGCATGAGGTTTCTGTTGAGAGTAAATGATCTAACTTGGAATAAAGTACACACTGAAGAAAAAATATAGACAATGCTAAATTAACATTTAATTAATATAATCTTAACGAAATTAAAGACTTTGTCAATTAAGAGTTGGCTTAATTGGTTTTGGAAATGTTAGGTTATTTTCATATACTAGAGTCTAACATAAATTTTAGTAAAAATATTAAGAATTAAAAAGAAATTTTTACCCAAAAAATGGTATATGTAATAGGCATGTTAAATAAATACTAAAGCGATATTTAAAGGAGTTCAGGGCTCAAATGGAAAAGTTAAAAAGGATTTTATCTCACGCTCTTTTTAGTTATGCCATAATGATGCTTTATTCTTAATATTATTCTATCTTCTAAACCAAAATTTTAGCTCTTTCAGCATCAATTCTAGGTTGTTTTAGTTTCGCTTATACCTCCTTAGTACTACTTTCTTATTTATCCTAACACATCTTGTCTCTATGTTTTCCCTAATAAATGCTACTCTCTAAACATTATATCCTTAAAAATTATAAAAAAATTTATCAAATGTATGAAGCTTACATAAAGTATACTTGCTGGTGATTTTCACCCTTCTATAAGCTCTCCTTATGAAGTTCAATCATCTCTTGTTCATCAAGATGACCCAACTATATGTATAACATCATAATACTATATTCCTTTAACTCCATTTTTATAGCTTCTCCACCTACAAATTGTTCTATATCATTCTCTAAATAAATTTCACTAATTTTAGGCTTTCATTATAGCCATTGCACCCTTTACTACCCTAATGTTATATCTATCAATTTTATATCAAAAATTGTTCACATGAAAGAACATAAAGAGATCAAGTTAATCCTTAAACATGGTACATGTTGGAAACTAATCAATATTCTAACCATATCATCTGATATCTTAACTTTTTTTTACCTATCTTATTCTAACAATCTTACAATCTTATCATCCTATAACCAAATAGTCCTAAAGTTGTATGACCTATATCGCACAAACCGATCTTTGTTTAATGTCATGTGATATAAGCATCTTGTATCCAAAATCTATGAGTTGTGTAATTGATTGTTTGAAATGTAGAGTAAGTCTCTATCACTATAATCTAAGTCCCTGTTATGTACTATATTTGCATACCTTGTCAAGTCATCATTTTTTTTCCTTCCATCTCTCTATTCCTTCTTATTTGTACATTCCTTTTTGACTTCTCTAGTTTGTTTACTCTTATAGCTTCAGACTATCTTTCCACCCTTAAAAGACTCATCTTTCCCTTACTTTTTTCTATGAACCTAATTTTTCCTCACATACAACTCTTTAACTTGAAAGCTTTCACCAGTGTTGAGTCTCTGTTGGTCATGATCCAATACTAAAATAGTGATATCCTCCAAAAAACTTGTCTTCTTACCCAAAGTGAGTATAATCACCAAATATTCATAAGAAAGAGGTAAAAAAAAAGGATAATCATTATTTAATCCCTCTCCACAGTACTCACCTTAAGCATCAATAGGTCATCGAATATTTGGTTAAAATCATTGATATTTTTTCAGATTTTTTTTCCCTCCTTCATCTTTAACATGTATAGTCTTACTTAAGATACAATTTATTTAAGATTTCGACATATATCAACTCTCCAGTTTCTTCCATATCTTCACATGAGATGCAATATCTATGTCATGGTATATAACCTTGCTTATGAGATAAAATCAAAAGATTCCAACTTCGTACACCTATAACTCCTCTCAGTCGAGCTCATCCATATCTTCCAGCTTTATTTTCTTGTAATCCCTTCAGCAATCCTTGTTATATCAATAAATTATTCACTCTGTATTACCACAATTTGAAGTTCTTAATTCCATTGAACTGTCCTATTTCAAACTTTACAACCAAAGTCATTGTTGCCTCAATGATGCTCTAATATCACTTATTGAGAAATAAGGTGCATGCAATAAGAATATATTTATATGGAAGAAAGAAAACAAACAAGAACCAATAAGTAGATTTTTAGTGAGCTTTGACCAATTGGGTGTGCTTATATCCTTAGGAGTCTAGGGTGACTTTTTTCAATATTGATTAAACAAAACCTTCCTTGATAAGGATTATAGATTTCCTTTATATAGACTAGGTTTATATACTTATATTCAATTGTAAACTCTAGTTGTTATAGTTCAACATAATCATCATCAACACCCAGTTAAAGTCCAGTTGAGGCACAGGGTGTATAGTTCAATATAACTTGCTCCTTAATCAAGCCCAACCTAACTTAAACATAACTTTAATAAGTCATAAAACCCTTCTAGAGTTTGTATTCCACCAAAAAAAGCATTTTTTGATAAGGTAATATATTGTAGTGTCCCAAAATATGGTTCTCATTGTCTAATTTTATAACATTATATAGGTTCTGGCATACCTCTGTCTTTTGATTGTGGATCCTTTTGCTTCTCTGCACACTTGGACATAGTATATCATATTTTTGTTTCCCAAATTATTTCTTCTATAAAAGGACCTCAATGTCTTCTATAAAAAGACCTATACCACTTTAACATGCATGTGTCTTCAATATTACATTTGTGTATATGAACATATAGAATAATAGGTTTATCCATGTCAAACAATACATAAAATTTTAATACATTAAATATTTAATATTTTAGAATTGTTCTTGACACTAATAAATGGACGACCAATTGGTTATTTACCTTTTCTTTTTAATCATTTATTTTAATTAAAAATATAATAATTTATTTATCAAAATTCCATGTGTATGCCAATATGAATATGCTTAACTTGTATGTCACTCCAAGTCAACAAGGTTAATACATACATTAACATAGATATTCTTTATACTATATTTATAAAAAATTTAAATTTTGGTATTTAATTGATATTTTATGTACTTCTATCTAGTAATGAAAAAGAGTAAAGTAATATATTTAAAATATTATTTACCCATAAACAAAAGGAGTGACAAGTTAAATATCTTTGTTATCTTCTACATCAAATAAGAAGATTTTGAAAGGGGTTGTACATTTGCCTAATAGTATAAAGCAACATATTCTCTTAAACAACAGTATTAAGCAATTAATCAGGTGGAAGAAGTAGAAAGTAAATGCTCCTTAAGGGCAATCAACTGACCAAACTTGTTAATTAAAGAAGTTATCAAGGGGTAGTCGATTAGTTAAGGTGATTGATCAATTAGCCTTTAGTGTAAATCACTCTAATGGCTAGTCTTTTTTGTTATAAAAGGTTTATATAACTTCCAAAAACTACATAAATAAACTCTTTTTAATTATAATAAAAATTCAAAATTATAAGGAAAGATTAATTCAAGAATTTTTCTTGAGATTGGATTAATGTGTTGTGGTTGAGTAATCATGTTAAGATATTATAACATACTTTACCAAAGTATTATGTTAAACTTAAGTAATAATTTTTAGGAGTGAACTTGTAAATTTTGTCAAGTTCTTGTAAACTCTTAAAGTTTGCTATAATGGATGGGTCTTCACCTACTAAAAGATTATTAGATAATAAATTGAACTTTCAAGTTTGACTTGAGGAGTGAACCTAAGTTTAAGAGGAACCTAAACAATATAGAATTGAGATTTGATTTTTTTCTTTGTATTTATTTAATTTATTTTATGTTAGTTGTATGATTTATCTTCATTTATTATGTGTATTATGAATCCTTGAGATATTATTGATATTATTTGTTTGAATTGATAATTGAATTTGCATAGTTATAAATAAGGGTAACGTAAGTGTTTGATAATTTATCATAGTTAAATTGAAGTCTCAATTATATGCTATAGGCAATAATAAGATTCTCAAATGCATTTATCCAAAAATGTTAAATCAAAGGAATTATGTTGAGTTGGTGGCACTTGAAAACAACACCTTCTAAATGAAAAGTAGTTATGTTCATTTAAGAAAAACTACTCAACTTCATATACCCAATCAAATATTAGAATCTCAACTTTTCTAAACATAGTCAAAACTATATATCCATCAAAGATTGGATTCTGAAGGTATTAAACTAAAACTAGCAATGTTATCTTCATTTTGTTGGATCATATTCCTTAGTGTTCGACTCTCATAATATTTGAAAACAACGGTAAATTATTGTAAAGAAAAAGGGTTGAATAAAAATCATAATTAGGGTTTTATATCAATAGTTATTTTATAAAAAATTTTGAAAGCAGGGAAAGAGACAAGTAGAGAGATAGAATAGCTAAAGAGAAAAACAAATTAACTATTCATTATGTTCGCTACACCCTTCAATAGCTATTATAGTTGCTAACTTCTTTACTTTTCCTTCTTACACACGTACATATACAATGAAGCCCTTTCTTTCACTTTATATTTATATAGACCACATGATAACATATATCTCCCACTCCTTCTGTTAATCACCTTGATAAGTTATATCAATAACTCCCTCTTTATAAACCTTGTCTATAAGGTTAACTATAGCATAACATTGCTACAAGTCATACAAAAACTCCTAACATCAAAATAATCATTAGACCATTAGACTAAAACTTGAAAAGTAGGCTTATTATGTCTTTAGACCATGCAACGATCCATAATGGCAATAGGATATTTAGTAACTTACTAAAGAAAAGTTGAAAGTTGAGATTGAATTTTGTTTACAACATAAATATGTTTCTTGAGCTAAGAAATATGAAAGATATTATGAAATTTGGATCCAGTTGGTAACTCAAATCAATAAGCAATTGCTCCCACATGTTGTCAAATTTTAAATGGCCAAAATATATTGCAAAAATTTTATGGTTAGCTCAAGGTTACGCACTAGCCTGATGATAAGGTTGTAAATTGACATAGACCTATCATTCACTACAAACATATAACATTTCTATCTTTTTTCAGCCAATTATTTCATCCTATTTTGAGGTCGTTGGCTATAAAATTAAATCAATTATATTATAACCACCCTATCATATACTAGTTGATCTACCATCAAATGTTTTAAGTCTCTTATGAAATATGGAATATGCATTAGAGTAGGAAGGCCATATAATGTCTCAAAATGATAAGAATTGAGAGTATTATGAAACGTGAAGTTATACCACCACTCTATAAGAGCCAACCATATCCTCTACTGTTGAGGACAGACACCGGCCATACACCTCAAATAAGTTTCTAAGGTCTGGTTAAGAACTTAAGTTTGGCCATCCATTTGAGTATGATAAGTTGAAGATAAGGCTAAAGAAACACCCTATATTATGAAAAGTTCTTGCTAAAAGTTTCTTAAAAATATAAGATCTTTGTCACTTACAATAGTCACAGGCATATCATGTAATTTATACACATAATTAAGATACAACAAAGTAGCACAAACAGCTAAATAAGGGTGTGATAATGACATAACATAGGCATATTTTGTAAATCGATCAATCATAAATATAACATTATATCCATTAGATTTAGGCAAACCTTCAATGAATTCTAAGCTTACATCTGTCCAAGCATGTTAAGGAATTGGCGGTGGTTAAAATTTGTTATTTGTAGTTATTGCATCATATTTATTCCTCTAACAAGTCTCACACTTTCTACTGTACTCAAGAACATAAGATTGCATTTTTCTCTAGTAGAAATACAAAGCCATCCAAGTTTTTAAGAATCATGAATGCCCTCCCATTAATGTATTATGAAATAATGATATAAATTTTTGATGTAAAGAAGAATTATTTCCTATTACAAGTCAATCCTTCCAATATAATAATTCATTACTCCACGTATAATAAGAATTAATAATTGCACCTTCTTTAACCTTTTGAATCATCTAAGAGAGAATGAGTTAGTCTGCCAGCTTTCCTTAATCTCTATCATTAGTATAGTTTGAATTCGGGAAACCAACATCGAATATAATTCCTCGTTATTCACTTGAGGCAATCCATCAACTACTGTATTTTCACTTCCTTTTTTATATTTGATGTCAAAATCAAACCCCCAAAACTTAGGTGACCATGTCTGTTGGAATGGTGCTATAATCTTATGTTCCAATAAATATTTAAGCTTTTGTGATCTGTTTAAACTAGAAATCTCCTTCCTATTACATAATGTGACCATTGCCTAATTTCCATCACCAAAGCTAGCAATTCTTTTTCATAAGTAGACAAATATTGATATCTATTAGATAGGGCCCTACTTATATACGCTAAGGGGTGCCCCTCCTATGTTAAAACAACTCATAAACATTTATTTCAATCATAAACATTTTATCAAAATTAGGCAATGCAAGAACATGAGCTAAAGTTTTTTAAGTGCTAGGAAAGCAGAAAAGCTTTATCTTGCCACTTAAATGCATTTTTTAGTAATGCAGTTAGTGGTCTAATAATTTAACTATAACCCTTGATGAATCTTTAATAATAGCCTGCCATTGTCAAAATTCCCTAACCTGTTTCAAATTTTTTGGAACCAACCACTAATCTTACTATAATATATTAAAACTCCTTTATATGAAATGTCCCAAATAATCCACCCTTTCTATCCAAAACGAACATTTTGATCTCTTGACAAACTGTTGTTGTCCCTTAACATCTACAACACTTACTGAAGATGCTTTAAGTTAGTTTTATAAAGGAACTATTAACCAATATAGCATCAAAATACCAACAGAAACTTAAGAAAAAATGGTTTAAAATTCAATTCATAGGTTTTGAAATGTTGTAAGAGCATTAGTTAAGCCAAAAGGCATAAACAAGAACTCATAGTGTCCTTTATGAGTTCTAAAGGTATTCTTTTAGATATCTCCATCAAATATCTTACTTTGTGCGATATCCTACTCTAAGGTTTAGTTTAGAAAATATACTAAGCGCTCCCAATTCATCCATGATCAATTAATGGAATATGAAATTTATCATTCACAATACATTTATTTAAAGCCCTATAATGCACACACATATTGATCCTTTTTTTCACTAAAACTACTGGTGATGAGAATAGACTAGCACTTTCCCTAATTGCTCCTTGCTTCTACATATCCCTCACCAACATCTTAGTTGTTCTCTTCTATAACGCTTCATTTCTATAAGGCTCCACATTTATAGGTTTTTTCCCCTCCTTTAACACTATTCAATGATCATATTTCCTTCTGGTTGATAACCCATTTAGTTTAACAAAAATATCTTTGTATTGTTCGAACAACTTTTGTATTAAATGTTGTTGGTATCTCTCGTACTAATAATTTATTCTTAACACTTCCATTGGCTACATTCCAAAATTGATGGATATATCTCACTTAAATTAAATCTATTTGATTTATCAAGAAAAATTTGTAGGTAATAATAGTGTTCCTTTCCGGCGCCTACTCCCTATCCACTTGACTTTCTGCTTATAACTTGTAACCAACTTTGCTCTTTTTCCTTTCCAATAAAACAACATTATTCCCTCCTTGAAATTGAACACATCATCATTCAAAGTAATTAACTATTGAACTCCTAATACTAAATCATTTCCCCTATCTTAATAACCAATGCCTCATATTGAAACCAATGGCCGTTCATCATCTATTTCATATTCTTATACTTTTAATTACACCAAAATTTCAACCCTTTTACTATAATCATCACAGGCTCTACATTTTCCAATATCCCTTCTTCTTTTTTAACCAAAGCCTCATGAATGAGGTTTTGTGTATTGCCTCCATCAATGAGCGTATGAACCTTTTTTCCATTAATTTTTTTTACCTTCATTTGTTTAGATTAAATAGCAATAGTACCTGTCGTGGCGTACATGGCAATTGTATGATAATGATTAGGTGTTATGTCTTCCTCTTCTCCATCTTCTTCCTCCTCTTCTTAGACAACATACATATGAAATTACTTCTTATATTTATGTCTAGGTTTAAATTTCTCATCACATCAGAAGCATAATCATTTTTTATCAATCTCCTTGCTGCTTATTACTTTTGTTACCTTAACATCATTATTAGATGTTATGGGTTTGGATAATAACCCCGGATGACTTTTCACTATTGAATTCATTCCTTGCACCGGAGACTGGTAACTTCTCCGTTGTCTTGTATAAGTTGCTACATAGTGTTGAAACACCAATTTTGTTTCTTAGGTGCTTTATAAGCTTATTGGATGTGCCTCAGATTTTAGTTTAATAGAATAATCTATCTCTAATTTGAACCCCCTTCATTAACAAATTTACCAAATAAGTCTCAAGCATCACAACTTATGTGACAAAAATATCAAACTTGACACAATAGTCCTTCACTGATGTCATTTGCTTTAATTCCTTAAACTCTCCTGCTAGATCCTCAAACAAAGACTCTCCAAATCTCTGTTCGAGTGAAATGAGATATTCACCAACTAATTGGCTCCATCATTAACCTATTTCTTAGGTATAATTGATTCCAAGACAAAGGTTGTCCATCCAAATGTATAGGTGCAATTCCTACCTTCAATGCTGCAGGTATTCTATCCAATATGAAAAGTTGCTCACTTTTAAAAACCCAGCTTCAAAATCCTTCTCCATCAAAGATTGAAAACTCAATCTTGTTGAATTTTATGGGTATGGTGTACCCATCATTCCTTTGAAATTCATTACAATGCATCTCTGGTACCTCCTATCTTCTTCCACAGTTAAGTGGTTCGTGTTCCTCTCCATTTATAGCTACATTATCAACTCCTTCAATTCTTTAATTGTTTTCCCTTTCGCTATTACTTCTCCATCTTCCTTCAGTCAATCTTCCTTCAAGAATCGTTGATCTAATACCACTTCTTTGTGATGCAAAAGAGTTCGAGTAAATATTGTAATTAGGGTTTAATATTAATGGTTATTTTGCAGAAAATATCAAGAGCAGGAAAGAGACAAGTAGAGAGGATTATTTATTATGATCGTTAAACCCTTCACTACCAGCGGCTATTATAGTGATTAGCTTCTTTATTTTCCTTTCTTACACCTGTACGTATGCAACGAAGTTGTTTCGTTCACGTCGTATTTACATGGACCAACAAGACCAAAGTCATCTCGTTCATCTTCTCCGTTACTTCAATGTCTTCCTTCTGCCTGTCGCTCCTAGACGAGCTGTATCGTAAATCTTCTTTTTAAAATTACTCAGCGCTTATCTCTTTGTATCAACCCTTCCAAAATTCACTCCTTCAGTTGCCCAGTAATTATTCCTCCATCAGCTTCATTTCATGTCCTTTAGCTCTATTCATTATTGATGTTCAGGAAAGAGATCTAGTATCAATTAATACAACTATATAATCGGATGGAGCTAACAACTTCAATGGTGGAGTTTGGATGAAGTTGAAGATTCCAGCGGAGAGAACATAACATGAGCGAGAGAAGAAAAATCAAGAGTGTAACTTTTCTAACTAGAATAGGGAAATCATACCAGCTAACTTGGATGCTATAGCTGATCTAACTGACCCAATTAGTTTTCATGAACACCATAAAAGTATTACTAATGTGAATGTTTGTCTATTATTTCATTACAAAGTAGGCGCATTCTTTTCATTAATAACACTCAAATAAAGAAATTTCCCACTTCAGAACAGAAACCTGTGTACTAAAATAGAGAATGGATGCATATGTTGAACTCCAACATCAGTGCCTTTACATTAATATTTCTTTCTCAATGCACAATGGCTCATCGCCAAAAATAAATAGAGGAAAGGAAAAATATGTGAAGTTCGAAAAGAAAAACTTGAGAAACAGCAAATCTGAAAAACTATCAACTTAGCTTTCTCTTCAGATTCTAAGCTTGCCCTCCGTTCCCTTTTGCTTTCTAAGCTCACCAAATAGTGAAAACTGCCTACCTTTGTGGCGTAATCGAGCAGGGTGTCCTTTAGCCTGTTTAACTCAAAAAATTAGAAACGATAAACACGCAATTGGTAGAAAAGAAGGGAAACAGTTTACCTTTGCTGTGTGAGGTTTCTTGGTATTCCAGCAGAACAGTGCACCGCAACCTCCACTTGCCGTACTTGATTCATAACCCCTAAAGACAAAGCAAACATGAGTCTAGTCTAGCACTTGTGTGACACTGCATAAATGCAACATAGAGGAATTTTCATCCCTATCCTATGTTTTCCACACAAACAGGAAACATGTCCTTTCTACATGATTATCAAACTCTGTCCAGTTAGATCAGGATAATGTTGAAATTGTTACATTTCACAATTACAGTTGAAATAAGACGGAACAGAGGTGATGGTTTGAGAAAGGAAATTCTTACAGCACCCAGAAAAGGGGAACTCATTATCTTTCTCCTTTCTAAAGATAACTTTTGTCAAGTACCTCCACTAATCCTGCTACCCAAATGATAGCATGTAATGCCACTGGATATACACCTATCATAGACCAATTTCATTTGGATTTATTTGACAGGGATGTATAGGTGCAATCCACCTTTGAACTACAGCAGAGTCTTCCCCCTTTCAGTCCATCAATGGAGCTATTCCAAGGTCTTAAACATATTTAATAGCAATTCTTAGGATACAATATGTGGTACCATCTATACAGTTCTTAGTTGTCAACGATCTCATTACCGATATAAAATTGCAATGATGAGTAAACAATAAGGGGGAAAAAAAAAGAATGAAGCTCAATGCTCCTTGTAGAACTGCTAATGCATTTTGGCCACCGCCATGTTAGCATCCAGCTGAAGAAAGTACCTAAATGCCTCTTTAAGAAGCCATGTTTGGATCATCTTACCAACTCTGGAAACTGATGTTGAAAGTAAGCTTATTAACGTTCAATATTCAACTAGTATCGAATTCAAAAAGTCTTAAGAGTGCCTAAACTCTATGAAAGACAAAAAGAGGCTAATCCATGACGCAACGGCAACCTACTGACATAACCAAATTGTAGAAAATCCAACCTCAGTAATTAAAAAGAAGTGGTATTGACAAAATGAAATCATATTGATGGACTCACAGGCTTTCTTTATTTGCAGCGCCTGGGAAGCTGTTGTCGTGCAACAAACTGGGGGATATTGGACAACAATTGGCACTTCTTTTAGACTGATCCTTCTGGAGAGCTTTCTGATCTTGCATCTTTAAGAGTTTGATATCACGATTTAACTCGTCTCCCCAATGCCGTGAGGACAGGTCCCTTGGACTTACAGATGCCACCTGATTCTGATACATCTCCTCTTGAGGCAGCACCTGATTCTTCTCAGGTTTCAAACGGCTCAAGGATCGTGGGGTGCCTTTTTCTGCAGCCTGCAACCAGGCAGTTTCTAATCTCTGCTCACGGATAATCGATTCTATTCTTTGCATTGGTATTTCCGGCCTCACTTCTTTGAGACTACTATTTTCACCATTGGCTTCACAGGGCAACTCAAGTGGAGAAGATTGATAGGTTTGGTCCAGTAACATTAACGACCTGGAGTAATCTCCTCCCTTCAGATTACCTTCCAAATTATTGAAGCTTCCTCTGGATAAGTTCAACTCTTGTTGTGAGGCCAAATCAGAATGGCCATCGGCATCCACATAGTCCTTGGTACTTCTTTGGGACTTAATTGCCAAAGTTTTCTCTGTCCACTTCTTACTATCCTGTAACTTGATTCTATTTGAATCATTCATGGCACCATCAATATCTGATATATGGAGAATTCTAACCTCCACATTATGCCTAAGAACCATTTCAACTGAATTTGTGATACTGCTCAAAAACCTTTCTGCCCTGGCTTTGATATTTTCATCTTCAAATGCAACATAGACAACCAGCATACCTGCATGTTGAACAATAATATCATGTGTTATAGCAAAAGAAGAGTAATGACAGCAAAATTCCTGATGCATCATACTCCACACATGTTCACACAAATACAAACAGAAAGGGGAACATGGGGCCTCAGAGTAATACAGACATTTTGGACTTGAACTTGAATAAGCCATCATCAAGAATCATCAAATTACCGTACTTCTCCACATGTTTGTTTTGGCTTCTTTCTTAATGGCTTATAAAATAAGTCTGATGCTAGCCAACAATCGAGTAACTAAACAACATAGTATAGATTTTGGATGGATAGGATAATTAAATAAACGCCTATCATCTGAACAAATGGACACGTCAATTGATTAGCTACCGGTATTCCTTCCACTTCCAGAGGGACTTTTTCATGAACTAAGTAGTTATATAGTTGGATTTAAAAAATAGCACCAGAAAATGATAAATATTCATTGGGGCTGCAACAGCATAAAAAATGAATTCAACCATTAGTTTTGAGTGATTAAGTGATGGCACTCCTTTTCTTTTTTTGTAACAATCAGGAGCCTAGCCCTACTCATTTACATAATTATTATTGGCAAACTGCTATCCAAGATACCAAAGTGCAGATTTGTCACATGGGATGGCCACCCAATTAACAAAGTAATCACACATAAAACTTGGGCATACAACCAGGAACTTGTAGCATATTGATCACAAAAACATTCCACATTATTAAACCAATTGCCTATAGTTTCAGTAGCATGCTAGATAATGGCAACCAAATAGTCACTACAGCATGTCATTGAAAATCACCAGCAAGCATCATATAAGTAGTCTATGATTGATCAGATATATATCCCATTTACTAGAGTGAAAAGACAGTACATAGTAGTAAAATTTAACAAACCATGGTTTGGTTGCTAGAAGTTAATTGGGAAACAAAGGATTGTCTGGGCATACCTTCAACTTCAGATATGGACAAAAGCTTTCCATGAGCATGTAGCAATTGCCTCAGTGTCTTTGAGTGGCACCTATCAATACACTTACTCCAGATATCATCCAACTCTAAGTTTCTAGAGCTAAATCCCTCACTTGTGATCATTTCATCTTCCCATGAAGCAGACGAGGTATGACTACGCGTTGGTTTTTTATGAGGGGGTTTGCCATTAAATATATGTTCCTCTTCATGGCTAGATTTTCCATTTAAAACTTTGTACAAGGAAGCAGGGTAACCTGATATATGGGACAAGTTATGGGAGTCTGACTTCTGTTTGTAAAGAGCAGCATCTCTTGAAGCGCTGGAAGGATCATCATCAGTTGTTCTTGAGCTCTGTCTCCTACTGCTGCTTGACTGAGTGATTTCTGGTGAAGGTACTGAACCAAGCTGTAAAAGAGTTGCAGTGAACCATGTTGAACGATCACTTGAAACTCTTAACTGTTTCTCAGCATCTGAGAGAAGCTTCAAAGCATGCTTTAATTTCTCCAGCTCTACTTCGTTTACTATAGATTAAAGGAAAACACAACATTAGCAGAAGAAGCACTAACGATGAAGAAAACTAGATATTTGAAATGTCTAAATATGATCAAGATTCCCTTTTCTATACACATACATATCAGAATTAAATTCATACCTACATCTTGTAAATACTATCTTTTTGATAATTAGAAATTTCAATGTCTCAATGTAGGAGCTAACAAGTTCACCCCAAAAGATAGATGCAACAAAACACTGCAATACCGTCATTAATCATACTCAACTCATCTTTACGAAGATGTCACTTCTATACAAGCTCTATTCTTGAAAGGCGGGGCTATTCCCCTTTGAAGCTATGTATGGGATCAGAGCCATTTGTATTAACATTGTACACACTTCAATCAGTCACTGAAGAGTAGAGTGGCATATGTCTCCAACTCATTCTGACAAATGAAAGTCAATAACAGCTATAATCTGCGGTAGTATTCAAAATCAAAATATTTATAATTCTGTTAAAACACACAAAATATTGGTTGTTTATCTCAACAGTGCCTGGCAGATAATAGATAGAAAAGCACTAACTACGGCGGTCCAAGTAGACTTAGAGCACCCAATGCATATACTTAAAGTATGGTTATCTAGTTCTATTATTAACAACAGGTGGAGCAACAGAGATAAACTACAAGTTCAAATGAAAACTTATGCTCTAGTTATCGTAGTAGAGGTTTAAAATATTGAAATGATATCATTTTCATCCTTTTTGCTACTAGGATAGACTGCAGAGTTTTCATACAAAAGACTGAAGTTGACATAACCAAGGGATATATAGAATAGCAAATTCAAATGAGCAGAACCCAATCTACAAGAGGAGACATCTTTCATCCATGAAACCAGTTATAGCTTGATGTTCCACTTAATACAACACCTGAAATAACAGGAGTTATAATGATAAGCCTCTGATGTGTAAGACTGAGCTTCCAATCATATCATCTGCCATCAATAGGAGGTGCTTAAAGGGAGTACTAACCATAAAAACTCTATATAAGTTTTTTATTGCCAGAATTGCCGCTCCAGACGGGTTTCGTTTGGCAGTTCAGCTCTATGCTTAGACATTCTTTTGCTTGCTTAACTGACTTTGAGAATTTAAACGAAACTTTCAATTGTTTTAGCAGGCTATATGTTACATACACACATGGAGTACGTACAAAAGTAGGGGGGAAAAGTAATAGGAATAGAAGGGCTCTATTAAATAACTGATGGATAATGCATATTTGCAGAAATTCAAGTTAAGGCGAATCTTTTGATTTCAACTCAGACGACATTTCAACTCAGATGACAAACATAATTCAAGTGAAGCTATCAGCATGAGAATTAAAATACTATTTGCCAATGGACAAGCCTCAGGATCAGGGTCTGCAAAAATGTTTCCAACTATGTATGAATGCGGGTGTTGCTACTCACAACTTCTTCTGCCAAAGATTGCATCGCCATATTTTGCATCAACAGCATTATAAGTTCCAGCAATAACATCCATGATAAGACTGGCCAATTGAGACATCAGAATCATTGGATCAACACCCGAGTCCATCAAATCTCTGGCTCTTTTTACTGTTTCTGCAGTGTCTGAAGACATTGCTAACTCCAAGAGTTCCAACAGCTTCTCGTCAGATACAATTCCCACCTGAAAGAAGAGAAATTACAAATGTAAGTTCAAATTATTCTTGGGTATGCCAGAAACAAAGGTTATTCGAAAGTTTACACTAACAAAAAAAGTTGGAAAATTAAGACCTAACAAGGGAATTCCTATTATTCAGTTCAACCGCAAAAAGCATCTCAAAGAAACAATGAGAATAGGACGTTCAGGAAGCATTCTAGCAAAGTACTCACAAGTTCATTTACAAGAGATGTAGTTATTCTCTTCCCTAGTAAACTCAGCTGATCTAACATGGTTTCTGCATCTCGAAGTGACCCATCTGCATTTAGAGCAATCAAATCCAGAGCATCTAGTTCAACATCTAGATTCTCCTCTGCAGAAATTTTTCTCAACCTCATCACTATATCTGCATCTTTAATTTTGTTGAAAAGGTACCTCTGACATCTTGATTGAACAGTACGAGGCACATTGTCAGGATCAGTTGTTATGAAAATAAAGACCACTCGCTTTGGTGGCTCTTCAAGAAATTTGAGAAATGTCAGCCACATCTTAGATGGTAACAAGTGGCATTCATCAATGAGAAAAACCTTGTAGTGCGAGGAGAGTGATGGAGGCTCCTTTGAAATCATTTCCAAAATGTACCTGACTTTATCAATTCCCTTCTTATTGGTACCATCAACTTCCAATAGATCTCGGGTCTTGCCAGAAATGAAATCAGCACACTCAGTGCAGTATCCACATGGTTTTGTTTCTTCAGTAGACATACAATTCAAGGCAGAAGCAAAAATCCTGGCCGTTGAAGTTTTACCCGTCCCCCGGGGACCTTGGAATAGATAAACAGGGGCAATCCTTCCCTTACCAATAGCATTAATAAGTGATTGAACAACAATACTCTGGCCAATGAGTTCATCAAAAAGGACTGGTTTATATTTTTGGCTCAAACTTCGAATATTTTCTGTTATGCTTTCGTCTTCTATATCTCCCTTTAAAGCAACAATCCCTAACCCTTCTTGACTCCTACAATTTGACCACCTCTTCCCATCCAGTCTACTCAATGCTTCTAGATCAAGCTCTCCATAGTTTGTAGAGAGCTCATCATCACTATTTCCAGTCCCAGTGGATGACCCTGCTCCTCGGCCATCACCATTATATGTAAGCAGCGGCAATATGCCTTGAGCACTTCTTGCGGCAATCCTTTGCCTATTAGAAGCAGATGATGAATGACGGCATCTGTTATACATTGACCGACTTCCACACCACATGCCACTTCCTTTCCTTCTTAAGGTATCAGAAAGAGAAGGGGAATAACAACTTCGACATGCGCCTCTGCTTCTTGGTGTCCTCCTTGACCAATAGCAAGGAATTCCACACCCCTGACGACCAGGCAGCTCCACATGGTCATCAACCTCATCATCCCCATCATTGAGTGACGTTGTGGTGGCATCCCAAGATTCAACAGTGCTAGGATTCCGGCGTCGGTACCTATTATATGAACTAGTCGACAATGCAGGGGTACTTTGGGAGCAAGAAGTGTCCCCTTTTCGACTACTTTTTAACAGTTTACAGGATGAATGGGACCAATTCTTATGTTTGAGTTTTAGCAGATGTGGAGATGCCATAGAAATCTTTCTTAAATCCTCAGAATTACTGTAGTCTTCCGTATCATCAGACTGATCTACGGAATACTCTCTTCCTACACCCAAACCACCAACCCCCATTGAAGAAGGATGACCCTTAAGCAATCTTCTTAAATTCAACTCTTTTTGTTGATATCTAGAAATAACATCCAAATGGTTAGTAGTTCTCTTACTCTTTCTCCTGATCCCCATGGCTCTTTTCATAGAAGGGGAAACAAGAAGCGTATCTCTGCACCCAAAAATGGTCGATACAGAGCGAGAATCGCCCAGGTAAGTGTTGTCACTCCTGGAGTCCCCAGCATTTCTAGCATCACTGAAACTATCACCAACGCTCTCTTGCACGGAACCAGACTCGTGGTAGAAGTCTTCATTGCCATCATTTTTGGGCAATGCAGATTTATCGCTGGAAGATTTGTGAGTCTTCCAATTGTAAAGGAACACCCTTTGGTCACTTCCATTGTTGTAGTTCGCATTCGTATTAGTATGATTGAAATGGGAATCCAAATGCAAATGATTTCCATCATGGTGGTGATAATTGTTTGGCAGTGGAGGAGGTACAGATCTAGAGGAAGAGAGAGGAGACTTCCAAGAAGAAGTAGTACCAGGATCACGCAGCACTTTGGCAGCCTTCCTGATTTGAGTGAGCTCCTTCTTCTTCAAGTGTAACCTGCTTGCTTCAGATACTCTCATTTCCAAGGACATAGTACTAACCTCCACGATTTGTGGACACCAAAAAAATAAACTTGACCGAACCTAGCTGCTTATAGAACAGCTAAATATATGTATACCCATAGGTCGAGAGAAAGAAAAAAGGAACATCATATAATTGTTTTTTCGTTTTCAGAAATCCAAAGAGAGGAGGAAACCCCAGTTGGGGGGCATTGGCATTTTGCAGTTAATCACAGAGACAATGAAAGATGAAGTGACTAATTGTAAAGAAGAAGAGATCCAAGTCTAACAGAGGGTGTGTTGGGGTGGGGACTGGGGAGTGTGAACTGTAATAAAAATATAGATTATAGAAGAGTAGATGATGAATGAGAAAGGAAGTGATCCATGATAAGACATGTGATTAGGGTTTTCAGTTGGCGCCCCAAAATGGAAGCCTTGAAAGTTGAAATTTTGGTTGGGAATGGACCAGAAGAGGGGGACGAGGGAAGAGTAAGTAATATGTAATATGTAAATGTATTATTTTGACAGACTCAGCAGCAGAAGCAGTCGTCACTCGTCAGTCATCACATCTCCTAAATTTAGAGGAAAGAATATTATTATTATTATTTACAGCTGTGGTTAACGATGAGAATTAATTATTTCACAAATTACAGTATCTTGGAAGAAAAATAAAAACAATAATCTTAGCTGGAAATTATTCCCAGTAAAGTAAAGCATCATCATCTGCTCGCAGATACGTGTACTCATTTACTCCATCTAAATGTTTCTCATAATTCAGTCTATCCAATCGTGCGTCCAAATAAGGGGATTTATTATCAACTATATTTATAATTTACCAATTTTACTAACTAATATAATATTTCGCTTGATATAGAATTTGAATCGGTAGTGTCTTTGTCTTCTCTCGGGACAGAAAAGGGAATGATTGTTGGCTTGGCTGGCTCATCTATATTAAAAGAACATCCAGTCAAGGGATTTGACTCTCTATTGCTAATGTACATCAAATGCACAATATGCGGAGCCATCATAATCATATGACCTCTCTCTCTCTTGCCTTTTCTCTTCTATTTCATTTTTTTTTCTTTATTAACTTAGCTTTTAAAAAAAATCCACTCCTCTCGGTTCACTTTGAGTAAACATTTTTTCGTTAATATCTAGCCAACACGTTTTCAGATCAACCAAAAATCCAGAGAAGCGTGTTTATATGATTACAGATGGGTCACCTATCACATCAGCAATCATCACCATAGTTAAGGCCTCAAATATCGTTAAGCTTTGCCTTTCAGTGATGTATGAATGTATATGTGTGGTCTAATATTTATAAATGCACACATGAAATGTTTTGTGTCCATTATGGTTTTCTAATTTTATGCTATTTAATTTTATTCAAATATTATATAAATCCTACGTAAATATACGAATGAAATTTAATAAAATAAGGTAAGAATTGATTTACAAAAACAGAAGATCTGTTTTATAAAATACATAGCCTTAATTATTGTCTCTTTGATAAACATTAAATTTTCATAATTAAGTCGTAACGGGGCACGGGACTAGGTCAATCAAATTATGTTTGCACCTTGCTTAAATTATAATGAGAATGAAATTATGATTAAAAAAAATTTACTATTTATTTTCTCTAGTCTAGAACTTTGGTAAAAATTGTTTTTTATAATTATAAAGTTACAAATTTGAATCATAAAAATAACTTCTTTCTAAAAAATATAAAGGGAAGACTGCTTATATTAATGACTCTCCCTCAATTTTCACAAAATAGAAAGCCTTGTGTTCAGAATAAGTTGATGTTGTTGTAGTTTTCTCCTGCTTGAAAAGCATAATTTAACTTTTGAAATTATATTGTCCACACTATTATTACTAAATATATTGTAAAATAAGAATCAAGCTAATAATTAGTATTATTTAGGAGCATTTTAAATAAAAATTAAAACTAGGTATTCTGGAAGTTATAAGATGAAATAAAAATATATATAACCTGAAATTTGAATGGATGTTACTGTTCTCATTCCACAGAGTTATTAAATTAAAAAGTTGTAACTTTCCTAACTAATTGCCTAAGAGCCAAATTGTTATCAATTTTGTATTGTATTACACTTTTAGGAGTCCAATTTATGATGGATATTTTTGTATAACTATGCATTACTTTGAAGTAAAAACTGGAACTTTGTTTACCAGAAACGAACAAAACAAATGGCAATTGTCTGTATTTGTTTTTGTAAGTGATGAGTGGTGACAAGCAATTACAAGCTAGATCAGGGAACTCAAAAGTCTTCTTTTGTTTCACATGTACAGAGCTGAAAGGCATGTGACGAGAAACCTTCTTTTTTCATTCTCAACTTGTTCTCATCAAAATTAAACTATACACTGCCAAATCAAGCAATTGATTTCATGTTCTTCTACACGATATTGATATTCGATTTTAATGGCTGATTCCGGTCAACTAAAAACGTGCTTCCCTGCCTTCTATAAGATCCACTGATTTGAGTCTCCATTATGTAAGTTGTGTACAAATAAGTTTCTTTTTAATATTATGACATTGGTTGTTCTTTGCTATGTAAAAGTAACGGACATAGTGTTAGATTAGATCAAATTAATAGAGGTTAACTTACTAATTTTTGTAAAAACTTGTGTAAATTGCATATTCTCGTATGATATGACTCCTAAGATAGGAATACAAGACATTAATATTCTTTATTCCTTCATGTAACTCTCTTCAAAAAAAATTTAGGATAAAAATACGGATTTACACTTATTATTTTCATAACAATATAAATAATCTTTAACTTTTCACGTTATTATCTATTCTTCAATACTAATACATGTTCCTCATTTAAATGTGCTAGACTCATTGAGATCTTAATAAAGGGATTTAAGGACAATAAAATATATTGCTACAAATGTTATTGTTTTGGATGATATTGGGGTAATTTCATACGTGAACGAATCAAGCAATATGTGAAAGATTAATTTCAATTTTTTAAAAAAGCAACATGACCGAAGTGAAAGTACCTAATATACTACAATATAACTTTAAAACAACTTAAGTCAAGTGAACTAAGAACAAGATAAAATGAATTCATTCAACGTTAATAAATCATTGAAATATTTTTTGCAACCTTATTTTTGTAATGAATTATAAGTTCAGTCACTATATAAATGTTTACATATAAGGTATAACGCAAAAATTCTACAATAGCAAATTATTTTGAACTTTAAAGAAAACCTCTTGATCTTTTTTGAACATCAACTAATTGATGGGATGTCTAGTGAACCAATAGCTTATAGAATGTTTATCATTGGCTAGTCAATAATTGGTTTCAAAATTTACTAAAAGGAATTTCTATTTGGATAGGGGCAGGCTAGACAATAACCTAATTGAAAGATGTTGACTAGCTAAAAGCAGGTATTGATTAGTCAATTTGGCCAAAAAATAGTCATAATAATTAATTTGTGCTTATAATGTCTATTTAGGTTGGTTTAGAAATTAAAAAAAAAAACCCAGTGCATAAGGCTTCTTGCTTTGCAAGGGTTAAGGGAGGGATATCAATTGTACACAGCTTTCCCTTTGCATTTTACAAAGAGGTTGTTTTTGTGACTCAAACTTGTAACATTTTGATTATAAAGGAGTAACCTTACCAATTGTTCTAAGGCTCACCCTCATTAGTTTATAAATCAATATACCATAATTGAGTTTTAGGAAGAATCACTAACATATTAGAGACTTGATAAAAGCTTTGATAGGTAAGAGAGTATATTTAAGTAGGTGGCACATTGCATAAATCATCATAAGCCCTAGTTTAATGGTGTGAGAAAGAAACATGTCAATATATCAATTGGTAAGAATTGCTTAGATGCATTTTTTTAGGGGTTCCTCTTGACCTTGGATAAGGGTTATACAAAGTTTCTCTTCACTCATGGCAAAGGAAGATGATTATAAGGTTCCTTGTCACCTATGATAAAAAAAGATGTTATATGGAGGGTTCTTTTTCACCAATAAAGGAAGAGAGATAATGGAATTTCAAAGTTGAGCTTAGGGAATGGGCATAAGCAAGGAGGTGTTTTGAAACACATGAAGTGTTGGAAATTGATTTTTCAAAGTATTTCTAAAAGTTAATTTTTGTAGGAGTTTAACTAGCCTAATATAAGATTAAAAAGAAGAAGAAATAAAATGGATAATGTGACATCGATTAGACCATCAACTTGTTAATGACAAATAGTGAACCATCTGCTAGTGGAATGTTTATAATTAGCTAGTCAATATTTTTTTAAAAAAAGTTATTAATGGGAATTTCTATCAAGATAAGGGTAGACTAGATGATACCTTAACCAAAAGATGTTCACTCATGGTAAGAATTACTAAGATGCATTTTTGTAGAGGTTCCTCTTGACTTTGAATAAAAGTTGTAAAGAGTTTCTATTAAATCATGGCAAAGGAAGATGATTATAAGGTTCCTCGTCATCTATGATAAAAAAAAGGACGTTATATAGAGGGCTCCTTTTCACTAACGAAGGAAGAGAGATAATGGAATTTCAAAGTGGAGCTTAGGGAATGGACATAGGCAAAAGGTGTTTTGAAAAACACGAAATTGTTGGAAATTGATGCTTTAAAGTGTTTCAAATTTTAATTGTTGTAAAAGTTCAACTAGCCAATCTAAGATTAAAGAAATAAAATGGATAATGTGACATTAGCTAGACCATCAGCTTGTTGATGGCATAACTAGTGAACCATCAGCTAATGGAATGTTTATAGGAATGTTTATAATTAGCTAGCTGATATTTGGATTTAAAAGTTATTAATGAGAATTTCTATCGGGCTAAAGGCAGGCTAGATGACACCTTAACCAAAAGATGTTCACTAATTAAAAGTAGGTGTTGACTGGTCAATTTGCTTAAAAGTAGTTGTTATAACAATTGATTTGTGTTTATAATAATTATTTAAGTTAATTTGGAAATAAATAGACCACAATTGAGTTTTAGGAAGAATCTTTGATAAACTATAGAGATGTTGAGAGCTTAGACAAGTAAGAGAGTATATTTAAGTGGTCAATACATTGCATAAATCATCTTGAGTTCTAGTTCATTAGTGTGAGAAAGAAATATAAGGGTTTCTCTTGACTTTAAATAAAAGTTGTAAAGAGTTTCTCTTCATTTATGGTAAAGGAAAATGATTATAAAGTTCTTCTTCATCTGTGATAAAAAAAAAAGATGTTATATAAAGGGCTCTTTTATTATTAAAGGAAGAGAGATGAAGCTTGGGCAATGGACATAAGATAAGAGTTGTTTGCATGAACCACTATAAAATATTTTTTTCTCTTTCCCTACTCTTTTTAATTATTATTATGATTTCCAAATATGAACTAGATATGATTATTAATTAAAATAAGCAATTCATTCATTAGTTTTCAAAATAAGTGAAAAAAGTATATACATATAATTTACCCCCATTTTTATTGTCATATAAGGATTAAAAATTGGTATCATGTTGAGTGACGTTCACTACATATAGGTTTCTACCAAACCTTGAGTAAAGACAATTATTGCATAATTTTTTATAACTTTTTAGGAAAGAGTGTCATGATATTAATATATTACCACTTCTCAAAAGAAATGATTACTTTCTTCTAGAAAGTTTTCCATTAAGCTTAATATTTTAATCCTTTCTAATATTTCAACATTTTCAATATAAATGATTAATTTCTTTTGAAAACATAGGATGAAATTTATTTTCATGGTTGAATAATTTGATTTGTAAAAAATTGTATAGAAGAGTGAGTGGAATTTGAATGAAAATGGGCTCATTTAATTAAATAATAATGCAATGCATATTGATAAGTGCATTAAATATGAACAAGCCCATATACTTGCCTGTGTACTTTAACATAGCCATATTTCATGAAAGACAAAGTTATTGTAATACATAGCTATGAACATGCCTAATTACTTATCCATATTAACATTTTGATCTAATGTTTGCTCTAGATTTAAAGATCTTGTAATTTATTAAAGTACATAACCATTAACATGCTTGTGTAAATTCCCATGTACTACCTAGGAACCTACATTTTGAACTACAAAAGGCCAAATTAAAATGAAAAATAAAAGGGAAGCTCAAGAAGCATAATGAGAAGACCTAGAATGTAACATCCCAAATCACCCGCTTACAAATATTGTCCACTTTGGGCCTTGGCCCATCCAAGCCCTCACAGTTTTGCTTTTTCCGAGGCCTTTCCAGGAGGTCACCCATCCGAGAACTACTTTCATCCAAGCACATTTAACCTTAGAGTTCCGATGGGATCCGGTGTATTGAGTCATGAAAAATGCGTTTGTAAGGGAGAGGTATCCGTACCCTTATAAGGCGTACTTCGTTCTTCAACCGATGTGGGATCTCACACTCTCCACCCCTTTAGGGCCCTGCCCTCTTTGGGATCCAGCCTAGCTGGCACAACGGTTTGGGTACCGACTCTGATCAGTGTATACTGGTTAGGAACCATGTTGGACCCCGAACCTTTTTATAAGGTAAGACTATTAAATGAGAAGTTGTTCATGGTTATTCATATATAAAGAAAGGAAAAATTCATGAATTTAAAATGAAATGGAAAATATGGGTTAGATACAAGATGGATTAAATGTGAAATATTAGAAGTAAAAAGCTGGAAAATGTAAGTTCAATGAACATGCTCTGGTGTGTTAG
>JANZLC010000005.1:18363844-18374118 GCA_026413385.1 Erythroxylum gracilipes | reverse complement strand
CTCTATGTATATGTATATTACTTACAAAAGAATCTTGGTACCTTTTGACTAGATATATAATGCTCACACAAATAAAATCAAACTCTTTTGTTTCATTAAGAATAAATATTTCATTAGAAAACTATAACTGGAAGAAAATTAAGTTACATGTAAATACACTTGCTTTCCAAGGCAATATGTTTACATAACATAGTTATATGTCCTTAAAGATGTCAAACTATGCTCTAATACAAAAAATGTAACATCCCACTCTCATAGGACACGTACTCGACATTCTGGAGAATATCCGAATACGTACCCCACAAGGGTGGCATGTTAGAGCAGTCACATGACTAACTTAATCATGGCATCATACATACACAAATATCATAGAACTAGATATCCTCATCTCATTTTTAGCCAAAAGCTTGTAATGTCGTCAACATAATTTACACTGTAGAATTACATTTCATAATCCACATTTATACATTACAAAAAAACTGAGAGTTTAGTTTTCTATGTATAACATCTAACTTATAATGGGTAGTACAAAAACAAAACATTCTAACTGGACTTCTTAGACTTCTGCTGACCAACCTTTGGGCAATTTTTTATTCCCAAAATGGACAACTCTAGAATGAAACTAGATTGTCTTAAAGTTATGTTTTCCCCAGTACCTGAAAATCAATGTTGCAATTTTGATGAGTTTGCGAACTCAATGAGTGAACCATCGTCGATGTGTTCACTCAAAGTCAAGGCAAAAACATATCAAGACAAACCAATTTCGTGTATATGTCACAATATTCACTTCTCATTTATCACATCAATCAATGTGTATACAAAGCACAATATACATATCATAATTTACTGACACACATAGCATTCCATAATATCATCATACACAAATTCTCTTAGCAGTAATCACCACCATTATATATATAATGGTGGTGATTACTTATCACATTCATCAGACTCAGGTCTGACATTCAACACGCAGTTGAGTATACATATTTCCTTATTCATATACAATCAACCAGCACTTCCTATATTTTCCCTAATAGTAACTCCTCGGATATTCAATTGTTCAGAATCATCAATATAACAAAATAACTTAAGCAAAAACGCATATATAGTTGAGAATACACATCTAGGTTGACTCATAGTATGCTCCAGATAGCTATTGCCTTGACAATCTGGCAATGTCTGGATGTGGTCGCCCAATTTGTGCTTCTATACCATGCAATACACACATTTATACATATCACTAAATTATTTAATCAAATAAATATCTAAGCATGTACAAGTATATGTGTTATGTTTAATGCATGCTCAATTGACTTTCCTGGGTATTTATCCTTATTCATAAATCTTGATCATTTATATATCATATCATGTGAAACTTGATTATCTTAAGTTCATCAATCATCTAATCATCATTCATACATTTAACAATCCTTTCCTAGCATTATACATCCACACAATTTCCCGATTCTCATTCATTCATACTTAATTCATAGTATTCATAAGAACACTTTTACACCATTAACAACTCATAAATTTCAAGTTGAGATACATTTATATCAAGTCAATCCATTCCACAATTCTAACATCAATCAACATCCTAAACTTGTCAATCACTTGACCGCTTAATTTAGCAACCATCTAGGTTCATTTCAAACCCCAATTAAGTCCAAAGCCACCAAGGTAAGGTAATTTATCCTTAGTTGGTTAAACAATCTCACAAAATGACATTTTCTCTTGTAAAAGAAATTACCATGACTATGGTTACCTTTCCACGATCGTGTAAAAGCAAAACAAAAAATTTTTGCCTTCCAAACACTTGCTACGATCGTGGGTTTAGTGAACAGAAAGTTCATTACCCACTTCCTTCAATTTTTGTTTTTCTAGCTTCGATATCTTCATACCAAAATCATAATAACTCATTATCTAAACATCTTCTAGCTAAAGAATTTCATAAAACCTTAATAGGACATCAATAAACATTTTTCATGTTTTATACTTTGACCAATTCGAGCTCTAAAGTCCTAAAAATCAGGAAATAATGCAAGGTTCCAGAACAGGGTCTGTCACGGGCAGTATTAGGAAAACATGCATAACTCAAGCTACATTCACTATTTTATCACACGACTTTCACATAGATCAAGCTAAGACATATATCTAAAAAACATTTTCTTTAAGTTTTTCAAATTCATGCTCTAAAGATATGAAAAATAGGTCAAAAGAGGAAGATGAAATTGAACCCAGAATTTCAACTTATAACTTTAATTTTCCAGATTCAAGAATATTTCAATAACATCTATCTTTAGCATTAATTCACCATCATTCAAGCTTCAAAACTCAACCTACAATCAGTCCACACAATAGCCTAAAGTCCACGGTTTCACACATAAAAAACAAAGCATATTCATTCATCAAATTTCTAGCATAAATCAACATCAATCCTACATGTATCTCATCTTAATTCACTCCTAATCAATCTTTATGAATGATATGATCATAAATAACACAACAATGCAATCAAATACTTACTTATTTCACTCAGGGTTTCCTTAATTAATAAGCTATGAGAGGCCTCCTCAAACTTCCAACTTACACTAAGAGAAAGATAGGATGGAAGGGTTTCAATTGCATGATAAGGGCTACAAAAATTTACCAAAAATCCAAGGGTTTTGGAGGTGGCATGAAGGTGTCGTGGGTGAGAAGAAGAGAAAAAGAAAACACAAGGCTAAAACATGAAAGAAAGCATCTAGCAAGGGTGAAAGACGTGGAGAACAAATGAGTGATGGAGGGGTAGGACACTTGTCATGCCAAGTGTAAAGGGTTATACTAAGTGTTTTTAATTTTTATTCAACCATTTGTCTCTACATTACTAGTCCATTTGTCACTTAATAAATAGTCCTCTTGTCATTCACACACTAAACCAATTGTTACCCAATTAATCCTCCATTTGTCTCTCATTTGTTCATGCCACTTGTCACTCTCTCACTAGTGACACGTGTCACCCTCTCATTGGCCTAGGCAACCTAAATTCCCATGTATCGATTTTGTCTTATTATTCAACATTTTCCTTGCACTAGATGCACATAATACTTCATCAATTACTTAATAATAACACTAAACTCCAATTTACTAGTTGTAATCCACCAAACCAAAATTTAAGACACAAATAATACTCGATCACATCGAAAATTGAAATCATTTATACCCAGAATAGGTCAATTAAGTACATTTACTATCTTTGTATTGTTTCTAAATCATGATTCATAAATGTATGTGTATATGATGCATATAAATGAAATAAATTTCTTATGTTTTCACATAATATGACTCATGTGACTAATCTAACCTCTTAGGTGTATGAACGGGTTATTACAATTTTTCACATAAATCTTAGTGTTTATTTCATCTTTACGTTCATATTCTCTTATTGATTGTTGCTATAAGTTAAAGAGTTATGTCTTGTTGTTGATATTTGGTTGATCTTTTAGAGAGTGGTTATTGTCTCCCTATAAGTGGTATTAGAGCTATCGTAATGGAAGGTGGAAATAGCTCTATGGTCAAGTTAACATCATCAAATTGCTCGATTTGGAGGCCCATGATGGAGGAACTTTTGTATTGTAAAGATCTCTTTGACCCCAATGATGTGGACAAAGATGTGAAAAATGATGTTCCTTCAAAACCTAAAAAGATGTCACAACCCGGTACCACATCAGGCCTATGACAACCACCGCATAACCAGGCTAAGGACACTCACGGTATCTTTAATCCGACTATGCAAGGCTAACTAAAAAACTATTCTTTCTTCTTTTTTTTTGAATAATTTGGGTAGCACAATGGCTATATTTTTAAAATCTCAAAACCTGCAAACGATTTCAAACACACTTCTATATTCACGGCCAACCACAACTCCAGGACTCTCTAGTCCACTCAAGGCAAGCTTAACTTCAGACAATCTCAACAATAGTATTAAAGTTCATACATAAAATCTTTTACAAAACACAAGGCAATCAAAAGTTAACTTACAAATTCATAAAGCGTATCTAAATAACCATAGTTCATGAGCCACTAGACAATAAAAGTACAAAATAAGAAACTACCCACGTCAGTAATACCCCAAAAATGTCAAAAGATCGGATTATCCACTCAGAGCTTCAAACTTACTAAATTAACCTACATAGTTGGAAAACAGAGGGGGATGAGTATACTAGGTACTCAGTGAGTAGGAAAAATATATATCACAAATAGAATTCGATTCATACCAAGACGGTGTAGATAACCTATAAAGTGAATATACATGACATAAAAAAAACACATAGGCCTAGCCTATGACTCAATGTATACTGGTTAGGAACCATATAGGCCTTGGCTATTAACTCACTCATCCGGTGAACATAGGTTCCAGTTTCAGTACACAAAAGCATAAAAACATAATATGTATCAATCAAATCTCGATAGGAAAACCAATATTAGGATAAGCTAAAACAATCATGTGTGACACCATTAGTCGGCCAAACTAATGTTCATACCCATTGATACTCGGTGTTGGCTCGACTTGCTTCTTCAATTCTGTTGGTGTCATGCGATATAGTGGTATAGATATTAGTGTCGTCTCCAGGACTAAGTCAATAGTGAAATCAAATTTCTAATCAAGTGGCAATCCAGGTCACTCATCCGGAAAACATCGGGGAACTAGCGCATAATAGGGGGATCACCCAATTCAACCCTCTGTGCCGAAATGTCAATCACATATGCAAGGAATGCCTGGCATCCCCGACGAATCAACCTCTTAACCTTGATCACCAATATTAACTAACTCAATTAATACTCGTCGGTCACTAGTAAATTTAATCGGGACTCCATCCTGAGGTTCAAACTCTACCTCTTTCTTAAAATAGTCAACCTTGGCGCGATATCTCTCTTCTAACCATATGGCAGACCTTCACTCTTACTTCTATTGCCTTTTCATCCATTTTCTCTCGATAGACATGATAAAAAGCATGCAAGGACACTTATTGGAGTGAATTTTTATTAGTCTAAAGTGGGCTTTATAAAGATTAAAAGGGATTTCATCATTTTTTGTTTTGTCCCCTCTAGTTTTGATATTATGTTTGATATGATTAGGAACTAAATCCTTTTATGGTACCTCGATTAGATAAACCTCGATATAGACCTTATAATGATTTTATTTTAATTTAATTTATTCCTTAGTTTCATTAAAATTCAATCATATGTCTTTATTATTCTTGAATTAATATTATTGGTATGTTGATTCATTTGTGATTTCAAGCAATTGAGATTGAGAAATCATTTTTATGAATACATCTAACATAATTGAAAAGAGTTACATGGAAACCTAGAGATAAGTTGATATAAATCTTTTGGATTAGAGTTAAATTCATAATTTTATTAATGTAATTATAAGGTTTTAATTAGAAAGAGATTTTGATTAATCAACTTAGGATTAGATGTTAATAGTCCTGAAAAAGATATTAGCTTAATTGAGCAATTTTCATGGTCTAATAAACTTTACATAATTGCATGAGAATTATTAGGAGATTTTTCGAGTACCATTGTTCCTATTGATTGATTCTTAGTTTAATCTTCATTATAGTTTATTAATTGTGATGATTTTTTCTTATTTTATTATTTTAGATATGAAATTGATCTCTTTTCTTTACGATAATTTGTTAGATTAGATAATAGAAAGTTAGTTAGTACTAGTCATTCTAGTCCTTGTGGATTAGCCTATAGTTGATAGTGCTTGCTCCTACTATACTATACGCTTGTGGTAAAACAAATCAATAAATTTTTCAACAAAGTCACTAGGGACTAGGACATTAGGAACACTTAATTTCTATTAATATAGTCATTATTTTTCTTTCACAATTATTTTCTTCTTTTCTTTTTGTTTATTTTCATAGAGCTCTCTTCCTTTATCTTTTGTTTATGGATTATTTTCAAGATTTGGGTATTCATTGCTATAACTACTAAACAAAATGGGAGGATAGAGAGGACAACAATATTTCAGGATCTATATTTGGAAGCTCAACTGATATTCGTTATGTCTTTTGAAATTTATGGTGGTGGCCACCTTAATCATGAATTCCAAACACCATACTACATATGGGAGCATCTAATTTGTGTTAGGAATCGGCCTTAAAACATCCACTATAATGAAACACATAATCTAAGGTGGATCAATTATCCTAGCTTTGTATGAAATGATCAAGTTTCACTTGAATTTCTATAATAATAGCACCAAGGGGAGGATCAACAACTCAAGGAGCTCCTCATAAAATTCATTGCTATAATTGAGGGTGACCTTCAAGAAACTAAAGGGGTATTTACCTATTTCTATAAAATAATACTTATGACTAGATAGCTCCTTAAGCTTGTTTCTGAAGAGTAGTTGGGTGTTTTATACATTAAGCCAAATTTGAGGGAACAAGTGAATGTGAAAACTTTAAGGAGTGGACGGGAAAGACTGAAGAAAAGGAGGAACTTACTATTTTACAATAGAAGGAAGAGGAGATAGAAGAAGATGAAAAGGAGGGTTTACATAAGGAGGTTATCAAGGAATTATCGATAGTCATCTTAAGTATAAAGGGCTTCTACTTCAAAAAAAGCAAACTTTTAGTCAATCAATGATCCATATATGACCTATTTACAGGCTAATGAGCTCTTATTTGGAAAGACAGGTGGAAGCAAGTCAATGATTATAAATATAGGCTAACAAAGGTCTTATAGAGAAGTCCAACTAAAAAACTTGTAAAGAAACACTAATTGGGATATAATCTAACAATTAGGTTTTTTTTATTTTGATTGAGTAGTTTTTAATAAAGGAAACATCAACACATTGCTATAGACTAATATTAGACAGCTATTAATGAAATTGGACAAGGCTAAAAATCTTTCACTATCAAGGGAGTACTAGTTATCCTTACCTGCTACCATTATTTTTCATTTTTTAATTATTCTTGCATGTTTTGCATATTAAGGACAATGTAAAACTTAAGTGTAGGGGAGGGACTTAGCATTGAAGCTTATGGATTTTGTTATAATTGGATTAATAATGAATAATTCATTTTTTTTAAGGATGTTGACTAAAGCTATTCATTATGAGTTTGGTTGTGATTATAAGTTAATATGTTTTGGAAAAACAATTAAGAGTTTTGATGATTAAGTTAATTTGTATTTAGTTCATTATTTTTACAATGGATACTTAATTTACATATGATAATTTATGTATAATTTGTATATTCATTGATTTAAATATGATTTTTAAGCATTTCATTACCCACACACAAAAATAAAAAAGAAAAAATAGTAGTATGTGAACAAACAAGCATAAATAATTTCACCTTGTTGGCTTTTACTAGTAAGAAGTTGAAGCTAAAGAATGGTACTATTAGCTATTTGAGATAGTGGCATAGTTAAGTAACCAGGGGTATTCACAATAAGGTGTTTACTCTTACATAAAAAGGCTATGTGACTTTCTAAACAAGCTTCTAGATGCTCCTATGTTATATAAATTTATAGTTTAATATTTTAAAGGGCAATGAAAATGTTTAAAGGTTTTAGCAATTTTTTCATGTATGCTCACTTTATGAATTAAATGAAATTGTTTGAATTGATTTGAAATTTGAAGAATTATAGAGTGAACTGGAATGGCTTATAATTTGATAACTAAGTGATTAACAATTTAATAAACCTTGCAATTGAATGAATAATAGAGAATCTTGATTAATATCTTTGATTTTTTAATACTTTCCTATAATCATCTCTGGTTTAGTTGAGAATTATAACAATGATTTGCTTGAGGACAAGTAAATGTTGAAGTGTGGAGGAATTTGATAAGTTCTCAATTTTAAGGTTTATATTTATTGCATTTTGCTTGTTTATTTGAGAATTTTTATTTTTCTTGTAACATCCCATGTTAGGGGTTAGAAACCTAGAATAGTGTATATGAGAGTATACAGAGACTTTAGAAATGCATTTCATGCTCGTGTATAATTGAATATACATATACACGTGAATAGTTATTTTTTGACACATTAAAATAATTTTACTTGCATTCAATGACAATTTTTGAGTATAATTGATTTATAAATGCGATTATAATGCGAATTGTGGATTATTTATATTGAAAATTTATTTGGAACATTTTATGATTATTTCAGAATTTTTGAAGAATTTTAGGAAAATTTTGAAACTTTGGGGTATTTTGGACTGAGAAAAATAGACATACGGAAGAGTGACATGTGACAGCCTTTTATGTTTGACAAATGGCCCACATGCAATGAGCACACGTAGTCACATGCTTTGTTGAGAATTTTTTCAATTCTTTCGGTGTTCTTCACCAAAAATTACCGACAACAAAAACTCTCTCATCTATCACCGAATCATTATATGTATCTGGTTGTGTAGTTGGCAGCCTAGACACTGCTTTGTTCTCTTGATTTTATTTCCACTAAAATCAAATTTTACTCTTGCATCTACCGAAACCTGTTCTTCTCTTACTGCTGGGATTTTTTTTGAAATCAAGTAAGTTGTGTTTTTAGATTTACTGAGTACTGTAAAATGATTTTTGATGATGGTTTAATGGTTAGAAATGAATGCATGTAAGAATTGGATAAGCAGCAATTCAGTGATAGTGATGAATAAATGAAAATTTAGTGAAGTCGAATTTGGGCAGAAAATGTATTTAGGGTAGTGAGAACCTGAAAGAGATTTAGACAAGTGCAGAAAACTAGAATTAGGTTCTGTGTTCTGGATTGTGATTCATGATGAAAAAGTGCAAAAAATGGAAAAAAAGTGCAAAAAAATGAAAGTGTAGAAAAATGTAGGAATTATACAGAAAAAACTGTATATGAAATTTGATTGTGATGTTTATGTCATATTGAATTTTAAGAGGCTTTGATAGTGAGCTGAATATAAATGGAAGTGGAAAAGCATGATATAGGATCCGTTTAGGATTGTTGTTAAGCATAAAAAAAATTGCAGCAGTGAGAGAAAGCAGAAAAACATGGTGATGTTTGTATGTGAGTTTTATTTTTGATGTTTATGTTTAATCTTGAATTTTGAGTTTTTGAGTTTAATGAAAGTTTGTGAAGTTGTTAATTGTAGAAAGATGTGAAAAGTAAGATATAGATTCTGTTGAGAATTGTTACTGCGCATGAAAACAAAATTATAGTAGAGAGAGGAAGTAGAAGGTGATGATTTGCGTGTATGATTTTGGTTTTTGAAGTGTGAATATGAACTAGAGTATTTTTACTAAACATGCTTTGGTATTTTCATCAGTAGATCTCTAAATGAGATGATTCTTAATTTATAGTGAACTAGAGACATTTGGCTATAATTTTTAAGAAGAAATTTAATTTGAATTCTGTCCTTAAGGTCTTAAAATTGAGTCTTGACTTAGGCTATAACACAACTAGTGACAGAAATCATATCCTATGGTTATCGAATAAACTGTATTGATATAGGCCGAATTAGGTGAAGGTGTCTTCACAAAAGTTGTATATTACTCTCTTAGCTTTCAATTGGTATAAAGTTTGTAATTTTTGGATATTGGAATTGAGAGATATGGGTTGTAAAACTTTGAATGCATGATCATGCCCTATCTAAAATTTCAAATGTACTCAGTTTGTAGTATTTTGAGCATAACTCATAGAATAATAAACCAAATTGTATGATCTTAGTGTCATTAGAAACTTAAGGCATAGGGGAACAATTATCTAGAAGAAAGTGTTATAGAAATACACCGTTTTCTTTATCATAATGATCATGTAAAGTAGACCCCAAAGTTTGTGTTGAAAAGAAAGCTGGAGTAGTTAATGAGTATATGAATTTGGACACATTTGGAGTACAATTGATCTTTGCATCAGTTTATCACATAAGTATACCTGGACATATGTCATTGAACATGCATGTTACGTGTTACATTTATAAAAATGCGTATTCAGTTACATGAACAATGTTGGACCCCAAATTGTCATTGGAAGTTAGAACTATTATATATGAAGTGTTAGAGGTTAAAAGGTGGAAAATGTTACATTAAACATGCTTCAGTGTTTTGGCCATAACTCTTTCTCTAGTTATCGAAATGAGACGATTTTTGACTAGAATTTAAACTAGAGAAATATAGCTACAATTTATCTGTTGGACTCAAGTTCTAATTTAGTCTCTAAGAGTTTAAAATTTTAGATGGAAATCGAGTATGAAATATTGTTTCAATCTAAGGATAGTTTGGGAATGTTTGGTTCGTTAATTGG
>JANZLC010000005.1:18351985-18363744 GCA_026413385.1 Erythroxylum gracilipes | reverse complement strand
TTCGGATGTCGGAGTTAAGAGTTCGTCCTTAAGCATTTTGTTTTCTTTGATTCCGAACCTTTCGATTTCTTTGGTTTTGGCCCACTTTCTCTTTTTTATCCGTACTTTCTTTTTCACCCTCTTTGTTTTTTGATTTTTTATTATTTTCGAGTGGTTGGGTTCCGAAAGCAAGCGGGATCCAACATAACTTGTATTGATGTTACACAATCAAGTTCATGCACATATTGGCTTTGAAAAAGTATCACATGTCGGTTTGAAGAACACCACTGTCAACATGCTTGTGTTAATGCCTATGCATCTCCTAAAATCCAATTTTCAAAATTTAAAAAGTAAAATTGAGTGATACAAGTAAGAGGAGGCTTGAGGAACACAAGAGGAAACCCTATAACAACTATAAGAATGAAGAATAACCAAGGAAACTCTTTTAAAGTGGATTTTCATCATTAAAGTGAAGTTTTTGAAGATTAAAAGGATTTCAATCATGTAGTCCTTAATTTCAATTTTCTCTTAGTTTTGTTGTAGATAACATTATGATCAAAAATCTTATTGGTACTTAGATTAGATTAACCCTAAGATGGGCCTTGTAATGATTCTATTTTAATCTTTAGTTTTATTAAGATTTAATTATAAGTTCTTTATTATTATTGAATTAATATTACTAATATATAGATTCATGTGTGATTTCATACAATTGAGATTAGGAAATCCTTTATATTAATAGATATAGCATAATTGAAGGGATTTGCGTGCAAAACCTAAAGATAGGTCTACATATATCTTTCAGATCAGGGTCAAACCTAAAAGTAAAATTTATAAATTGATTGCTATAATTCTAGGGGTTTAATTTGAAGGATATTTCAATTAACAACCTAGGATTAGGTGTTAAAATCCTTAAGAATGATGTATAATTAAGGAATTTCTATAGTCTAATTTATTTTCTATGTTAAATCATGATTATATAAGAAGTCCTAAGGGTGACTGAAATTCGAGGTACAATTATTCTATTAATTGATTTCATTTAAGTGTCTTTCTATTTTATAAATTATGCCGATTTATTTTAGTTTATTATTTCAATTTTGATTTTTATTAATCACTATTACCAATATTTATCGATTAGATAATATATATAAAAAAGGTTATTACTAATACTTGTAATCCTTATGGGATCAACCCATATTCATTAATGTTAGATATAGACTATGTGTCTTGGTTAAAACATAAATTAAATCATACCACTAAGTTTTTTTTGGCATCGTTGTCAAAGACTGTAATATTAGGAAAACTTTATTTCTTAAAAATCTATTCATTTTTCTAGGTAGTTTTTGTTTCTTTTCTTTTTAGATTTATTTATTTGTCCTTATAGTTCTCTTTCTTGATCCTGGGTTTGTGGCTTATTTATAGGATTTGGGCATTCATTATTATGCTACCAAAGACATTGGAACGTTGCAAGGATAGTATTCCCAAAGGGATTATGGTATGTCATCACTTATGATAGTATTAGAGGATTAGAGGCATGGGGACACGTATGTAGAAGCTAAACTGGTATCCATTATTTGTTATTATGACATTTGCAATATTGATCACCCTAGTTATGAATGTTAAGCATTGGATTACATGTAGGAGCATCCAGTTTGCACGAGGAATTGGTCGCGAAACACCTCATAAGGGAATAATTATAATCTAAAGTAGAGCATTTATCACGACTTTGTATGGAATGCCTAAGTTTCCCTTATTCTACAATAACAACAATAGTAAGAGAAGTATTAATGTCTTAATGTTCTCTTTATGAAATCCATTTCTTTAACCGAGGCTAAGAGTTAAGTGTTTTATTTTTGCATACAATGGGAAAATTTAAGGGAACATGTGAATATAATAACCTTATGGAGCAGAGAGAAGCTAAAGGTTGAAGAAAGGAAGGAGGTTAATATTTAAAAAGAGAAGGAAGACAAAAGGGAGTAGACAAATAATGAGGCTGCTGAGGAATTATAGATAATCATTTTAAGTATAAAGGGCTCATAATGCCTATATAAAAAATTGTTAGAGTAAAAGATACGAAGATTTTTCTTATTCCTTATTATATTGATAGTTTGTTACTAAAAAGAGCATTGGATGATTTACTTGGTCTTATTAATTTCAAATCACATGTCCTTATTATATTGCAATATCTAACGTACTTGTAGGCTAACAAACTCTTATTTGGGAAGAAAGGTAGAAGTAAGCCATTAGTTATAGATCTAGGCTGATTTGAAGTAGAAGTGTCAAGCTAGTGACGTTAAATAAGTTATTTTTGGGAGGCAACCTAAGTATTAATTGTTAATTTTGTTTCGTTTGTTTTATTTTAGGTTTTAATTTCCATAGTTTTAGATATATCTATGTTAATTTTATGGTTTAATACAAAGTTTTTTCTTGGTTTAAGATTATATTGGTGTTACTTTTCATCTTTTGTGGCTTATTTATGTTAAGGACTTTTTATATTAAAAGGCAAGTAGAAATTTGGCTAATTCAAAGGTTAAGTTGCACACCTATGTCAATGGCCATGTTCTTTTACATACCCATGTAAAGCAAAAAAATTGACTATGTTTTGTATAGAGAAGAGGTGACAGAAATTACAAAAAGATACCTGAGCGCCAACGTGCCTATGTTGGAGATCACGTTATTGAAAAATCAATGCAAGTCACCTACAAGCCCACTAAGATGCCTATGTTGCCAAAACCATGTAAGTTTTTGAGAAATAGAAACATACGTAGTTAACTATGTTGAATTCTATCTTCTTTTTCTTATTTTGAAAAATGTTATAAATGTTAAAGGCCGTGTAGATTTCAAGTGTTTAAATTTCAATGTTAACACTACTATATTAAGTCTTAACATGCTTATATAATTTATCATCTTATTTTAAGTTTGAAAATAGTCCACATACATGCCTATGTTCTAACCCACGTTTAAACTTATAATAACACATTTATTAAAAATGCCCATGTTAAACCATAATACACTTATGTTCTTTAAAAATTAAAACTGAAAATGTTAAACATGGGGCAATTATATGCCTTTGTTCCTGCCCACATTGAGCAAAATCTTCTTTAAATTGCTTCTCGCCACTTAAAGACACTTTTTCAATTTCCCTTATTTATGTCCTCTAGACGACGATCCCTTACTTCCCCTTTATGTGAAAATTAACCTTCAACAATTTGAGATATGTGTTATGCTCTGCTTCCATAATTCTTAGTTTGTTGAATAATTTTTTAGGAAAATAGATGTAAGAACTACTACTATGGGTTTTGTGAACTTGTTTGAGATTTACCTATGTGATTAGAAGAGTTTTGAGGGTTTAATTAAATTTCTTTGGGCTATTTTGCATATTAAAATTAAATTTTTAAGGATATTTGAAGTTGTTTTGGATGATTTCATAGTGAAATTAGATTCTTAGGGGGGCTATTGAATGCTTAAATTTGAATTCAATTATGCAACTGTTTATTTTTATAAGAAATGCATTTTTATGGGGCTTTTTTAACCTTTTAGATTAATTGATATAGGGAAATTTTATTTTTGTTAGGTTTTATTTTAATTAATTAGGGTGTTGAGTGAATTAATTGCAATTTTTGTAATTAATTGATATTAAGGATTGTTGTGTGTTGAATATTTTGGGTGTTAATGCCATTTCATTCCAATTTTACAAACTAATTTTAGGTTTATTTGATTCATTTTTTTATTACTAATTTATAACTAATTGATTGTGAGATCACATTATAATGTGTAGTTTGTCATGGTTTGACTGATATAAATTATGCCATTTATTTTGGAGATTTCTGTTTAATTTCATATTTTAAGGAATAATAACAAAAAAAGAAAATATACCACACCAAATATAGGAAAAATGTCTATGAAAAGTCAAAAGGATGAGGGTACTTCATAATAACCACCCTAATAGTTGGAGCCGACACAACTTATACTAGTAACACTTCCCATGCTAAATTTCACAATGTTAGCTTACATCTTTAGGTATGAGAGATTAAGGTATAAGCCATATGTGAAGAGCAAATGCATCGACTGGGTGGTGATTAACTAGATCAGGTTGAGTCAGTATCTCCTAGACTAGAAGAGTACACTGCTATTGAGTAGTTTATAACATTGCCAATATGTTTTTGTCGCAAGATTAACCAAAAAAGAAATTTGGCGCAATATTGACAAAGAGATGTCTTACAAGCTTATAAACTCTAAGGAAAAATAATTGGAATCCCTTGCAGTGAAATATTTGTATTCACTACTTAGTCATATGATCATCCTCATGAATTAGTGTAAGAGAAACAGGAGGTGGAGTGGGAGATCATTCATGAGACCTTAAAATCCTAACATGATTATAAGATTTCAACCTTTAAAGAGGATCTTAAAACTGTGAGCATGACAGGATGAAAGTCTAGCGAATTCTTTAGATGTGGAATACGAGTTTCCTCGACTCCTAACCATGAAAATTAAAAGGAAATAGATACTAAAGTATTTTTAAAAAATCTACATAGGTTTTCAGATGGTTAAGTTTATAAGGGCAACATCTTTTAAAAGTTTTAAAAGACAACTTGTAGGGGAAAACACTTTAATAAATCCACAACCAATATCTCAACTCTGTCATACAATCCTTAACAAATTGCTCACCAAATCTCACTTTTTCTTTGAAAATTTAAAGAGTAAAAAGTTACGAAATATGAAAGTTTGACTAAAAAGTCAAAATTAAAGTAATTTGAAATAAGATTGATCAAAATCTATTTAGTCAATAAAAAGTTGAAATTATATTATTCAATTTTATGAAAATATGTACATTTTGTGTCTAATTTGAAAATTCCCTAGTTTTTATCATTGTGCCTAATTTGAAATTTTCAATTAGGGTAAGAATGGATAAATTTTAATAAAATTGAGAATGAGAGTAGCTCCAATACTTTCCTAGTTATAGTAATCAACCATCAATGTCATTGTAGTTAGCATAATTTTAAGTAATTTGTAAAACACCCCAAATTATAATAAAACGGTTAAAAAATCAAATTCAATCAAAACTAGAGATGCTTAGATGCAATGGGGAGTTATAAAACCTTAATTTAACCTTCAATTTTGCTAATAAAATATTAAATTGAAAAAATAATGGAAAATACTCAAATAATGGAAAATGAAGCCTTAACTCACCCAAATTGTAATTTGATGCCGTCTGAATGCAACCTTATAAAATTAAATGCAAAAGCATATCTAGAAGTATAAAAATAAGGGGAATTAATGAACAATTGAAATAAAAATCTTCAATTATGGAAATTCCTTAATTAAGAGAAACTAGGGCTTATCCTAAATGGAATATGATGTATTAAATCTTAGATTTGATGTATTCCTGCTCTAAAGCTAAAAATAACATCATTTGAGTTGAAAGTATTGTATAAAATTCACTAGAGATAGGGGAAGTTTCTTTAATAAAGAGAGGGAGAAGAGCACTATCGAGAAAGCTCAAAGAAACCCTAGTAAATCGTAATGAAAGATAAAAAATGAGGGAATTGGATGGATGGAGTGTGGTGAGACAACAACGATAGCAAGAATGCAGTGATGAGAGTTAAATTTTAGAGACAAATAAAAGGACTTATGGTTGTTATTGTAATAAATGAGGAAAAGAAAATTAGTTTAAATATTGACCAAACAATAAAATTAGTCGACCAGTGTAACATGTTTTCGACTAATATAAATGATCAACCAACTAATATTTTCAAGGACCGGAAGACATTGGTTGATCTATATAATGTAATGATCAACCATACATCGATTAATCTTGTTACAAACATATGGTACACTTCAATGTAAGAAATTTTGAGGACACTGGTTGACCAGTATATATATATATATATATATTGGTCAACCACTGTGACTTAAAATTACATATTTTAGATCAAATGGCCTTCAAAAAAAATTAAAACATTTAACCTTATAGTAATTGAAGAGAATGTCATTCAAATCAAAATATAAACATTAAAAAAGATCCTAATCAAATATAATTTACATCAATCATGCCTAATTTTCTCTTACTTGTGAAAAATACTTATAAATTGAGTGAAAATATTGGAAAATTGATAGAGTGTATCAACAAATTCTAACTTAATATCCCTATTTTACACATTATCTCTAATGAAATGATATTTAATTTATATATACTTAGTTTTAGAGTGTTGAAATGGGATTGTTTTATAAGGAAAATGTTATTAGTGTTATCAAATCTAATTGGTATCTTTGTGAAGTCTATGCAATGGTATCCAAGTTATTGTTTATGCCATAAAATTTGTTTATAATGGCTATTAGTCACCATATATTCAAATTTTGTGGTTGATAAGGCAACCAAATTTGTTTCTTACTAAACCACGAGATTATTGCATTTTCTAGGAATTAACAAGTATCATATGTACTATTTCTATCCAAAAGACTACCAATATAATCCACATATGAATAACCAATTAAGTTAAAGAATATATTCTTAGGATACCAAATTCTTAAAGAAACATTACAACATAAATACTTAAGTATGTACTCAATGGTTAAAAGATGAAACTTCCCAGAATTTGAATGAAATCTAATATATAAACATAATATCTGGCCTACTTGTGATAAGATGAAGTAAACTACCAATCATACCTTAATAGAGCTTTACATCAATATGCTAATCCTTTTCATCCTTGTTCAATATAGTTGTGAAACTTATCCATGGTCCTAATGGCTTAGCACATTCCAAAATGCTTAAGTATTTCTTTAGTGCACTTAAGTTGATTAATGAAGATGACCTCATTCATTTGCTTGATTTGGAGTCAAAGAGAGAATCTGAGCTCTCTCATCATGCTCATCACACACTCCTTACTTATACACTTAAAAAATTCCTTACGTAACCTTTGAATAGTTGTGCCAAAAATAATATTATCAATATAAACTCAAACAATTATAATGTCATACTTATGTGTTTTAATAAAAATAGTTAAGTCAACATTGCCTCTAGTAAAATCATTTTCTAAAAGAAATGCACTTAACTTACCATATCAAGATCTAGAAGCTTATTTCAAATCATTTTCTAAAGGTTAGGTGCAACATAAATTTCAAAAGTAGGAGGTTGATTAACACAAACTTCTTCTTGGATAAAACCATTTAAAAATACACTTTTAATATCCAAGTAAGATGCAAATGTAAGTGATAATCTAATGGATTATAATCTAAATACCTTGTTATCATCAAAACATGTATTGTAAGGTTGCTTGATTCAATATAAGTATACAAACCCTCTCAACTTGTCCTTAAATTGGATTTCACTTCTGAACTAGCTAACTTATTTCCTTTTTGTGTAACCCATTTGTCTCTTTTTTCCCACCTTGATCTATATATATCAATTTATAATTAAAGGTAAACATGAAAAACTTGAGCAAACCTTCCTCATAACCTTTTGATAAGAAACCTTGGTCAGGAGCCATTCCTTATACTCCCATCCCTAAACCTACTTGTAAACAAAAAACCTACAACTAGGGACAACCTACAGTGTGGACAATCATGAACGAAGGTGGTTAACAAACTTGAGACCTTCGGTTAGCTACACTTTGTGGCCTCATCCTCTTGTGAGCTGCTTATTTCTCCTTTCGAAGAGGTCATGCTCTATGGTGCTAAGAAATGGAGCATAACACTCGTTGGATACCTTATTGACAAAAGGATGGCATTTCCTGTTGTTCAACACTAGTCTACTGTCACTTGAAGAAAGGTGGGACTAAAGAATATTCTAGTGAATAAAAATGAATTATTCATTTTTAGGTTTAGCTTAAACGAACAAGCTTAAAAGTTGGATCTAGGACTATGCCACATTCAAGGAAAACCTCTATTACTGAAGAAATGGAACTAGGTTAAAGTTAGATAAATCTGAGCTGAGAAAGAAACCTATTTAGGTGAACTTCCATCTTGTCCCCTTAGAGTATTGGTCCTCTAAAGTTCTCAATCACCTTGCTAGTGCGATTAGGAATCCATTTACTCTAGATGACAATATTGCTAACCTTAGAAGAATATGTTTTGCTAAAGTCTATGTAGATATCAAACTAGATAAGGAACTTCTTGAGTCAGTATAGATAATAAGGTACAATTTACTCTAGATGACAATAATGATAACCTCAGAAGAATAGGTTTTGTTAAAGTCTATGTAGAGATTGAACTAGATAAGGAATTGCCTAAGTCACTATAGATAAAAGGATTAATGTCACTAAGGAACTTATCATCGACACTTTAATGGCCACTTATCTATAGAGGCCTTCTAAACCTAGCCTAAAGAAAGTATGGATACCTAATAAGCAACTAGATAAGGAGCAGATTACTCAAAACCAACAATCTATTAATATATTTGATGCTATGCATGTTGAACTAGAGAATGCCATGATTCATTTAAAGGGTGAATCTATTAATAAGATTGTGCAAGACCAAGGTGTAATGGAAAATTCCATTGACAACCACACAAATTAAATAACCCCTCTTAACATAAAGGAGAATTTGGATGAAGAGGATTGGAAGAATGAACAAGTTATTTCATCTTCACATAAAGTTGTGAAGGACCAAGATTCTTAGAGTATATAATACAAAGGCAAAGAAATTCAGTTAGCTCCTACTAGAAATGAGATAAACATAGTGTAAGGAAGTAATAGAGGAGTGGAAGGAAGTATTAGAGGCTGCTTTTATCCTAGTACTATCACTCACAAAGCTAGAAGGAAGAAAACTATATCAAAACTCAAATAATGGGGTTATTTGTTTGGCATGTAAGAGGCCTAAATAGCCTCAATAAATAGCTACAGTTTAAGGACTTCATAGATCTAAAGAAGCCTTTTTTATTGATCTTTTAGTGACCAAAATAAAGGAGGAATATTATAAAAATGGTGTGAAATTTTTACTGGTTGATTTTAATCACTCAATTGTTATTAATGGGAGTACCTTACAAATTAACATTCCTTTAACCAATTTTTGCATTATGAGTAACTCATAAAGGCTATAGCCTAGATTTCCTTTCACTATAGTCTATGTAAGGAACTAAGAACATCAAAGGAACAAATTGTGAACTGATCTACAATAAGTAAGAACTCCATATAAAAACCTTGGTTACTTTTTGGAGATTTCAACTACTTTCCCCTAGGGAATCTCAAGTTACACAATGCAAATTCTCCAGACTCCAAGAACTCTCTAACCTCATCACTAAGTTGCGCGTAATAGATCTGAGATCCACTAGCCACTTTCTCACTTAGAGCAATAAGGAAAGAAAGCTTATACAATGGAAAATTAACAAATTTTTGGTTAATGAATCCTCACTTACTGAATTGCCAAATAACTTTAATACCTTTGAAAATACTCAATTCTTAGATCATACAGCTATACCCTGCTAGAACTGAAGGCTTAGACAATAAAACAAAAACCCCTTTAGATTTTTCAATTCCCTTTTACATCACTATGAATTCAATTCTTTACTTGCAAAGTGCCTGGAACTAGAAGGTTTTTTATAGATGCTCTCTCTTCCTTAAAGCTATCAAAACAGGATGTGTGAGATTAATGAAAGAGCTTTTGACCCTCTTAAGTATGATAGGAGAAAGGATTTAGACCAGTTGAATTGTATACATAAATCTCTAAATAGAAATCCTAAGGATCCTTATCTCAAATTAGTAGATCAACAAGAATTGAAGAAGCATTTCAATGCACTAGAGACATACTCCTCACAACTTAAGTAGAAAGTTAGGATTAGATGGATTTAAGAAAGAGATAGGAATACAAAATTTTTCCATAATGTGATATGTAGGAGAAGGAACAGAAACAAGATCCTAGCTCTTAAAGACAACAAGGGGAATATGAAAAATGATAAACTAAAACTTAAAAAACATGTTATAGAGCATTTTAAGAATATACTAGGAAGGAGTAACCAAACCATTGATCTGCCTAAAGATCTGATAGAGAACCTCGACAACTTGGTTTCTTATGACCAGATGCAAATAATAACTGAGGAAGTAACTACTCAGGATATTAAAGAAACCTTATTCTCATTCTCTCTTAACAGAGCCCCAGGACTTAATGACTTCAATGCAAGCCTTTTCTAAGCTACTTAAGAGATAACTGGAGGCATGATAACCTGAAATTATAAAGTTCTTCAGGAATGGTACGCTCCTCCTTGAAATTAATAAAACCTTTACCTGCTTGGTCCCCAAATTAACTAGTCCATCAACATTCAATGACTATAGATCTATAGTTTTTTGCAATGCCATTTATAAGATAATTTCAAAGATTTTGGCAAAAAGATTGAAAATGAAACTTCCTAAGCTCATTAACTTATGTCAAGGAGCTTATGTTAGTAGCAAGAGCATTGTGATGATATATTGCTAGCATAAGAACTGTTCAAAGGTTATGAAACAAAAAAAAGTCAATAGTTGTGCTTTGCAAATTGACTTTACAAAAGCATTTAATTATTTGAATTGGGAATTCCTATTGATTACTCTACAAGCTACAGGATACTTTGGGAAGTTTGTTCAATAGATGAAAGAATGCATCCACTGTTTCTTAGTTATTGTTAATAAGGAGCGAGCTTAATTGTTTAAAGTAGTACAAGGCCTAAGACAAGGGATCCTCTATCCCTTTATTTTTTTGCAATTAATACGGAGGTCAGTTATAGAATCATAGCATTGAAAATTGCCAAACACCCTGAATTGAGATTCCACATCTACTAATATAATATCAATGCATGCAGTGATAATCTCTTTAGAGGATTTCAAAGCTACCTCAAATTTGAGATTCAACTCGAAAAAGCTCAATGTTCATCTCTAGTAATCCAACTCATTTTGTAAACCAGATTCCTTCTTCTTAAGGTTTGAAGATTAGGCAATTGCCTTTCAAATTCCTAAGAGTTTCTATATAAATGTTGGTGATTGTGTCTTTCTTCTGGTATCAGTTCAAAGGAGAATCAATTGCTAGTGCAACTAATCTCTTTCATGTGGGGGTAAATTACAATTAGCTATTTCAATTCTAAACAACCTTTATGTCTACTGGTGCTCATATATTGCTCTACCTGAAAGTATCATGAAAGAAGTTGAAAAAGCTATCAGGGATTTCATATGGGAAAAAATAGAGCCAATACAAACATCCCAAAGGTCAAATGAAGCAAACTTTGTACACATAAGGAATATGGAGGACTTTGATTGATCTTTATAAATAAGATGTATAAAGTCTCGCTGGCCAAAAGATTATGAAACATCTACGAGGGAAAGGAAAGCTTATGGATAAGACGCACTGACACGTACCATCTAAACAATGAGTGCATCTGGATATTGAATTCATTAACAAATTGGATTCAATTACATTAATCTGATTAATTGAATTCAATTTATACTGTTTAGAACAAACTCGTTAATATTGGAATTGAATTCAATTATACTATTTGGAACACAATCAAAATGAATTCAATTATTTTATATGACATTTTTACTATTGACTAAAAAATAATCTTATTAAATAATAAGATTATTTTCTTTATTCTAATTAATTCTAGTTTTGGTAACCATAATAGATCTTAATTACATCAAATGTAAAGAAAGTATTCTTAAGTAGAAAAATTGATAAAAATAATATATGAAATAATCAAATGTATTTTGTTCAGAAGGATCAAGAGTATAAAATGTGCAAATTGTTACAATTAATATATAAGTAGTACTGACGGCATTATTATATTAACTTTCACAATGCAATTATATCATATGATT
>JANZLC010000005.1:18338752-18351885 GCA_026413385.1 Erythroxylum gracilipes | reverse complement strand
ATAAATTATAAAAATTAGAAAAATTATAACTAAAAATAAAAATTACAAATATAATTAAACATATTTTTATTAGTTAATAGTTAAAACTCACAAGTCACAATAAAAAGAGAAGATAAAGGAGATAGGGCGTGGAGCTTTGAGTAGTGATTCAATTCCAATGGTTGAAAGCTGTGTTCTTAAAATCAGATCGGATCGGCTGGTCCAACCGGTCAGTTGACCGATTTGGTTTAACCTAAAAAATCGGTATGTAATTGAATCAGTTTGAACAGGAAGGATCGGTCAAATCGGACCAGTCCGACTATTGGTTAATCAATTTTTTTATATTTTATATTTTTGCTATTTTTTGTATTTTTTAATATTATTAATATTATATATAATTAAATATGATTATTATATAATTATAACGTCACACCAGTTTGAACGATTGAAGTAGTCAAATTGGCGACTAATAAACCCTCAAATTTAGTGATCAGTCCAAATTTTAAAAAACTGGTTTAAAAAGTGAATTCAATTTGTAAAAGAAAGGAGTTTCAATTTTATTCATAAATTGAACCAGCTTTTTTGTGTTTTTGATCACCTTACGTGAATTCAATACTCAGAGCATTCCAAACAGCCTGCGAAGAACAAGCAAGCTTTCTCTTATACCTTTCAATCTTGAAAACTAGGTCCTTTATATAAGCTGAGGTGAAGTATAAGATTGGGAATGGACAGACTACCTTCTTCTGATCTGATAACTGGCACAAGTTTCCTTGGAGAATTTTCCAATCTAAGTGCTACAGTACCAGCAAATACAAAAATGAAGCAGGTAATCAAAGATTGACTCGACATGTCAGAAAACTTGGCGGCTTTAGCGTGTAGCAAAATCAGGAACTTCTCTCATTTAACACAGCTTCATGCACATCTCATTCACAGCTCTCTTCACCACCATAACTACTGGGTCTCGCTGATCCTCACCCACTGCAGGCTTCTCAATGCCTCACTGCGTTACTCTCGTCTCGTTTTCAGCTCAGCTACTTACCCAGATTTTCATGTGTTCACGGCCATGCTCAGGTATTTGTCCCAGTTGGGTACTGCCCATCATCAAGTTTTATCTTTGTTTAGACACATGATACGTGGTGGGGGAAATGTAAAGCCTGGTGCTTTTGTGTTCCCATTAGTGATTAAAGCTGCCGGTGAAGCTTGCATTGCGTTCCACGCCCATGTCCTAAAACTCGGTCATGCCAATGATCCTTATATTCGCAATGTAATGTTGGACACATACGGCAAGCATGGTCCTTTTGAGGTTGCTTGGAAATTGTTCGATGAAATGACTGATAAAAGGCTACCGGATTGGAATTCGGTGATTTCTGGATGTTGGAAGTGGGGGAATGAAGCTGAAGCTTGTAGACTATTTAATTTGATGCCCGAGAGGAATGTTATTACTTGGACTGCAATGGTTACTGGGTATGCTAAGTTAAAGGACTTGGTGATTGCAAGGAGGTATTTTGATGAGATGCCAGCAAAAAGTGTTGAATCCTGGAATGCCATGCTTTCGGGTTATGCACAAAACGATTTTGCAGAAGAAGCTCTGAATTTATTCGGCGACATGGTCCGTGCTGGAGTTCAACCTAATGAAACTACATTGGTCACTGTTCTATCAGCTTGTTCATCATGTGGAGATCCCTCTCTTTCTGATTCAATTTTGAAAATTATGAAAGGAAATGGATTCAAGATGAATATCTTTGTAAAGACAGCTTTACTTAGTTTATATGCAAAGCAAGGGAATCTTGAGGGCGCTAGGAGAATTTTTGATGAGTTGGGGATCTATAAGAGCTCAGTTACATGGAATGCAATGATCTCAGCATATATGAAGGTTGGTCATTTGGATAGTGCTAGAGAACTATTCTCTATAATGCCAGATAGAGATGTTATTTCGTGGAACTCAATGATTGCAGGTTATGCTCAAAATGGCCATTCAACAGTGTCCATTGAACTGTTCAAAGAAATGATTAATACTAAACAATTTCAACCAGATGAAGTCACTATGGTAAGTGTTATTTCAGCATGTGGACATCTTGGTGCCCTAGAATTGGGTAACTGGGCGACCAATTTAATCAATAACTATGAGATTAAGTTGACTGTTTCAGGATATAATTCTTTGATTTTTATGTATTCAAAATGTGGAAACATGAAGGAAGCCCAGAGGATCTTTTGCGAAATGGAAATAAGAGATGTGGTTTCCTACAATACCTTGATATCTGGATTTGCTGCTCATGGCCAGGGTAAAGATGCCATAGAGTTGATGACAACAATGAAGGAAGAAGGTATCGTACCAGATCGTATAACATATATTGGAGTCCTGACAGCATGCAGCCATGAAGGATTACTAGAAGAAGGCCGTAAGGTATTTGAATCAATAAGAAATCCATCTGTAGATCACTTTGCATGTATGGTTGATTTGTTGGGGAGAGTTGGCCAACTTGATGAAGCAATGATATTGATTGACAATATGCCCATGGAACCACATTCTGGAGTTTATGGTTCTCTATTGAATGCGAGTAGGATTCACAAAAGAATTGAATTTGGTCAACTTGCTGCAAACAAGCTCTTTGAGCTTGAACCACAAAACTCTGGAAATTATGTTTTACTTTCTAACATTTATGCGTCAACAGGTAGGTGGAAAGATGCAGCTAATATTAGACAGATGATGAGAAGAGAAAGACTCAGAAAGGGAACTGGATGGAGTTGTGTAGAATACAAGGATGAGTTGCATAAGTTTGTTGTTGGGGACAGAACGCATGCGAGATCACGTGATATCTATAGACTATTGGCAGAACTATTAAGCAAAATGAGAACACAAGGCTACTCAGCTGATAAGAGCTGTGTTCTAAGGGATGTTGAAGAGGAAGAGAAAGAAGAGATGGTTGGGATTCATAGTGAAAAATTGGCTATTTGTTTTAGCCTTCTTGTTGGTGAAGTAGGATCAGTAATTAGGGTGGTGAAGAATCTTAGAGTATGTTGGGATTGCCACACTTGGATAAAGATGACGTCTTCATTGGTGGGAAGGGAGATAATTGTCAGAGATAATAACAGGTTTCACTGTTTCAATAATGGGCTATGTTCTTGCAAGGATCATTGGTAATGCAATGTGTACAACTTGTCCTGATCATTCTAATGACAGTTGTCACTGAAGCATTTGCTGAGAGAGGTAGTCTTAAGGTTGTTTTCAGCACAAGGAGATGAGGCTTTTGGAAGAGGATATTTATACAGAAATAAACTTGTGGAATTGTACTACCTGTTCAGAATGATACATGAATCCTGTGGTTGCTTCGAAGATGGCTGACAGATCATTGAATGGGGAGCAGCATGTTTCAATTTGGTCAAAACCAGAACTCCTTTGATTTTGACTTGGCTCTGTAGTTGGTCATCATTTTATTTTTAGTTCCAGTGAGGGAAACCACCATTTGTTATGCTTTGAAATAATTCTGATATTGGCTAAAAACTGAATGATTTCCCGAGTTAGATCCAATAAAGTTACATCTGAACCTTTGACACGGAAGACATTTAGCAGATCAGGTAAGCCAAAAAATTCCAAGCAAGTTGCCTACTCTGGTGAAACCGTATGTATTTCTACATATGTACAAACAAATGAAGCTTTGTTTTGAACGGAAAGTTCAAGGATGGAGAGGCTAACGAATTCTCAGTAGCTCTGAGTTTTAAGCCACTTCATGGGACAAATGCTACAATATTACTGCTGACATGGGATCATAAAAGTTGTTAGTTATTGGTGTAAAATTTTGATGTGCGGATGCATAGAATTCAATAAGAGATTATGTTTTCTGACGATTGTTGGGTTGCTGTCATCGTGCAATTTCTCTTTTTCCTTTTGATTAATTACTGATGTATATTTTTCTCAACGGAGAAGACAAAAATATAAGCATGCTTGGCCCTTTCTTGTGTGTTGAGGGCTTATGTTAATGTGCTCATTTAACTGTATTCTGAAATCAAGGGGAATAAGGTTTCTTAACAACTGATTGCAGAAGGTTCATATATTTGAAGAGCTATTTTTGTAATTAAATTTATGCTTGAATATCTTTTTTTTGTTTTTTTTCATTTGACTTTTTTCTTCTTAATTTAGATTTAGATCTCCATCTTGTTTTGTCTGCTTATTAAATTGTGTCTGGCATTGGTCTCTTTTGATGCATTCCTTGCAGATGTCTAACCAAATGAAGTTGGATAAGTGCTGTTATTCTTGTACAACTACTTAATTCCATTTAAGCACTTCACTGCAGCCTCTTACCGCATTCTACCAATTGATTCTCAGATGCATTGGCCTTGTGATCAGGAAAAAAACGTTAAAATAGCTCATAGCAGTAGTGCTTCTGCAATTTGAAATTTCACGAGCAATCTCCTGAAAGTTTTTCTTTTTTGTTTAGATTAGTCATATCTCGCTTCTTACTTTCATTTGGAATTGCCATGTGTGAATAAAACAACTGGATTCAAATTGAGATGGCCAAGGTGCATTTGAGAAGGTATTTAATAACCTTGAAACATGAGCTCAAGATGTTTTAGAGCGATAACTAAAAACTTCTGCAGACAATTTTAACTACTGTTTTAAAAATCAGATTGGACCGACCGGTTCGATCGGTGACTGGTCGGTTATTTGGTCCGGTTTACTCTTAAAAATCGGTTCTTAATTGAACCAGTGAGAGCCGGTCAAAACCGGTCAATTGACTGGTCGGATCAGTCCCGGTTCGACCGGTCCGATCACTGGTTCAATAATTTTTTTTTTGGTATATTTTTGTATTTTTTAATATTATTAATATTATATATAATTAAATATAATTATTGTATAATTATGACGTGTTGAACCGGTCGAACCGGTGATCAGTAAAGCCTCCAGTTCGATGACCGGTCCGGGCTTCAAAATACTGATTCCAACTATATATGTTAATTATAGGTATCGTAATTCAAACCACCGGTCGAATCGGTAATCAGTAAAACCTCCGGTTTAATGGCCGGTCTGAGCTTCAAAACACTGATTCCAACTATATATGTTAATTACAGGTATCGTAATTCACCGGTAGCATTCAGTAACAATAGACAAGTTGACACTTGATAAGAAAAGAGTAAGCAAAACGTCGTTGTCCAGATAAGTACTTATTTCAGTACTCATCCCAACTTCTTAACTCTTCTTTCATGCTCATACTAGAAATAAAAAGAGTTAACTAACAATACCAATTATGTAAAATCGTAATAAAATAAAATAATAAAACATCAATACATGTACATCTAAAACACATACCACTTCTCATCATACTCATGCTAAAAACTACAGCCACCTTCTTGATTAATGATCTAAAATGCAATGTCAATATATGAATTTAAATACAAGTAATTCAAACAAATGTTAATAAAAGGTGTCAATATACCTATAGAAAGACCAACTTCAGTAAATTAGTTATTTTGGTTTTCCATTCAATTGACTACGTCCATTTCCTCTTCAACTAATTACCTTGAGTTTTGTCCCAACTAGTTTCACATATCACTAATCACATCCATAAATTTCTACAGCACGCGTATTCCTAATCATCAAGTCACTTCTAATCACATAGCACGACACTTGACACAAAATAAAAATAACTAATCTATTACCTTTTGTGTGTACATTACATAGTAACATAAAGTCATACAATTACACATTCACATATCCATATATAAATAGAGACACTATCTCACTAATTACTATATAGCATAATCTACTCTACTTATTCAAATATATAACACAACCAAAGCCGTTATCCTCCAACAATTGACAACCATTCTTTAAGTTCAAACACAATAATTATAAATTAATCCAAAAAAATGTAAAGAAATTGTATTAATGAGTAAAAGCTCTTGAAAGACATACAAATTGGCTTATAATCTACTTATGACTAGTTACTTAGTGATTGCAATTATTAAGAGCACATCTAGAACAAGTTATGCAACATATAATAGAATTACTAAGCTTAGAGTTTTTTTTCTCTTCCATTGTTATGGATTGAAGGAGTATTTGTTTTGGCTTAAAAACCAACCTCTTTTCTTATGTTGTTATCTAGAAATATGCAAAATTATACAACATAGCTACTTCTACTAAATCATGATGGCAATGTTATAGATTTTTTGTTGATTTTCATTTTATGCACCATCTTCTTACCATGCCCTCTATTACAAGGTTTTGTTTTATGTTTGTTATAATATTTTATCTTATCCAAGCTAATGAGCTTTAACTAGTCTTGACTTTTGTTTTTGATAATTCTTTCATTCCTTTCCTTTTAATAGAATACTCACCAGATCCTATGATAATTTTAAAAAGTTTCTGCCAATCCTCTTTATTGTAATGACGGTAGCAAAAATCTTAAATTCTCATTTATAACCCTTTAGAGTAGTTATATTTGGAGAAGAGATGGTCTCTTGATTCATTTTCTACATTTCACAACTTACAATTTGGATTTGTGTTATGACAGCCTCTTATTCTATCTAAAGTGCTTAGCCTATTTTTGTTGGCAAGCCATAGTATAAAGCATATCTTAGGAATAATTTGATTGAACCATACCAACTTGCTCCAGTGCACTTGGGTGTTGGATTCCTCAACACTTGGTAGTAGGAGTTGATGGTGAATAATGTTTTTGTCACCCTATACTGTCCTTTAGATGTTGGTTTGGGTCTTTTCAGGAAAAGTTTCCTAAAATATTAGACAAATCTCTTAAGTTTGCATGTCATTCATTTCCTTTTATAAATTCTTTCACTCCAGATATCAAACCAAAGCTATGTTCTTTCTCCATACTAATTTATGCTTAATTTCCCAATAGAGCTTTTCTCTTAGATTGAAGATTTGGACCAATGTCTAATAGGAGTCAAACCTCAAATTGATTCCTATAGGCACTAATTATCTAGGTAATGTAACTAAACCCATTACACCCAAAAAGTTTTTTTATCTGTTAGGAGTCTCTAAATCCTTTTGGTAAGTAGCTCTTTATTGGTGATTTGCATTGACCATAAACATAGTCCTCCCTCTTCTTTTAGCACTCCAATGTCGATTAATTTGACTTTAGCTTAAGGTTTTTTATGAGCATCCATATTTCATAGAAAGTTTGTTATCATTCTCTCTAATGCTTTGTGAGGTTCATTGGCAGTACCATGTGCGAGATCCAATATACATACAGATTCTTTAAGATAGATTTGATGAGTTATAGCCTCCCTACATATGTTAAGCTTTTGTTACACGAATAAGCAATTCTCCTATGGAACATATTAAATAAGGCTTAACAATCACCATATATTTGCATTTTTATTGAGATAAGAATTCTTATATATGAGGATAAGAGACTTTCTATTTTCAAATCATAGATGGAGGAGAGCAATTGAGCTTGTTGATATAGTCATTGCTTTTGGGGATAAAAGAGTTGAGTCTTTACAAAGAAGAATATAGTTAGTAGATGTGCCTAAGGTTTCTTGAAAGTATTTGTAGACCTCCTCCTTTCAATCCTTTATATCTCAAATCCTTCTCTATTATCCTTAAGCAGGTCTGCAATTTATTTTGTATTCCTTCTAGATAATATGACATTAAATAAGAAAGTAAAGTTCTTATCTCTATCTTGCATCTATTGAACTCTTAATTTCTACTTTAATAAAGAGTTGTGGGCATCAAGAGCTCTGTTGTAATTACTTAGAAATATATTCTCTTTCTTAATCTTGGTTTTGTTCTTTAGATCTAAGCACATATCAGATTGTACTAGTGTAAGCATGCTCCTCATCTCTTTAAAGTTAAAGCATTTATTACTTGTAAATTTCTAATGTAGTTCCTTGAGTTTTTTTTCACCATTCAAAAATTTTAGACACATTTGTGTTGCTCAAATCGCTCTACCTTATTTTCCATACCTATCTCTACTACCTCCTAGAGTCCCTTAACTTTTATGATATAGTCTATGAATTTAAAAGGGGTTATTTAGATGAGGGTAATAGTTATATTATGGATAATAATTGGTGAATGGTCTAAGGTGAAGTAGTTACCAAAGATAGCTTTACTTCCCTAACATTTTACCTTCCAAAGATGATTTATCACATCTCTATCCATTTTCTTTCTTATAAACCATCTGCCTTATTATTATGTTGTATGTGAAGTGGATTCCTTTATAATTAAGATATGTGACCCCTACATTCTTGATGTAAAATTTGAAGTCATTATAAGGTCCTTTTAAGTTCATACATCCTTTAGATTCTAAGGCATAAAGAGTACTATTGAAATATCCAATGATCATATAAGGAATGTTCATATTTGAGCTTCTATTTTCCAAGTCCTTCTAAAGAGTTATTCATAAAGTTTGCAACATATACAAAGTAAAAGAATAATCTATATTTATTCAACTTTACCTTAGTGAATAAGTGTAGAATTTGCACATTAAGGAGATAATCTATGAACTATAGCTTATTAGGGTTGTATATTTTAACTCTTCTTTCATTATGTTAGGTATTATACCTAGAGATGATTTTCTAATTGTCTCTAATAAACCAGAACCTTTTGCATTGATTTTCCTTTAGTTTAGTTTCCTAAAGGTCAATTAACATTAACTTTCTTGTATGTAGATAATCTGACAATACTTGTTGCTTTTTATGGCTATTGAGACACATAACATTCCAAGATAGGACTGATAGTAGAGAAGATTTGAGGGGTATTTGATTCCTTTAGCTTTGGTCTTCCTTCCAAATTTCCTTTTTACCACTAGGCTGAAAGCCTCTAAGCTCTCCACAACTTCATATTTTCCATTAGAGGAGGTAAAAACATCTAAGATTTTTATTTTGTCCCTTTCATTAGCTTTTTTATACCAGAGTGTGTCTTTATTAAGGGGTTTGCTTGCAATTAGCCCTATTTGGTTAACTTACTTACTGATATCTTTTTTCTTAATAGATCAAACACCTCAAGGTTAGTTTCATTATATGATTCCTTTCTTATCCCTTTTTCTTCCTTTTTATTTAGCTCATTTGTGAGTTTACTACTTTCAAGCTCCCAGTTTCCCTTGTCATCTTGTTATCTCCTTAGGTTTAGGTTCTCCATTCATATTAACTTATATTAATCACCTTTAGTGAAAGATTTGTCATTTTCCTCCAATCCTTTCCTTATTTTTTGAGAGTGGGTTTTTAGTAATAGGAAACCAATATTAAGTATTCCATCATTTTCTTAGGTTAAATCAATCTCATTATAGGTATCAATTTAGGGAGGCTTTGATTTATATCAGTTTATATAAAAAATCTCAAATATCCAATCCTTTTTTGTTGAAGAATTAATTTCACCCATATATATGGGTTTTCCTATATAACTTGGAGGGTATGGACCAATACCTAAGTAGAACATTATAAATATTGATCCAAATTGGAATCTATTTTATTTTCAATTGTTCAAATTGCATACAAGGAGATTACTTATGTAAGAAATTTAGTTTATCATTATATCCTTTTATTCCTAAGGAAGGGGAAAAAAACTAAGTTTATTTACTAGGGAGACATCTCCAACTAGGTGGCGTCAATTTCTTTTTAAGTTATTAAACTTCTTGTTAGCACCTTTAGTAGAAGTGTAGGTTCCTTTAAGGAGTCCTTTTCTGTCTTAGATACTTGATTGAGCTTCGTCACTTCTTAGTTAGCATAGAGGATTTGGATTCCTTCTTAGAGAGGAGGAAAATGAGTGCTTGAAAGTTAAAGTTCTTTCTATTTCAGAAAAGAAAAAAGTATTGTTAGAAAAGTTGAAAAATAGTTATTTAATGGATAAGGTAAGAAAATGGTTTGTGGGGAAAGAAAAGGGAAAGAAGAGTTCAAATGCTAGGGAATTCAAAAGGCAACAAGTGAGATGAAACAGATAAGTAAGAAAAAGATGATGAGTAAGGAAAATAAGGGGGCTAAAAATGATGTTGATGCCAATTGTGAAGAATGATCACTTAATCTAGATAGGTTCCAATAACTAATGGAATTTAAAGTAAACATAAAAATAGGGAGGTAGGAAAAACAAGAGGAGTTAAAGGAGCAAAATAGAAGGAGATTATGAAGGAGATGAAAATGAGGGAGACCAGAATGTAGCAGAGGAAGGTAAGTATTATAAATAGAGGGAAGAGCATCTCTTACTAGTTATAATCTCTCCTCTTTGAAATTTACTTTGTTACTGTGCTCTTTAATCCAAACTTTAAATTAAAAACAACACCCAACTAAATCCAATAATCAAATTAAAAAACAGAATGGAAAATATTGACATTCAACACACTAATAACAAATAATAACTCTTCTGTTCATGCAATTGCACGGACACAAGAGTGGGAAAAATGCCTTAAAACTATAAGAAGCAAACTAATCCTACGCCTCCTTTGCAACGACGTCAAAAATTTGTTGATCATTTTTCTCAATTATGAGTTCACTTGGAAGAAATTCCATAATTACTTGTCCTTCTCCCTTATCTCCGTCTTCCTTTGCATGTTCAAGTTTCTTTTCCTAGGTCTGGGTAGTAGCAATGATTCATTCCTTTGGGTTAGACTCGACATTGCTTGGAAAGGTTCCTACATTTCGAGAAGAAATTGCCTCCGTTTGTTGACCTACTTGGACTTCCAGATTGTGTATTGAAGAGGCGTGATTCTTAATGACTTACTCGAATTTGCTTTCAAGCCTCCTATGTGCATGTAAAGTAAATCACATGTTAATATAGAAATCACGTATAATATGTAAAATACATAAGAAGGGGGTTGAATTGTGTTAAATCGTTTAAGATATTAATCTTTAAAATCTTCTTGATTTTCTTTACAAATTTAGAAGATTACAAAAACAATTCACTTAATTTGGTGAGTAATGCAACAACGAAAATTAGCATCTATTCTTCTAACAATAAGAGAATTAAAAAGATAAGAGTTAGAGAATATGACACCGCGATTTATCCTGGTTCACCCTTAACCTTAGGCTACGTCCAGCCCTCAGAGTTCGTATGAGATTTCACTATATCATTCAACGCTACAAGTATTATTTCTACACTTGCAGAGCCTCTTCAGGTCTCTTTCACAAAGTATTCTTTATCTACTTTCTTAGCCTCTTTAGGTTCTAGCCTTTCTTTCACTCGAAAAGATATTGTTTGAAAGTTTGAATGTCGGACCTAGTCCGATGACCATTATTGTGACTGTAATTGATACTGTGATTGATATATTGTTATATTACATGCAAATGAAAGTGATTGAATTGATGACTAAATTGTGGCATGCACTTCATTCCTATGCATGTAATATAAAGGAGTTGTGACTGATGTGGCTATTGATACTGTTACTGATATGAGCTTTATATATGGTTCGAGCCTATGGCTCGTTATGATCAATGAGTCACTGACTGACTGACTAAGCCTGATAATTTGGGGTACTGTAAAGGCACACAGTCACAACAAAATAAAAATGAATGTGAGTCTCATACATGTCGCATCCGCATATAATTTGAATTCATTAAATGATTTGCAAAGCTGTGTGAATATTATTATATGGTTATCTGAGAAATGATTTATTTGTGATAGTATTTGATACTTGTTAAGTGGAGTTCTGTATGATTACATGCTATAATTGATCTCATTTTATAACATGAGTGAACCATCGAGCATGGTTACTCTATTGAGCTCGCAAAACTCATCAAAATTGCACCGTTGCTTTTTAGGTTCGAGAGTGAGACGACCTAGCTTCTAAGACTCCGTAGAAGCATATTTTGTGCAACTGTTACAGTCAGATTTGGCTCAGAGGTCGGTCAGCTGAGATTAAGGACTTAGCTTTTGTTTTCATGTTTATTGTATTTGGTGTGTACTGAGTTGTTTAAGCTCCTAAGATAATGTTGTAAACCTTAGATGGTATTGTGTTGTATGAAACGATGTAAATTATGGATTTTGACTAATGTGATAACATTTTGAGTTTTTTAAAAAATGCGTGATTGATGGTTTAGTGTATGATTCCATGTTATGTACAGTGAAGGTAAGATAGTTAACATGTCATTTTTAACAGGCATGTACACATGTATCTGATGGACACACGTGCATATGTCAGTTGGGAATGAGGTGTTACATATATGAATTTTCTCATTATAATAGATGTATAATTGATCATTGGACTTAATATTATCAAAATATCACATATAAGAATTACTATATTTCAAGACTATTTAAGAATTATTATAATTAGAGTAATTCAGTTGATAGTATCGGATAATATAATGAATTGTGTAAAGATAGGTAAGTAAGTCACCAAAAAATTCATCTCTGTGAGTAATTAAAGAGAATATCTCACTATCTTGATTAGTGATCATTTAAAGAAATTTTTATCAAAGGGAATTGACATTTGAAAAGTTTTTTTAAAAAAGTATTTGAAAAGGTTATTTTCAAATATCAATTATAAATCGATTAATAATTAGTAAGAATAAACATGACTAGACTTAAATAGGTTAGACATTGATTTCATATATTATGTACAATTGAAATACTAGATGACGAAATAATTAACTTATACGTTATAACCATATACGGATATGTTTTGTTAAACCAATTTAATATTTCTAATATTTGGGTGATAATGTGTAGTGCCCCCTTACCACAGGGTACCCACCGGAATGCCCGAAGGTCATTCCGGTACATATCCTATGATAAGGGCGAGCTATGTTTGATTGCTATATTCACTTCACATGGCATCATAACATTATTCACTTGTAAAGCATCATAAGAAATCACAAATATTTTTAAAATCCACTTTTCCTCATAACATTTCATAGTCACCGAATGTCTACATTGTGCCTTTCAACATTTCCCTTAGGAACACATCAAAACCTAATACAAAAGGACTACACGAGAGAGGAAAATATATGCAGTCTATCTAAACTGTCTACAAATTCTAGCTGACCGACCTTTGAGCCATGACTTCTCTTGCCAAAACACAATCTATACGGCTGGTAGAGCCACTCAATAGCTAGAGCCGTCTCTTGGTCCTGAAATGATAACGTTGCAATTTTGGTGAGTTTTGCGAACTTAATGAGGTAACCATCATTGATGGTTCACTCAATTCATGCATCACGTCATTACATATAACATATATTTCACAACTTTGCATAATTGATCACATATC
>JANZLC010000005.1:18284021-18297581 GCA_026413385.1 Erythroxylum gracilipes | reverse complement strand
GTTCCAAGAGAGACGACCCGAGGTTGCATCCTATACTGCAATCCTTGGAATTTAATTATTTTGACCGGTTTCCAAGGATCAATTTCTAAATTGAACGATAAGCCGCGATCAGTGGACTTAAAAGTCCAGAAGTTGTGGTAGTGTTTTAAATGTGAATATAGAAGTGCGCTTAAAACTAATTTACAAATATTTTAATTGAGTTTTAGGATTTTCAAAATACAGTCGTTATGTTGTCTAAATGTTTTCAAAGGATATTCAGTTAGCTTGCATAGTCGGTTAAGGGTACCATAAGTATCCTTAGCCTGGGTATGCGGCGGTTGTCATGTGCCCGATGTGATTCCAGGTCATGACATAGGAAGTGAGAATTTATCTATAGTAACAATTATAGCCCCATTATGTATCCATCCACCAAAACATACAAAGAGATTAACTAAATGAGAATTGGTAATTTGGAGAGTAAATATATATATAGTTTGGAGTGGATTATACAATCAAAATGTGACTTAATTTATAATTAAATCATTTATGATCAATTTAATTATTTAGAATTGATAAACTAGCAATTTTTTAGTACTTATAATATTAAAAATATGTAAGATAAATATAAATTACATTCCTATTATGAGGGAATTGTAAATATTTCATATCAATATTCTTATAAGAAATTGAGAGATGCTTGAATAAAATTATAAGTTGAAATAACTAAAGTAGCAAACTTACCAAGGCAATAGCATATGTTAGTTTGGTTTCTTCAACATAGATAAAAACCTTATTGTGAAGCTTGATATATAGCCTATAAACAAAATCAACTAATAATATTAGCCTTTCTTGATACTATTTTGACTAATTCTTAACAATGAAAAAGTTTGCTTGAACTTACATATTGTGTTGAAGGGTTAACACTACTTACAATTACATGCTAATCTTTGTTTTTTTTCAAAGTCATTTTCCCTTTGTGTTGGTCCCTAATGGCATTTAAAATGAGGTGAATTGGGTATTGGTGAATTTAAAAACCCTTTGCAACATAAAAAGGGAATCTTAATCAATTTCAAATAGAACTATGAAATGGTAATTTAGTAAAACTCAATCAAAAAAAGAAGAATAATGTAACAAATGTAAGGAAGAGAAATTGAGAACTAATTTTATAATAGTTTGAAAAACAATGCTTGCTTACGTCTACTTCCCAAATCTCTCTTAGTGGTCTAATAAACTTTTTAATAGTTGGTAATTAGAATAAGTTTTTGGCATATTTTAAGAGTATTTTACTTATGCTTTTATGGTTTTTACATTAATTGATACTCAATTTGGTTGCAAAAATTGACACTTAATTTGGCTTATATTTTATTTTCAAACCTTGTTTTAGCTCCCTAATAAAGAAGGAACTAATTCAGAAAAATTAAAGTCAAACTAGAGCATATTGTCATGACTTTAGAGGTAGGATTTGGAATATGCTTCACAATACAAAATCATATCCAATTCATATTTGATTTCAAAGTATACAAGTCCAATATGAATCTATGTTTGGATTTGTGTTAGAAATGACTTTTACAAAGTTAAGGACAAAATAAAAAGTGAAAAAGGAACAATATTAACACTACATAGATCTGTATTATTCCCTTGTTAGCAATAATGTTATGAAAATCCTAGGGCTTTTTTATTAAAAAAAAGGTGGGAGATGATTAAATCGAACTAAAGCATTTGAAGGTAAGAATGAAGTAATTTTAGAGAGAATGAAGGAATTTCCATCAAGATTCAAGTGAAGAACCTCAAAATTTTAAGATTTATGAGAATGAGTTATTTTATTTTGTATTCTTTCTTGACTATTATTAGGTTTCTTCAATTAAGGGATTTCCATCGAGATTCAAGTGAAGAACTTCAAGATTTCAAGATTCATAAGAATGAATTCTTTTATTTAATGTTCTTTCTTGATTGTTGTGGAGTTTCCTTATATTAGTATGAACTAAATTGGGATAGATTTAGATGAGATGAATCATTAAATTATTTATTTAGTTGATTCTTTGATTTAATAAAATCGTAAAATTATTTATGATTACTTCTTGTGTTTGAATTGAAATTTGATAGTGTTTTAGTTTTTAGTTCAATTTAAGATTTGTACATAGTGATTGAGAAATTATATATATGAATATATTGTGGTATAAATGAGAGTTGCATATAATCATAAATATGGGACAATATAAATCTTTTAGGTTAAAGTCAAATCTAACAAAGAAATTTATAGAAAAAGTTAATGCATTCTTAAATGTTTTGATTACAAAGAGATTTCAATCAATTAAGGGTAGGAATTGTATTTCTTAAGAAAGAATATAGTTATAGCTTTGGAATTTCTACTAGTCCAAAAAAATATGATTAATAATTGAATCAAGATAAATTTAAGTATAGAAAGGTTCTAAGAATATTTTACATCTAGGTCTTAAATATTTGTTGACTTCATTCTTATGTATTACTTTGGTTTATTATTTTAGGCTATTAACTTTAGTTTAGTTAGCCATCTCTTTCAGTTTAATCATTCTTTTTGTTAGATTAGATAATAAAGAGATATCTAGTACTATTAATTTTAATTTTGGAGGAATGATACTCTTATTAGTAGAATATACTATTGGAATAATATATGCAATTGTTTAGTTGATCTTTAATATTGTTCAAATAGTAAATATACATCAAGTTTTTGGCATCATTACAGAGGATATTTGGAATACTTTATTTGTATTAATCTAACCAATATGTTTTTGTATTTATTTACTTTAAACTTTATTTTTTGATCTTATGTTTGTTTGCAAAATTTTAGTATTTAAGTACTTTGGTTTATGACAAAGAGTAGTCCTCGACCACTAATTACTACTTGATCAAAACCTAAAAATTGAAAGGACTTTATTTTATAATTTAAGGCAATGAAACCTAATCCTTTCCTTCCAATTATTAGAGAGTGAGATGTTATATAATACTTGGAGAGATGGAAGGAGTTATTAAGAAAGTGTCCATGCCATAAACTTGAGTTGGGAATAAAAATGCATGTATTTCACAATGGATTGAGTTATCCATCCAAGTAGTTAAATGATGCATCTTTGGGTGAAACTATTAGCTTTAAAACTCTTGAAGAATTGAAATAATTTGAGGAGTGAAAAGAAGCATAATTTAAGGAGTGAAAAGAAGCAAAATGTTAAAGGAAAAGAGAGATAAAAGAAGGAAAAGGTTGTTATAAAAGAAAATAAGAATAAAGGGAATGAGAAAAAGAAAGATGAGTGAAAGAAATAGATTACTAAAGAGCACAAACTAAAAATTTCATACTCGATCAAAGTTGAGAAAGATAAAAAGGAAGATTAATTTGGTAAGTTTTTATAAAGAATTACATATTAACATTTTTATTGAAACTATTTTGAAAATCACAAAATATGTCATATTCTTAAAGGATCTCCTCTCTAGCAAGAAGAAACTTTAGCAGTTATTGATGGTTAATTAAAGTAAGGAGACATCTAACTTAGAAAATCAACAATATAAGGAGTACTACTATTCCTTATAATATTGGTAATTTGTCAATTAGAAAGACATTAGTAGATGTAGGAGCTAGTTTTAAGTTGTTCCTATATGACATGTTTGAAAAATTAGGGCTGGATGAACTTAAGCTAACTAGGATAAGGATTTAATTAGCGAATAGGTCAATTAAGTATCCTAGGGGCATTATAGAAGATGGTTTAGTTAAGGTTAACAAATTTATCTTTCTTGTTGATTTTGTGAATTTGGGTATGGAAAAAGATGTCAAAGTTCTCTTGATCTTAAGATTACCTCTCTTAGCTACTACTAAAGCTATTATAGATATGTATGATTGGAAATTTGTCATAAAGGTAGAGAATAAGGAAGTAGTTTTTAAGATATCTAAATCCATAGGATACCACCTTTGATAAATCATGTATAATCCATTAGATATTTATATCATACAAGGAGAAGAAGAAGAAAAGGATAACCATATTCTAATAGAACATGTAGCATATTTAGAAGCTAATGACGAGTTAAGTGTTTGAGCAAAATGTCTAGCTAAAATATAGATAAAGAAGTGCTTATTAGAATACAACCTAATGATTTAGGTGTTTTTGTTTCAATATAATATATTTTGAGTATTTTTAATAATAGTTTTAAATATATTTTAACATACTGTTAGTATTTTTTGTATGTATTTTTATTTTACTTTTAAAGTTATGAATATAAGTGTGCTTTGATGTTCTTTCATTATTGGATCGTGATTATTTTACTTGGGTTGAGATTTGGTTGAGTTTTACAAGCTATATATACAATATGGCATTCAACACAAATCCATGTGTACCTCATGTTACAAAACATCTTTTGTGTAGGTCTTATGTTCCCTCTCCAAAATTAGGCTTTAATTATTTATGAATATTAACAAAATTTGACAAGCATTGCGATATTTTGTTATCATCAAAGTACTAGATCCAAAGTTTTTTTCTTTGCCTTTGTTTTATAGATTTTCATTATTTTTGCATGATGTGTGCATTGAGAACAACGTACATCTTAAGTATAGGGGAGTGATTACCTCGAGCCTTATTTTATTTATAAGCATTCAGTCCAATCGCATTTAGCTTAGTAAGTGAAAATTCTTAAAAATTAGGCAAAGAAACTGAGTTGATATATTAGAAGTGATATTGTATTATGATTTGATTATATTATGTTGACAAATATTATAACTGGTGAGTAGTTTAGTTGAAACTTGATTAAATAGTCTTAATAACAATACTCAAACTAAATGATGAGTTGAATGTATATTGTTAACTTTTTTTTAGATTGAGTTCATGAGTGGCTAATTAGTCCATTTTTATTATGAGTTGGTAAAAATGCATAAATAATGTGAGCATAAATAAATTCTACTATGTTGATTTTGATCTAAGAAATGGGTCAAAGTAATAAATGGTGCTAATAGCCAACTAAAATTATGACATGATTGAGTAACTAGAGGTATTCATGACAAGACATTTATCCTCATATCAAAAGGTTGGAATTACATTTTAACCAAGCAAATTATGCTTGGAGCAAAAATAAATCAAATTGCATTAGTTTTTTTCATTATAGTGTATCAAATACTTATTAGTTTAAACTTTTTACTCTTCTAATATCCTCTTTAAATATAAGATGAAGTTATTTAAATTAACTTAGATTTGAAAGGCCATTCAGTTAGGTTAAAAATTGATAGAAAGTTGGTGTATTGTTTAGATATTTAAGGAGTTAATGAATGGGATGATTGAACTGATAATAATAATACTTGACCTCTTTGATTGAGTTGTTAAACTTTCCTAAAGTCTAACTTACCTAGGTTGATGTCTTTTGAGATTGATTTGCTTAAGGGAAACTAAATGTTTAAGTTTTAGGGATTTTATAAATGTTACTTAGACTATGTTTTTAGCATGATTTTGCATTTTGTTTGTATTTTGATTATTTTTATAAGAGGCCTTACTTTAGCTCCCTAATGAAGAAAGAATGAATTTGAGCAAATTAGAGTTAATTTAGAGCTAATTTTGGTATAATTTTAGAGAAAGGATTCAGAACATAATTCACAACACATAACCATGTCTAATTTGTATTAGGTTTGAAAGCAAAGTTTGTATATTAAAGAACTGTGTTTGGATATGCATTTACAATTATTTTTACAAAGTCAAGGGTTTCCGCATAACGAAAGTGATGAAGATAAACATAGGTGCACATATATTAGCGGTGATATTATGAAAGGATATTCTAATTACAAAATTGAACTAGAACATCTAGACAAAAGAAAGAACTAACTTTAGAGAGAGAAAAGGAATTTTATTCAAAATTCAAGTGAATAACATTAGATTTCCATATCCATAAAAATGAGTTCTTTTATTTTGTGTTCTCATTATTAGGCTTCTTTATCTGAGTATGAACTAAATTAGTATAAATTTATATGAGATTAACCTAAAACATTTTCTTAATTGACTTTTTAATTTAATGAAAGACCCAATTATTATTGTGATTATTCGTGATTATTTCTTGTGTTAGAATTAAAATTTACTAGCCTTTTGATTCAATTTCAAATTTCATATATAGGGATTGAGAAATCATATGTGCTAATAGATCATAGCATGAATAATAAGAGTTGCAAGGAATCCTAAAGATATAACCACATAATCTTCTAGACTTTCATAAAATAAGTTAAATAAGACCTACCTATTTAAAATTCATTAAAAACTCTCTACTGCCCTAGAGTTAAGATATTTAAAATTATGTCTATTATATGAATTTCCTTGATATGCTTGGCTTATGTATTAACTTAACTCTAGAACCTACTGATCTCCTTTACTTGGTTTATCATTTGCATTTTCTATTATTAAATTTTCATCTTTTAAAGTCTCCATTTATGTAGAATCTCTATAAAATCTTTCTATTCTTAAAAATTATCTTCATTCAATTATTAACCTTAGTTTCTTAAACCGAGAAATATTTCTATTAGTATTTTATTATAGTATGAGAAATGTAATACAGAATTAGTGTTAAAGAAATGAATAAAGGTTACTGTTTAGCAAATTTTACCCTAAACATAAACATAAACAGTTTCTCATAGTTATGCAACATTTAAAAGTTGAAACTAAATAATATTTTTTCTTATTTTAAACTGAATTATAAATGTACATAAAAAGTTTGATTAATTATAATTTACAAATCCCTGGATTGAATCAATTAGTTTTATTTTTTCTCTTTCCAAGCTTGGTTCTTCTAAAACAATATAAATCTTATCCATTAAAGATGAAGAGCCAAAGGATGAAAAATATCATGTAATACATTACCTTACATGAACTACTTATATCTCATAAAAGGAGTTTACCTTTAGGGCTTCATATTTCTGAAAAAGTTTTCGTAATGCAATTAATGTATTTTATGAGAAACACAAATATATATTCATATCATACACAAAACATGTAATAACTAACTTTCAAATTTTAAAAATATTGAAAAAGGACTCGAGAGAAGATATTTACATCACAAACTTCTAAAGATTACACATTAATTGCACACTCAATTAAGCATTACAAACAATGTGCATTACTAACTAGTTCATTGACTTAGAAAGGAATGGAGCAATCTAAAGCCATAAAAAAAGGCATAATATACAAATCAAGCATATTGTAGGAGTTCTATTATATTACTCTAGTAGACCTTTTTCAGTAGTCACATATGTGAATTATCCTTATAAAACAATCATCACTTCCAAAATAAGGGTTTCATAAGTCATAGCCATTATTTAAGCTTGAATTACATAAAAAAGAATTTTAAAGTAGAAAAAGAGTCGTCCTACAGGAGCGCCAAGTTCAACTTCTTAGGTCTAGAGTAACAATTAAGGAGTAGCAAGATGTATTTCTTCAAAGATAGATTAGGCCGACAAGAGATGGGATGTGTTTCAAAATATTTTTCAACCCATTCAAGTAATAAAAAACAATATTATTTATAACACAACCTAAATCTTGAAAAAAAAAGTCCAAATTCAATTCAAAGTCCAATCAACTTGGGCTTTGCCCATTGACTTTAAGTTAAATTGGACTCAGACCAAAATGCCAAGTCTAACATCAACCATGTTAACAATAGATAACTATCTATTATGTTTTTAGTGAATTAAAACTTGAGTATTTGATTGATACAATTTATAATTTTGATGAAATATAACAATATGTAAAAGTTAAGTTTTAAAATACAATATGCCTTATAATTTAACAAATGTCGAACAACAATATCCCTTATATTTAAATTTAAAGGTACAAATGGATAGCGACCTTTTATTACATATTTTTTATAAAGGTTTATATTTTTATTCATATTTTAAAAATCAACTTAATAGATTTCTCGATGTTAAATATTATAGCCTAAATGGTAGTTTTGAGTTTGCCTTTTGCTGGACTCCAAAAGATCCTACCTAACCAAATGATACTTGTAAATAACAAATGCAGAGAGAATGTAGAGAGAGAAGCTCCCCTCCCTTTCCCCTTCATAGGCCTTCTTTACCAAATTTCTCCTCCATTTATTGTCCCCTTCCTTTTCTGTTGTTGTTCTTTGCTTCATGTTTCATCTTTGAACCTTGCCTATTCCTTGAACCTTGCTTCTTCCCTATTACCTTCTTTTCACTCTCTCCTGTGCTTTCGAATTCTTAAGGGCCTTTTAGTATTTTCATTTTCCCTCCAACGATAAACTTTTATATTCTAGTACCTGTCAATTATTTTTTTATATTCTTTTCTTATTACACCCCATGCCTTCTGCTAGTGTTCCAGTTTGCTTTGAGCAGTGTCCTTCTGCTGATTTTCCTAATCTGCCCTCGAAAAGCCAGACTTTGCTTCCTATTAAATCTTTTAACTCTCCTCAAACTCCTGCACCTATCCCTGCAAATTCTTACCCCATTTTCCACCCCTAAATCCATACACACTTTCCAAATCTCACCATCTAAACCCCTTATTCCAGTCCCAACCCAAAATCTGATCCTCATATTCCTCCTTTTGTTGCAAGCCTACCCAGGAAATGCTGGACTCAAGTTGAAGGGGATTCAAAATCGAGTTTAAAACTCTCATATATACCTTTTGCAGATTCCAAAGTTTCTCCTTCTTTAGAAACTCTCAAAATAGGTCTAGAATTATGAAGTGCTACTCTTCTAGGAATTTTCCTTGACAAGAGGATCATTTTCCTTGTCATGAAAAATTAGGCTTGGAACAATTGGAAATCCTTAGGATTCAAAGATATCATTATGAATGATCAGGATATATTTTTCTTTAAATTCCATAGTAAATCATATGCTACAAGAGTATTAGAATCAAGGCCTTGGCATGTCAACAATAAACTATTTCTTCTTCAGAATTGGAGACTAGGGGTTGATTGCCAGGAGATTAAGCAAGCCAATATCCTAGTATGAATATGTATTCACGACATTCCCTTTGAATATTGGACTCCATTGTATTTAATCCATCTAGCTAGCTTCGTGGGGGAAACCTATCCACATAAACTAAGCTATAGTAGAGATAAGTAGGATCAACTTTATGTGGTGGTTGATGCAATGACATATTTGCCTGATGAAATTTCTTTGCTCAGATTAAATGATGATATGGTGCTTGTTGAAGATATTGTTAAGGACACTTATGCCTGGAAGCCTCTAAATCTGGATGTAAAAAGTCTTAGAAACCCACTGGAAGAGTATTCAAATTTAGTTTTTCCATTGACATTGATAGAAATGATAATATTCAGAACCAATCAGTTTCAGCTTCAGCTTCAGATGATGAAGTTATTACCAACTTCTTTACTAACCAATCAGACGTAATCAACCATCACCGCATTTATGAGGATTTGGCTCTTCCCACTTCCCTTTGTTCTAAAAAGACAATAGCAACTTCTAACATTTCTGATCCTTGAGCCAATACTAGCACTTCCACTGAACTTGAAGACCAAGATAACTTTGATACAATTTCTAGAAATATAGCAGTCCCAATATCCAACTCTTTCGAGAAGATAAGTGAACCTTCCAATGACCATCCCATCAACCTGATAAAAGAGCTGCATTCTACAAATATCAACAAAAATTCCCACCCTCACCCTATCTACTCTGCAAATCTTATACAAGATCTCATTTCAACTGATCCAAACACTGAAAGTTCCAGCTTTCAACTTGTCAAAAAGGGAAGATCAAGTAAGAGGAAAAGGTCCTCTTTAAGCCATATATTATGAATATATCAGCTCGGAATGTCAAGGTTCTTAATTCCCTTGAGATAGAGCTTTTGTTAAAAGACTTCATCTTTGAAAATAAGCTCATCTTGCTAGTCATATTGGAGTCTCGAATAAAGTAAGATAAATGTGATATACTAGACCTTTCTCCAATGGATTAGAAACTAATCCATAATTATGGTGACCACCCAAATGGTAGGATTCTTGTAGTTTACAATTCAACAAACTTCCAATTCTCAACATCTTCACCATTACTCAAATTATCCATTTAGATGTTGTCCTTTTTTAGCTGAAAACTAGAATTCATATCTCACTAATGTATGCTTTCAACTACCCCTTCCAAAGATGTGATTTATCAAGTAATCTTATACACATTGCTTCTGTCACCATACACCCTAGCTCATTCTAGGTGATTTTAATGTAACCCATCTCCTCTAATGAATCAGAAGGAGTTATAGCCCAAAGACAACATTGTGTGGAATTCAAGAAATGCCTTGATGACATTAAAGTTTTAGATTTACCTTTTGGAGGCAATTTCTTCATTTATAGTGACAAGCAGACTGGTGCCTCAGTTATTAAAAGAAAACTCAACAGATCCCATACCAACTTAGACTGGTTGTAGAGATTTCCCCACTCATTTTCACTCTTTCCCAACTCCAAGCTCTTGGATCATTCCCCTATTATAACTACCTTTGGAGGTCTTAATCCCTCACATTCCCCTTTTAGATTTAATAACTTTCTTATTGATCTTGCAGGTTTCCAGGAAGCAGTAGAGAGGGGTTCAAATATTTGCTTCACTGGCACTAAACAATATATTCTTATAAGGAAACTCCAATTTATAAGGGATGAGATTAAACTATTTCATAAGCAAAATATTGGAAACACCTCTCGTCTCATTTCAACTGCCAGAAAAGCACTATACATTGCACAATCTAAGGTCTATAGCAATCCTTATTCTAACTTCTTCAGTGAATAGGAGAAGCATGCTCTAAAAAATTATTCTCAAGCCTTGAAATTCTATAACTCTCTTACGAAGCAAAGATTAAGGATTCACTGGTTGCAACATAGAGATCATAATACTGCTTTCCTCCACAACGTCATCTCCTCCAAAAATAATTCCAATATAACCCACTCCATCTATTATTCAGGAGCTACACTCGATTCACAAACTTAAATCATCAAGGATATGGAGGAAATTTTCACTAATTTCCTTAGTTTAGCTTATATTGCTAGATCTTCTACCAGACTTATTAAAGAGATTGCTCAAAATCAAATTACTAGTCAAGATTTCAATGCTCTATTAGCTCCAATCACCATTCAAGAGATCAATCAGGATTTCAAATCCTTACACCCTAAAAAACCCTCTAGCCCTTATGGATTCAATGCTAACTTTTTCTTCAAAACATGGCATATCACCAACAAGATAGTAATGGATGTTGTCTTGGATTTCTTCACAAAGGTAAGCTATTTAAAGAAATTAACAACACTTTGATTACTTCGATTCCTAAAGGGAATAATTCTGTTAGCTTTAAGGATTATCAATTGATTGCTTGTTGCAACATTGTTTACAAGGGTATCTCTAAAGTGTTGTCACTAAGAATCAAAGCAATTATCCTAAACTACATAGATCACAATCAAGGTGCCTACATTCTTGGAAGATCCATTGGTGATAACATTTCAATTGTGTAGGAACTTTTCAGAAATTATACCAGGAAAAGAAGCCACAAGAATTGTGCCTTGAAAGTGGATTTCCAAAAAGCATATAATAGTTAGATTGGAATTTCATTATCAATATGTTCCATGCATTTAGATTTCCAATAACCTTCATCAATTGGATATAGCAATGCATCAGCATAGTTTCTTTCAAAATGTTAGTAAATGAGGTGGGGTTCCTACAAAGATAATAAAAGGAGGAAAAGGAATCAGACTGGGGGAGCCACTATCTCCTTATCTCTTCTCGTTAGATATGGAGGTTCTTAATAGACTGCTAATCAGAGTGGTGGATAGAGATCCCAAATTTAGGTATCATGGTAAATGCAAAAAGCTTAACATTATAAATTTATGCTTTACTAATGACCTATTATTATTATCTACGGCTGATTGCAATTCTATCACTTTAATCAAAACTGCTCTCCATTTATTCATCAACCTGTCTGGTTTACCTATCAGCTACAATAAGAGTGTCCTCTACATCTCCAAGAGTGCTTCCGATATAACTTCTACTCTTACTTCTATTTCTGGTTTCAAAATTCAGCAATTACCTATTTTCTATCTTGGTATACCGATTTCAACTGTGAATCCCTCACTTAGTGATTACAAATACCTTATAGATAGAATTACAAACAAATTTAGTTACTGGAGCCATAGGGAACTCTCCAAAGTTGGTAGAGCTCAACTCATCAATTCATTCCTATCTTCCATAGCAATCCACTGGGGTTCCCAACTAGTCTTTCCCAATTATATTATCAAAAGAATTAACAAAATGTTTAGAGACTTTCTTTGGTCTAGATATAGAATGGAACTCAAAGCAGGAAAGGATAAATGGGCAGATACATGTTTGCCTAAAAAGCAAGGGGTCTAGGTATCTTGAACATCAAGGTGATGAATCTTTCGATGCTTACCAAGAAGATTTGGAGATTGATCCAAGATAGTCAATCCCAGTAGGTAAAACGGATTAATGTTTTCTACACTCAAGAAAAGTCTTTTTGGGATTTCCCCATTCCAAAATGCATGTGCTTTGTTAAAGCACATTGGAAAGGCTAGGAAAAAACTTAAACCTCATTGCAAATTCCTAATAGGCAATGGGGAAATTTTTAAGATTCTGGACAAACCCTTGGTTTAATCAGGAGCCCCTCCATTCAATTCATAATCTTTAGCTTTTCAAGAACCACATTTCTGGTAGTGCAAGTGTAGCTTATGGGTTGACAATTCTAAAGCAACTCAATAAAACTAACTATTTTTCAAGTTTAATCCAATCAATCTCCGGCTTTACTTTAACAGGACAATTAGACTGAACTTTGTAGACATTAAAATGGTCTGGACTTTTCTCTGCAAGGTCAGCTAGGTTGTTTACAGAATAGAACACCCCCAGGTTCCTTGGTACTAGGTGGTAAGGTGTAAGAATCATAATTCCAGACATGCACACACTCTTTGGTAAGCTTTTAAGCTAAGGTTGGCTACAATGGACAAGATTGGTAAATTTTTTATGATCCCTAATTGATGTTCCTTATGTCAAACTCATGATGAATCTCACTATCATCTCTTCTTCTCTTCCTCCTATTCAGCTACTATTTGGAAATCCATATTGGCTAAATGTGACATTTTTAATCCTTCGATTGATTATTATGACATCATAGCATGGAGTGCTTAAATCAGATTTATGAATAAAGGGAATTGATGGTTATTTTTTATATCCAGTTCATACATTGTTGTTGGCATTTGGAATGAAAGAAATGACAAAATTTTTAGATCAACTTCCAACTCTGTAGGTCCTTTCCAACAGTATTAGAATGCACTTGCAGTTATATAAAGATAAGCATAAATTTAGCGACTAAATCCTTGCAGACAAAATCCTTGTAGATTGAATTGTAGATTGAAATATCTTCTGAGTTGATTTGTTGTCATTCTGAGTATTGCGGCATCATCTTCGGGATGCTCCATTTATGAAGCAAATCAGGAACAGTATTGCGGCATCATCTTCGGGCTGCTCCATTTATGCAACAAATCAGGAACAATTTTGTTTTTATAGGATATCTACCTATATTAGTGGTTGTATTTTTGGTAGTTTTCTTTGTATAGGAAATTTCATATTGTACAGATATAGAA
>JANZLC010000005.1:18254366-18270710 GCA_026413385.1 Erythroxylum gracilipes | reverse complement strand
GTCCAAAAGTTGGATGGTAAGGAAGCTTGGTGAAGTAAGGTTTTGGCTGTTTCAATAAGGTGTCGATGACGTCTTTCGGCTATGGCAACATGTTGAGGAGTGTATGGCGGGGATAGTAGATGTTGGATGCCGTTGGAGGTGAGATAGGGATCAAGGGTACGGTAATCGCCTCCCCATCACTGTAAAGAGTTAAAATTTTGTGTCCAAAATATCTTTCAAGCATAGGATGCAACGTTTGAAAAATATGGGAGACCTCAGTTTTGTTTTTCAAAGTGTACAACCATATGTACTTAGTATAATGATCAACGAAAAGGCAATAGTGACGTTTTTTATCAATCGATAACACTGGGGAAGGATCCCACAAGTCGCTAAAAATTGTTTGGAGCGGATTGTTGCTGATCAAAGTAGACTGGTAAATGGAAATCTGTGGACTTTATTGCAAGAGCAAGAATTACAAAAAAGAAACTTTTCCTTAGTGGAATAGGAAAGACCAGTAGTTTTTAAAATTGAAAATAAAATTCGAGAGTGAGGATGGCCCAATCGGTTGTGCCACAGATGAAGGGAAGGACCAGCAGTAGCTAAGTTGATGGCGGGGCGAGATAGAGATGGCCATTCGTATAGTACCGCATTATTCTGGCCGCACAGCAGTGTTGCCCCCGTACGTAGATCCTTCACAACAAAATGAAAGGGAAACAGTTCAATGGAGTTTATATTATCCTTACAAAATTGATGCACGGAAATAAGCTTACGTTTAATGGCAGGAGCACATAAAATATTCGATAATTTAAAGGCTGAAGTTGAACTACGTAAATGAGTATTACCAGTTTGAGTAATTGGAATAACATTACCATCACCCATTGTCACTTCATCAGTGTCGGTGAATGGTTGGATGGTTTGAAGGGATTGTGTGTCGGGAGTGATATGATGAGAGGCACCAGAATCAAGGATCCATGGATCGGTTAATGTAGGAGTGCGGGAAACAAAATTGGCTTTGGCCTCAAAATGATTGTGAGACTGGGAACGACATACATTGACAGTGTGACCGAACTTCTCATAGAGTTGGCAGCGGAGACGTTGGGTTGGAGGAGGAAAATTGCACTACTGTTGGTTGGGAGCCGAAGTGGGCTGGCGAGGCTGTTGACGCCAATTATTGTTGGAGGTTGGTCGGCGAGAGTTGCGATTGGCCTGAGAATTGTTGGGAGCACGTTGAGCAATGGCGGCAGTAATCTGTGTAGCAGCTCTTTTTTGATCTTCATGCTTAAGAAAGAGCTCATGATCTAGTAGCTTATCAAAAAGCTCCTCATATGTAATCGGAGAATCACGGGCACGAATAGCGGCAGAAATCTCACGATATTCGGGGCCGAGGCCACTGAGAATCTTCACAACTAGTTCTTCAATGGGAACGGAAGAGCCGGCTGTAGCGAGTTCGTCAGAAAGAGACCGTATTTCACGCATGTATTCAGCAATAGATTTTGCGTCCTTGGTGACGCAATTCAGATGATGACGAAGACTGAAAATGCAGGTCTACGATTTGTATTACCATTGGAGGTAATGGTAAGGGAGGGTGATGGCGTAAAGCCATCAAGATGGCCATGGAGAAGCATGGCGATTTGAGCCTTCCATGTGGGAAAATTGTGGCTTCTAGAAAGTTTAATTGGGAGTTGTGAGGAGGGATTGAATTGGACTATTTGTTTTGGATTAGTGGGGACTGAAGTAGTGTCGGCATTGGTGACAGTACTAGAGGAAGGCATGGTGAGAATAAAGGGCTGAAATAGAGCGGTAGAGAAAAAAAATCTGTATTTCTCGTAATTTAGTTATTACTCGTGAGAGTGTAGGCTGGCTTTGATACCATAACAATGTAAATGAACTGTAGAAATATGCTTGAATTTTATTGAAACATTACATGAATATTTATACACATGAAAGTACAGCCAAATAACAACTTCCTGTATACTAGCAACAAATATGCAAAATATCAGTTAAGATACATAGGACTGAGTCAACGTGAGTGATTCTAGGAACAGACTGATTGTGCTGTTAGTTATGGGCACACTATAGACTGCTAACGGAGAAGAGAGGGAGAGTAGGGGATTTTTTTTTTTTGGTTTCAAATTATTTTTATTATATAATTATTTAAATTTCATGTGTGTGCTGACTTGTAAAGGGACAAACCTATATAGTGATCCATGTCAATATCATTTCTAAAAAGGATTTGAATTATCAATTAAGAAAGGAATTTGACTTTCAACCTTATCGGTAGTTAACAATAGCTATATTTGCAACAAATTAAAGATGTGAGCATTTGATTGATATTTTTGATACTTCTAGTTAATATTGCAAAATTAGACTTTGGATTTAAAATATAATATACCCTTATACAAAATAGTACATTATGGCCTCGTGTCTGCTTGAGTTTTTGGACCCTTTTGTTACTTATTATTTAATTTAAAATCTGCAGTATTCTTGTACAGGATATATAAGCTTCCTTTCTTGAAATGTGCAGGTACCTGCCTATTTAGAGGCTGGTGAAGAAATTGTTGTCAATACTGATGATGACACCTACGTTAGCAGGTGAGCTTTAGTAGCTTCTTAGTTGTACACTGGCATTTATTCTTGTCATTTTTGTTTTTGTCTTTTATTTTGCCAATTATTTGGCACTGTTTATGCATTCCATTATTTTGCAAACATACTCAATGAAGGTTATCAAATGTTTGCATGTGATCACCTATGTATTAGCATAAGTCTTCATATTCGGCAATTTCTCTTTTTCCTAACATTGCTGAAGTCGGGCAATTTCCATGGATCTGTCTATAAATTCTTTTAAGTATAGGGATTTAAATTGTTAAGAACTGTTGGCTGGACTTTGAAAATTGATTAAATAGTAAACTTGATGGAGATTTTAGGCCAAAAGAATGGATATTTGGTCCATGTAAATTCTTGATATGGTTAGTTCTTGGTGTTTTAATCTACTTCCCCAATTTTTCAGTGCTCTGCCTGTACCATATTGATAAGATCTCATCTCGACTAATTATTTGATAATATTTCCTTTGTTTTGAATTTATTTTTGTGCTTAAATATGAAAATTAATGTTTGTTTTGATTTAGGAGATGAAAAGTAGAGATTGCATCAAATTGAGACTCTCTTGATGATAATGACAAATTTTGGATAAAGTAAAGAGATTGTTGCAGTGGAGAAGGTTGATCACTTGAAGAGTTAGAGTTTGACTGAAAGATTTCGCCTTATCCTTATCATGAAAGAGTTTGATTTTGAATTCGTTTTAGATAGACATCTTTACAAGTTAATATTAGATTAGGATTAGATTAGAAAACCTAATAAAAGGGGCATTTTTCACGATAGAAAAGGGCTCTCTTCTTACATTTTATGAAATCCTTAGTCTTTTTTTTTTTCTATTTTGTTATTGGAGCGAAAGACATGTGTGGCTAAACTCATCGTTCTAATTCAAGGGAATTTGATATTTTAATTGCAACTCTGTGAGGTTTTGTGTTTTCAAACTTTTATTTACGTTTTAATTCAAGTTTTTTTTGTTTTGAATTCTCATAATTTATGAATGATTAATATTCGATTAATCTGACAATTTAATTTAATATTGATTATTCTATCGCTATCTAAGAATTCAGTAATCCGTAATTATCATGAAGGAATAGTACAAGTAGCAAATAGGTTATTTATGAATTTTTATATTTAACTTATGATAAACAAGAAAACTAAATTGAATAATTGCAGATATCTCGATTATTTAATTTAAGGTTTAGTCTTTTTCACAAAGCTTATTGCTATCATTTATTTGATATGAAATGTTATCACACTCAATTAATAGATGGTAAGTTTTAGTTTGAATGTTGGGTTTGACTCAATTAATTTAGGAAAATTTGAGACTTATTATGGCTATTCTAATATGTTTCAAATTAATTGCTTGAATCGTGAAAATATTCTTTTTGAACCAATGATCAATGTTACAATTAGATGAGATATTTCCTTTAAATCAGAGTTTGATAATCTTGATTTTCTCAATTTTAAATTCTGTTGATTTAATTTGTTTTCGTATTAAATCTAGTTAATCAAATAGTTCATCAAAAATCTCCCATTTAATTTTATTACTTGAAATTAAGAAACTAGTGTTTAGTTTTCTAAGGATTTGACCTGGTTTTACGATTACTATAAAAGTTTGAAGAATCGATATTATTTTGGAGGCTTCGACAACCTGCCCATATATGCTTCTATTGAAGAAAGGTAGATGAGAATTAGGCTATGAGGAAACACAAAATTGAGAGTGAAGGAAAAGGATAACACTATGAACAACCTTGTAGTTCTTCATAACCTTGAATGCTACTATCATGTGAGGTCTTAAATGCTATTTAAATGTCGATAAAAGGCTCTCATATTGTAGCCTTTTCTTCTCCTTCGCTGATCTGTTGGTACATCTTGCTTGAAGAACTTTAAACTGTTGAATTCCATTCGATGAGCTGTGTAAAGTTTTTTTTTTTGAAAATTAATAGATTTCATTATAAATATATATAAATGCAATCTAGAGGACAAAAAAACTAGTACAATCTGAAGTATCAAGATTATAGAGATTTGTAGTTCCTAGTAATCGTCTATATTTTGAGATCCAGGGAAACTTGCGAGACCACTTAGACCAAGCTTTTGTATTGAACTTCCTTAAGTTATCTATTAGCCACTGAATTTCATCCTGCTCTCCTTGCTGACATCGAGGTAACTCTTCCATAATGAGGGCTAACACCTCTACTATTGTGAAAGGGCCATATCCACTGATTATTTCGAATGAGCATATTTACTTTATTAGTTGAATTCACCACCAATTTCAAGGCCTGTACCTCCTCCACCTTATATAGGGGACCTTTATAGTGCCAATTATCATACCAAAAAGGCGTGTTTTTTTCATTCCCAATCTTATGGAACACCTGATTCTACATCCATTTTCCGATCTCTAGAATTTCTTTGAGAGTGCTTAACATATCCTACCTTGACTATAGGATCTAGTTACTGTTGCTTAATGAATACATTGTGTATCCATTTCACCCATAAATCCTCCTTTTTGTAGCACCACCACCACAAATTTTGCCCCCTTACTCACCCTATGTTTCATCCTTGCAAAATGGATGCCCAATCTCCCCGATTGCTTAGGTCTGCAAATTTTGTCCCAACTGATCTTCGCTTTGCTTCTATCTTGGTTTAAGCCGTTCCACAAGAAGTTCCTAAGTCTCTTATCGATTTCCTTAAAGATACTTTTGGGATGGATAAATGGTTGATCCAATAAGTGGTAAGATTGCTCAGTATTGTCTGAATTAGCTGTAGCCTGCCTCCATAGTTAAGGAACCGATTGTTCCATAGGTTAATTCTGCCATGAATTAAGTCCAATAGAGGTTTACAATCCACAACACTAATTCTGCCATGAAGCTACCTCTCTACTTGAATTGCAAGATAAGTAGAAACAACTCTTCAGAGGATTGCTTCTTAAACCTGAAATCTCTTAGAATTCCTTCATTGCTTGCATGATTATATCAATTGAGTTTTTCTCAGCCTTGCAAAACAATGGAAGGTCATTTGCAAAAGCAAGGTATGTGAGCTTCATACCTTTACATCTTCCATGGAACTGGAACTCTAGGTGCCGCCGTATGATATTCACAAGGAGAGTCTGACAAAACCTCTATGCATAGGACAAACAGGTAAGGGGGTATTGGATCCCCTTGCCTCAAGCTCCTCCTTGCTTTGAACAGGTTTGTAGGTTCCCCATCCACCAAGATTGCCATAGAAGCAGTGGTTACACATTCCTCAACCCATTTTCTAAACGGAGGAGAATAGCTGACTGCTTTTAATATAGTATAAAGAATTAAAGAATTGACTGGGAAAGCACAAAAATGGTTATTATGATCATAAAGTTGAAATCTAGTTTAGTGGGGCAATATATTGAATATCTGGTAGTCGGCAAATGTGGTAAAACTTTTACCGTTTATTTTTCCTAATAACTGAATGAAAAAAAAAAATTAAAAACCTTTTCTCATATCTAAAAGTTTAACCTCAGTCTGTAAAAGCAGTCATGAACGACTCAAGGAAACTTGTCTTCAACGGTATTACAACGTAGGAGAATTGCAACCAAAGGATCTATTCCAGAGTGCCCCACCATCCAAGTTAACTGAGCCTGGTGTAAATCAGAGTATTGTTTCTACGACGATGATAATGCAATCGAATGTAATTCCAATGTGATTTGTAGGTGTTTTATGCCATTTATGATGCTAAGTGAATTGAATTATATTTATACTGTCATTGAATTATTAGTTTACAATTATGACTAATGTACATGACCTGAGCACACGTTGAAAGGTTGCTTCTAATAATGTTAAAAATTGGTGCTTTGAAATGCATCCGAGCGCTTTGTTCATAGGTTTGTTATATTTGCATACTTGATGTGAAACTTGGATACGCGTTTCGACATTGGCAATATCATGCGAGTCATTACTTTTTTGGTGGGTATTACTTCGTTTGCAATTGCAAAGCTTAGTATTAGTACAGGAACAACGAAGTGAAGTATTGTTTGTGAGAGCTTTCAGGGGTTAATAAACCTGGCTGGCATATACATGCCCAGATGTCAAACCATAAGATGAATATGATCCCTTGCAACATCTCAAACAAATTGTTGGCTGGATGATTCCCCCACGAGAACATGAGAAATAAAAAAGAGGTTTAGTGATCGAGAGATCTGTTTTCAACCCTACAACTCTTAATCTTGTTTGCCACCTTATGCATTCTGGTAAATGGTGGTCTTTGCGTCTTGTGAAAAAAGCTAATCGGGTTCTCTGTACCCTATGCTAGCAAGTGGTAAAAAACAAAAATAGAACAATCATTTTAAGTTGCAAAGGTCTAAATCAGAATTAACATTGGGAATTTAAGATTTCATTGAATTACTGAAATAGGTAAAGCTTCAAATATGGCAGGTCTTTTTTCTTGTTTCGAGAATTCCAAGTTTCGTTATAAAAAACATGCTTGATTTTAGTAACAGACGTGTCATGGGCATCTTTTATCATACATATCAACATCCCCTTTAATCAGAGTTGTTGTTTTTTTCCCAATTTTACCAGTCTTAAAAGTAGTATCCCTCTCAAATGCATTTTACTTCTAAAGGGTTTACACAGGATGATGAAACTATAGATGTTCTCATTGAAGTCACTATTGGGTTATGCTGATATCTTCTAATCGTTTTAGATATTTCAACTTGCTTTCAAAAGTGAAATGAGAAATCAACCAATTTCACCCTATATTAAATGCGTGTGAAGTTTATAAAAATCCAAGTATAAATTTTTCATTTAAAACATCTATAAGTTACAAGTATAGAACACACATTCAAAATCTTCATGAACAATATAACACTTTGAACGACCTTCGGAAACAGCCCTTACAATCGGATATAAAAGTATTCACTAAACAGTTGCCTCTGTGGCACTCAAAAGCAACCAGGTGGATCCTTAAAGCATCAAATATATAGGATTCTGTTCATTTATTATCTTATAAATTGGATATCAGCAGTACATTTTGGCTTGTTAATTTCAATTATTCTTTATATTCATGACTATAGTCCCTTGTTTTAGCACTTAAAAACTTGTCCTTTAGCAGTTAATGAACATAATGTTCTGATACTCAACCCTTGGTTGTTAGGAGTAACTACTGATAATATTGTGTGTTGCTATTATCAAAAAATTTATGAATTGTAATCTTTTCATTCAACATTAGAAATTATTCAACATATGGAACTTCATATCAAGAAGTGGAGCTCTTTGACAATACACTTTGTCTGGCAAGATAAGGCGGTTTCACAAGTGTTCCATTAGTGTTTTCTCCCACAGTTACAGAGATCCCATCTGATGAAAAGTTCTTCTTAATATAGCCTAAACCATAATGGTCGGATCCTTTCTGTCCAGAAGTATAGCTTGTCAAGACTCCCACCTAAAAACATTCAATTTATTGGTGTATCTTACTATAAAACCCGACCTTTTAATAACATGATTAAAGGAAAAACAAACATTAAGATTATTCTGATTGGCTGGAGGATTTAAGTTCTACCTTTTCCCCATCAATTGTGATTGGGCTCCCAGGTTCAGCTCTTGCTGAAAGGCGAATTCCCCATAATGTCTGCTTCACTCCATCATAAGTAATGAGTCTAGAGATAGTCTCTTGTCCCTTGTAACATCCTTATAAAAAATAAATAAAAAAAAAATCAGAAAAATCATGACAATCAAGAGAAGCATCAGCCTGTGAATAGTGACATACCCTTGTTTAAAGAAATAGAGTTCCAAAGTCCAGCCTCCAGGATATTGAATTCTTTGGTGAGTTCTTTACCAGGAGCAGGTCTTCCTGTATAATGGATTGTTAAATATACATCCAACTTCAAATTTCACCAATAGAAAGCAGCTATTAACACAATATCCTAAAAATACTACAATGTTGATAACTGTTTTGGAATTATAAACAACTAGAACTAGCAGTTCTGCCACTAGAACATATTACTGCAATTACATCAATACGTATCAATGTTCTATTATTATTATTATTCTTTTTGTAACAAGAGTATGCAAGAGTACCATACTGGAAGATTGCAGGATGCAAAAATCCTTCCACGACTTATATTGCAAAAAGAATTGTCAAAGAATTGGAGTTGCATTAGCTTTCAACTTCCAAGATACCTCTGAATAAAAAAATTACAAGGCCTACATGTTTCATGTACAGGATGCTATTTCCCAACAGAATGGCAAGTGACAAGACGACAAGAATCACAATTTAACAAAGAATGCATAACTTTAACCAACTTAAAACATCTTACAATTTGAAACCCAACATTTGAATGCATTCAAGCACTAGGAGTGATTATAATCATGACTGACTGAATTTTTTTAAAGATAAATCCATACGTGACAATATAGTAAAAGAATACAATTGTTTGCATTGGTTCAATTTGATCATTGATTCTCTAGATATTTTATAACTCAGGCTTCAAGGATTTCTGCTCATTTCTACCGGTGGTGAACGTTTTTCTCTTGCTCAAAGGAAATAAGGGAAATAAGAATAAATTTGTCTGCACTTGCAAACATGGCTAAGAATCACACGACTCAATTTCAGGTTCATACTATTCTTATTTACATCTGGTAATCTAATTAAACAAGGTATTCACACCATATGCTAGCGTAGTTCATAAAATTTCACTCCCTAAAGATAAGGGAAATAAGAATAAATTTTTCTGCACTTGCAAATATGGCTAAGAATCACACGACTCAATTTCAGGTTCGTCCTATTCTTATATACATCTGGTAATCAAGGGATTCACACCATATCCTAGCCTAGTTCATAAAATTTTGTTCATAAGTAACAACTTATTTTAAAGATACTTCGGGAGAGGTAAACTTAAATACATGCGATGATTAAGTAAGCAGAGCACACCACGGACTATGCAGACATAAATAAGATCCTAAAGATAAGACCAGAGACATACATGTAGTTGAGGAAATTCTAAAATCACACTTCCGCAATTGCATTTAAGAACAGCGATGAATATGTTTTTGTCCCTCTAAAAGGAAATTATGGTTTTTTCTGGGATTTAAAACCCAAGATTTTCAATTAGTGACAGACCATTACTAAGAGACTAAAATATTCGATGACAAGATGAATTGGATCCCTCTGTCTCATCCATTAAAACCTATATTTTAAACACTTACTACAATATCCAATAATGTTTTGGTTTTTTTCTAATTCCCAAGCCACTGGGAATTCATTTATCTGTCTTTTTTCTGAACCCAACATTTGAATTTGGAAAAGGAGGAGAATGGCATAATTTTATGAATGCATTGGTGCTATATTGGATTCAAGTCAGATCTGAGATTCAAGAAAGCAAGAGGTTGGTACTAGTAGGCTAATGTGTCTAGGGAATGGTAAATAACTTACATATCCGGTTACCACTTAGACTTGTTGGTCTTGAAGTGTGATATTTAATCTGTCTGTGTTGTGGTTTAAGTCTAGGATGAATATTTTTTCCCTCTTGAGTACCAGACTCAAACTTGCACAATCAAACTACAATCACGAGAAGTCTATTTACATTTACTGCCACCGTAAATTTAACTTTGAAGACTGAAATAACCATGGTGCATACCAAGAAAATAGACTAAAGAAGTGAAAGTTATCGAAGAGAAATACAATGCAGAATTCACTACCTTGAATAATCCTTAGTTTCTCCCAGACATTAGAACCCATTGGAACTGCACCCTGAGAAAGAAGCATATCCCATACAGGTTGAGCAGCAGCAGGTGACATCAACAACGAACAACCTTCTTCAGAAATAACACTGCCCACCCCTACAGTCATGGGCATTCCATTCACCTGAAATGGACAAAATTTCTAGTTTTATCCTATTAAATAATATAAGTGTTGGCAATTTAACTAGTAACTTTCAATGCAAAATAAAACTCAGTATTTTATTCATTTCCTTTAATTACTAACTGAACCAGTTAATCCAGAAACAAGAAAGACTATGCAAAATGAAAGCATCATCTTCAAATAGAAAGAATGTTAAAAACAATATTGCACAGAAAAAAAATTATAAACTATATAGAAGAGAACAAAAACAAACCAAAGCCCAGCACTACGTTGTAAGTCAAGTAACTGTGAGAGGTCAAACATCAAAGGGACCCATGAACGACCAACATATACAAAGTTACCAACATATGATTCGAATCAACATATCATTACATATCTCAACAAAAACCATAAACTCTAAAGAAGAGGGTTCTCCAAAGTGGCAACCAAGTTTTGTCTTTAACATAATCTTTTGGAAACCATCAAACATTTTAAAGAAGAAAATGATTTCCCTTAGCCATTAGAAAGCAGCCTCCATGGTACACTACGAGTTCTAAGATGCTTATACTTTTTTTTTTGTTCTTGTGCCTTTTCTTTATAAACTACTTTAAATTACCCCTAACCCAACCCCTGCCATGATTTGAATCCCATTACCTATGGTCTGGGGTGGGGGAGCCTAACACTAGGACTTCCTCTTTTGAGTCCACCAACATGCTTACATTTACATTATACATATGGCTTTCTCTTCCACTAATTCTTCTGTTTCTGGTTTTTCAGGCCATATTCCTACATTCCAGATTGGCCATGTTAGCCAGAAGAATAGCTGCAAATTTGACAAGTAGCATGAAGAGCAGATGGGGATTGGAGTAATACTGGACTAAGTTCTCTCGCAAGTTCCCACGATCTCAAGATGTAGACGATTCACTATGAACCATAAATCTCTGTAATCTAGATTCTATGGATTATACTAGTTTTGTCCTCTAGATTGTATATATATTCTTATAATGAAATCTATTAATTTTCGAGAAAAAAAAATCTGCTGTTTCTGTGCCTTTGTTGATTACATTGGAGCAATTTCTCTCCTCTTAACTTTTCAGGCTTGAACAATCTATTATTCATTCCTGTGTGAGTGGATCATCCTAATTTGCTGTCACAAGTTTTACTATCCAAATAAATAACATCAATAATATAGGTTTAGTAGGAATTACCAGCAAAACTCAATAATAAGCACCAAATATAAGATGAAGTCTGCTGTTCTTTGTAAATACAAACTACAGGTTGTTGTTAACTGTCTTACAATAGAGTTCACCTAAATCTAAGTTGTGTTATCTCAATTTTGTATATCCAGTACTAACAAGAGTTGTCAAACTGAAGTTTGTGTTGCCTACATCCTCTCCGATTACAATGGAGAGCTCAATTAGGGTTCCTCCTCCAATCCTTGCAGCAAATCTTCCTGAAATGTCCCCCACATCCAAACTGAGCTTGCCAAATCAACCTCCTATCTCAGGCTGTCCACCTCCCCTTCCTTCCACTCCTAAACTTCTTGTAAATCTCTCCGAACTGCCCACCACATCCAAACTAAGCTCTCCAAATAACTTCCTTCACTTACACCCCTTGCAGACCTCAGAACCAGAACCAACTAATCCCTTCCGACCTTCCTGCTTCCTCCACCCCTGGACATCCCCTTAAAACACAGAACCTGATGTTTCAAAGAGAAGGACCTAGCACACATGGTCGGGACTCGACGCGTAGTTTAAAGCAATAATACATCGCTCAACATGCTAAAGGAGAACAGAACATTGTATCTCCACCTTTGCAGGTGCTTCAAGCAGGTGCAGTAAGATGGACATCCTCCCTGTTTAGTTGCTTCTCTGATAAGAGGCTCCCTTATCCCATGGTGAGAGCCTAGGCAGAAGGACAGTGGAAAACTATGGCCTAGAAGCAGTCTTGATTAGTGGAGAGGACTTCATTTTCAGATCCACTAAGGAATCCTATGCTTTGAAGATCCTTGAACTAGGCCCTTGGCACATCAATGGGAAGCCTTTTGTCCTATAACAATGGAAGCCTAGAATGATCCTTGACAAGAGCAAGTTGAGAATGGATCCAATCTATATACATTTCCACAACATACCCCTCGAATATTGGAGTGCGTTAAGATTGAGCTGCCTAGCTAGCAAGCTCAATAGGCAAGCCTTTGTGCATTGAACACAACAAAGCTTCTAAGCACAATTGATTACACAAAGATCTGCATTGAAGTCGATACATCCAAGGAGCTACCGGACACTCTCAAATTGAAAAAGCTGGATGAAGACTCATTGAATCTGTCATATCAATTTCCTACCAAAGGAAACCTACTAAACCACAGGAAAAATCAATTTGGAGGCCAACAGGGAAGCTTTTTAATAGAGGGAATTTTGACGAATTCAATGGAAACAAACGTATAGTTCAAGATGAGAATGCTCAGGAACTCCCTCAGGAAGAAGCAAAGGAAGTACAAGAGGCAGAGAAAAATAATCAGAAGGAGATTGTTGATTTTTTTTATGGAAGATGCCACAAACATGAGAAGGAATGAAAAGGAAACAAGTCAAGAATTCATGTAACAGCTGGATACCTCAGAAGCCACAAACTAGCTTCCTTTCTTGAATGAGACCCAAACCACAACAAATGTTGACACACCCAAAGAGAATTCTGAAGAAAAGACCAGAATGGTTAAGCATGGTGAATAGGAACACTTGGGTTAGCACTAGGAGGAAATCAAACCTGGATACACAACTTAAACCAAGCCTGGAAGCAGAATGCAACAAACCATCAAGAAGTAGAAGGAAATCAGGGAGGAAAGCTAAAGATAGAGTCCATAATGGACTCATTCATAAATAGTGATGTCCATCATTGCTTGGAATGTGAGGAGAATCAATTGCCCAAGAAACCAACAAGTAGTGAATGACTTTTTGATGGAAAAAAAACATATTTTGGTAGAAGTCCAGGAAACTGAAATAAATAAAAAAAGCAATCTCAAACCTAGCTTATGGTTTTTGGGAAAAGATTGGTTCTAACCAATCACCAACATCATGCAAATGGTAGGATTATTATTGCTTTCAACTTGGCCAAGATAAAGAGCATCAGATGTCAAATCTGCAGCTCAATATGTCCATCTGGAAGTTGAGGTACTTAATAGTTCTAGAACAATCAGCATCTCCTATATATATGTTGCTAACTTTGAATTTCAGAGGTCTGAACTATGGAGAGACTAATGCAAATTGCATGCTGGTATGAACAACCTTTGGTTAAACTATGTTCAATCAAGATTGGTGATTTTAACCACATTTTTCATCGAAATAGCCTCCAATTATGGATAAATCTCACCCCAACTTCAAATCTTCTTACTAACTTGAAAATATATCATAATCTGAGTAAAATAAGATAAACTAGAATGAAATTAAAGCAAAATGCTTAGGAAAATACTTGTTTATCATATTTCCATAGAATCCCCCACAAGATGTGCTCAACATACATAGGTACTACATCACACAATACCAAAGGACTCAACATGCTCAATGACAGATTTAGGGCGTATATAAGGAAAATTGGAGCCACTGAACTCAAGTTTGATAGAAATTTCCTAAGAAAAAAACAATAAGAATCTTGACTTATCAAAAAAAAAATTGGACAGGGCCATGGTGAATGCTCACTGGCTTAATCATTTTTCAAAAAGTTAAGCACATTTTGATCACCCTCTAGCTTCAAACCATTCCCCGGTAGAAGTCCATGTGGAGTTGTCATCTGGTCCAAAGCATTCTCCTTTCAAGTTCAACAATTACCTATTTGATCTTGATGGAAATGAGGCAACAGTTGCTAAAGGAATTAAAGTGTATTTCCATGGATTTGAAGTTTATATATGTGTGGAAGACACTTAAACATAAGGTAGTCAAGGAATAACTCAAAGCCCCTAATAGAAGACAAGCAAGCAGCACCTTGTAGAATATTAGCAATACGAGAGTTGACACTGGACGAAATCCAATCAAGAGCTTATAATGACCCAAGGGATGAATTACAAAGCAGTCAGAGAAGGAAGCCCTTTCTACTTACTGGCTATGGAATGAAACTCATCTATTCCAAAGGAAAGATCTAGAACCTTGCGGTTGGAAAATGATGACAGGAACACACTATTTTCATAATGCAAAATAGAAATAGAATCAGCTGCTTGCCTGGCCCCAATGGCTCTACCATATCTACTCAATCTAATCTCAAAGAAGTTGTTTTATCCTATTTCAAAAATTCTATTGGCTTAGAAATGGAAGTGGTACCATGCCTACAAGTCCTCAAGACCTTTATTCCCTCACTAATCAATAAGGAGCAAGCCAAATCCTTAACAGCTCCATTCACTAAGGAAGACATCAAGTTAGCTTTATGGAGTTTAAACCCTGAGAAAGCGCCTGGACCAGATGGTTTAAAAGTCAATTTCTTCCAAAAATCATGGCACTTAGTAGGTGACTAGGTATCAAAAGCTATCTTTGAACTCTTTTCCAATTGTTGCTTGCTAATTTTTTTTTATTCCAAAGAAAACTAATCCTGCTAGTTTGCATGACTTTAAATCAGTTTCATGTTGCAATATAATTTACAAAATCTTGGCCAAGACGCTTGCCTCTAGGTTGAAAAGCTCTCTTAAGGATATCATCAATCCATGTCAAGGAGCATTATACATGGTAGGAATATAGGGGACAATATCTTACTAATCCAAGGCTACCTAAGGACTATCAAGGGCTATTCAATCAAAACAGATTTCACAAAGTTTTTGATTCAACAGCATGGTCCTATATCTTTGAAGCTATGGATGTGATGGGGTTCCTTACTCTCTTTATCAACTCAATAAGAATGTACATCACATCTGTGGAGCATCCTTGTTAATGGAGAAACCACACAATTCTTTAAAGGAGGAAAGTGGTTAAGGCTGCAGGGTTCCCTTATCCCCCTACCTATTCACCATTTGTATAGAGATGCTCTCAAGATTGATTGACAAGAACATTAGAGACAGTTCTAGGTTCCTTTTCACTATAAATGCAAGAAAACAAGATGTTTCAACTTTCCTTTGCAAATGACCTCATGCTTTTGTGTGCAGCTGAACAAGAATATAAAAGGTGCTAATGGATTCCTTGAGGCATTTCAGCTCTTTATCTAGCCTAAGAATCAACACAGAAAAAGCTCCATGTATATATCTCGTAACAATCAAATCCAAGTTGACTATCTGGCCAATATTGATGGATTGAAACTTGAAGTTCCCCCATTTAAGTACCATGTAGTGGCAATCACAACCACTGGACTCACAAATAGGGACTACCAACCCCTATTCGATGTTGTCCAATGAAGAATAGGATGTTGGAGTAATAGAAACTCATGCTGGAAGAATTCAACTATTCATCTTTCTGCTTAACAACATCCATCTGCATTTATCTTGTAGCTAGCCCTTCTTAATAAGCTACAAACAAGAGATCAGCTACTTTATACCTCTATTCCTAACCATTGTTCACTATGCTCTTCGGATAATGAATCCATTAGCCATCTCTTCTTTGAATGCTCCTTTTCAAAATCAGTTTGGCTACACTGCCTTAATCACTTTCAAATGAACACAACGAACCTACCAAATCTTCAATCAATACAAAATTGGTTCAACCAAAGACAAAGCCACCGAAACATTAACCTAAACACATTTCCTATCCTGATATCTGTTGTTGTTTATAACATATGGTCTGAGAGAATGATAGCAATATGGGTCCTAAACCCATATTGACATACTCTGGGAGAAAGAGGGAGAAGGGTACGCACATAGGCCACATAGTTAGCAATATGCAGCCTAGACCCATGCTGCAATATTCTAGGAGTTTCTCTAACGCAGGGGGGGGACGAGTCAGCATACGGTTAGAGGAATCAGTTAGAAGAGAGAGAGGGTACTATATAAAGGAGAAGGGAGGG
>JANZLC010000005.1:18224490-18244498 GCA_026413385.1 Erythroxylum gracilipes | reverse complement strand
GTCATGAATGCATGTACAGTCATTTTCATGTGCAAATATTTCACTATCCACGTGGAAGAATATGCATGTATATTGCACAACAATCTAAACACTCTAGCCCTTTCTAAATTACTATTCTACCCTTCTCATCGGGGGTGGGATGTTACAACAACCTTGACATGGACAAATCATGGTTGTGAGTAAAGAAGTCACAACCGTGACATGTCAATTAATTTTTTGATAAATGATAAATTATACATTATAAATAGTTAATAATTATATCTTAAAAAAGATAAACGAACTTTTAATATATATTTAATGAAACAAATTTTTAATATATATTAAATTACCCAAATAATTTGTTAACATGACTAATTGTCTACACTATCCTTATAACTACGAAATAATTATGTACTCATTTCAATAACCACAAAATTTTAATACCATAATAAACATTAACCAGTTTCATAATAATTTTAATAATGGTTAATTTTTAACAGATATAACACAGATGTTGAGAGGAGGATAATTTGAAAGTTGATCTATAATTAGTGAAGCAATTCTATGTCTATAGAGGCATTCACGATTATGTATCATGGAGCTAACTTTCGCATTGCAAGGGAAATCAAGGTTTAACTAAGACATTATAAAGTCAAAAGTAGACCCAACTTGCAATAGTTATCATAGCAGAACATAGCATTATTTTCATTTCCAATTTAGAATTTGACACCATTAGACATGAAATCCCTCATTATGAGAATTTTACTAAAAAACCAAAACAAGGAAAACTTACATTTGATTCATTATAAGCTATGGTTCTTGACTATGTAAGTTGATTCTTGATTATGTAAGGATGAATTTGTTTAACGTTGAATCATAATCAGTGAATAATTTCTAAATCCTATTAATTAAGAGGACTTTTATTAAATGGCAAATATAGAATTAATATCGAGGTATACTTTATGTTTGGGAGAAAAAGATTCGAACCAATTAACTTAATCACAAAATTGATTAATTGCATAGCGACACGACAACAATTGTTATGTTTTGCTCAATATTTTTAGTTAGTTTGCAGTATATAACATCGAAGAGAAGGAAGCATTCTTTGTAGATTAATATAAAATAAGTTATATTAATTATTTGACCATTCAAAGTTTTTCTTCCAACCGAACTAAGCATCATAAGTAATTGTTGCTCTTGATATTTTATAAAATTTAAAATATTCCATTATGCCAAACTTAATAATTGTTGTTTTATTAATGTAAAAACAGGCAGACGTATAATTGACCTATAAATTATCTTGTTATAGGGGCTTCTATAAAATTTTAAGAACAGTAAAAAAAGACTCGTTAAAGTTGTGAGATTTACAAGTCTTTTTGGAAAACAAAAATATAGCAGGTGATCGAAAAAAGAGGATTGTTGAGTTTGCGGTTTAGTAATTTTAATTGGCTCAGTTGTGGTAAGATGTTATGGAATGAGGGTAAATGGGAATAAAGTTTTGTTAGTGGCTACTGCATAAGCATTAATATTTTGATGGTGCGTTCTACCAACGGATGATGCAAAGGAGATAAATCTCGCATTGAATGAGTTAATGTATGGTGAGGTTAAAGAAGACTTACTAGTGGACCCTATTTTTGAAGAAAATGGTGGGGTTAAAGTAAGATACCATGGTTTGCTTGAGTTAGAATGTTGTGACACTGTAAATGAAAACCTTGACGAGTGTAAGCCATCTTTAATTGTTGATCTTATGAAAGGGTCAAATCGAAAAGAAGAAACTTGGGGAAATTTTAATGATTCTTCAAAGTCCAGTGAACATACAACCGTGGTAATCATCGAAAATTCAACAAATGGTTAGATACCCTGTAATAACAATAAATATTTTAATTATAAATTAATAGGAGACAACACATTAGAAAAATAATGAGAAGAAGGTAAAAAGTGTAACATAAATGGGCTAGTAGTAATATGATGATTTATGATTAAAAATTTTAAAAAATTAGTGTTTTCCATAAAGATGTTAAAAGTGAGATAAAATAAACATAAAATAAACAAAAATTACATATATGAACAAGAAAAATATATAACAATATTACCTTCCATAGATAAGAAAACGAAGGCAACAGGTCAATTACAAACACTTTGTAAAGTCTGGACAAATAATAGATCATCATCATCATCATCATACCCAATCCGAAGTCCCGCAGTGAAACGAGGTCTGATAGCACGTAGCCTTACCCCTACTTAGTAGAGAGGCTGTTTTCGGTAGATCCACATGCAGATGTGATAGGAAAATAATGATAATGCAGGTCAAGAAAAGTAAAAATTGGTATGCAGAATATTTAAGTAAATAGAATTACAATACAAGACAAATAAGGACATACTTGATGGTTGACCTGGTCTACTAGTACCTTACACCTTGTAAAGACCGACTCCCTCTGTCGCTAGTTGCACTAGAGGTCTTTACTAAGCGACCTTGAGGGAATGACAATCCTACAATTTTAGACATCCATCACAGGAAAAACTACAACTGACCTGAAGCCTTGACCCAAGACTTACCACTCACCAAGGTATAACGGACATTTGGTTGTACTTCTTATGTGATTAGTATGAGGCGCGAGAACTTTAAAGGCTGTCATTTACCCTTATCCTATCACACCAGACTTTCCTAATTCAAGCAACTGCCTCAGTGAGAGCCAACTTTGACATATCTTTATTGATCACTTCCCTCTAGGTCTTGTAAGGCCTCCCTTTCCTCCTCTTGTATCCACTAAGGTTTATCAACTCACTACGTCGAACCGGAGCATCAGAGGGCATCTTGCGCATATGTCCAAACTACCTAAGCCTTTTCTTTCTCAGCTTATCGGCTATACTAGCCACTTGTAGTCTATCTCTCATAACCTGATTCTGTACCCTATCTATAATGATAATGTCACACATCCACCTCAGCATACGCATTTTTGCTACCAACAACTGTCACGTATGTGTACGTTTAGTAGGCCAACATTCCGCCCCATATAGCATGGCTGGTTGAATCACCATTCTATAGAACTTTTCTTTAAGTTTTACAGGGATCTTTTCATCGGGTAAAACACCTGATGCACTCTGCCATTTAGACCACCTAGATCTAATATGATGTACTATATCTTCATCGATATTACCATCCCTCTGAATGATGGATACGAGGTATTTAAAACTTGATTTCTGTGGTATGATGTCAGTGCCAATCACTACCACCTCCTCTTGTACCATTTGGCTACCTGAAAAGTTGCATTCTAAGTACTCTGTCTTGGACTTGCTCATTTTAAAACCTTTCGATTCTAACGCTCCTCTCCAACATTCTAACATGGCATTGACCCCCTCTTTGGTCTCATCTACCAGGATAATATTGTCGGCAAATAACATACACTAAGGTACCTCTCATTGAATATGTTTGGTAATTTCGTCTAACACTAATGTGAATAAGAAAGGACTTAAATCCAAGCCTTGGTGTAGTCCAACACCAATCGGGAATGCTTCCGTGTTGCCTCCTATCTTCCTTACGCTAGTCAATGCTCTGTCATACGTATCCCTAATCATTCTGATATGCGTCCTTGGAATGCCCTTTGCCTCTAGACACCACCATATGAGTTCTCTAGGAACCCTGTCATATGCCTTCTCCAAATCTATAAAAACGATATGCAAATCTCATTTTCGTTCCCTATAGCATTCCATTAGTCTCCGAAGTAGATGTATTGCTTATGTCATAGACCTATTAGGCATAAATCCGAATTGGTTGGCCGATATAGAGGCAGCTCTCTGGATTCTCTTTTCGATCACCTTCTCCCACAGCTTCATGGTATGACTTAGTAATTTGATGCCTCGATAGTTATGGCATTGTTGAATGTCTCCTTTGGCCTTGTACAGGGGGATTAACCTACTCAATCTCCATTCATCCAACATCTTAGCTGACTCGAAGATCACATTAAAGAGCTGTACTAACCACGCAATACCGACAGCTCCTATTTGTTTCCATAACTCTATAGGGATGTCATCCAGTCCTACGACCCTACCACTCCTCATCTCCTTTAAAACCTTTGTAATTTCTCCCCTTATGATCCTCCCCCATTAGTGCCCGTTTAGACATAATCCCCGACACGAGAGGTTCCCCTAACTCTATGTTGACCAATATGTCTTCGTTATATAGTCCATAAAAGTTTCTCTTCCATTTCCGCTTGATGGCTTGGGCATCTGAGAGTACCTGTCCTACTTCGTCACGTACACAACAGACTTGGTTGAAATCTGCCATCTCACTTGCCCTATCTCTCGGTATCCTAAAAATTCTTTATGCTCCTTTGACCGTATCTAAATCCTTGTACATATTCTCTTAAGCGGCTCCTTTAGCCACTGCTATAGACTTCTTTGCCTTCTTTTTTGCCAATTTATACCTCACTTTATTAATCATCTGTTGTTCCTCCGTTGCACTTGCCAACAGATCTTTAAAAGCTCTCTTTTTTGCCTTTACCGTCCCTTGGACCTCGTCGACCACCACCAAGATTCCATTTGCCCCCTCCCTGTCTTTTAGAAACCCCTAGGAGTTTAGTGGCGGTCTTTCTCACTACGGGGCTACTCCCTGCCACATCCGATTCGCATCCCCACTCACATCCCATGGTGCATCATTCCTAACCTGAGTCCTAAACTGTTCCACCATGTCTCCTTTAAGTCTTCCCCCTCTGATTTTGTGGCATGGCTTGGTAAATAGTTGTGTTCTCCATCCCTTAATTCCCATATCCAAAACTAACAAGTTATGTTGGGTTGACAGGCATGCGGCTGGAAGTACTTTGCAATCCTTGCACTATGATCTGGCGCTTTTCCTGACAAGAAGATAATCGATTTATGTCTTTGTTGTGCTATTCTGAAATGTCACCAGGCGTGCTTCGTTCTTCTTAAGAAGGAATTTACTATTACCAACTCATATGCTAAGGCCACGTCTAATAAAACCACCCCACTATCATTTCTAATGCCGTATCCGAAGCCCCCGTGAGTTCCTGTATAACCATCTGAATCGGCCTCTATATGCCTATTAAAATCCCCTTCTCAGATGATCTGCTCAGTATTAGGGATTTGTGAAAGCACCCCCTCCAACGTCTCCCAGAATGTACGTTTTTGTTGTTCGTCTGCACCAGCCTAAGGTGCATACGCATATACTACATTGAGAACCACACTGTTTACAACAATTTTTGCCATCATTATCCTATCATTGATCCTTTTGATCCCCACTACTCTGTCCATAAGTCGCTTGTTTACTAAAATACGTACCCCATTCTACTTCCACGTACTACCCGAGTACCACAGTTTGAACCCTACTATCTCCTTTGCTTTAGCTCCTGCCCACTTAGTCTCCTGAGTGCATGCTATTTGTATCTTATACTTGTCTAAAATCTCTACCAATTCTAAGGACTTCCCCGTGAGGGTCCCCATGTTCCAAGAGCCTATCCTTATTACCTCATCTCCGTCTTTATTCCTGTAAGTTTCTCGTACTGACCCGCTTGCACTAATTCCATTCGCGTGATCTAAAGGCATAACTCCTAACTCGTGTCTCTTACATTTCCCGCATGCACTAACCTAAGAAATCCTTGAAAGCTGAAACTAATAAACCCCACCATAAAAGGAAGTAAGAAAAATAAATAATAATAATAATAATAATAATAATAATAATAATAATAATAATAATAATAATAATAATAAACTCACTAAAAGGATAATAATAGTAAAATATCAATAACAATAATAATAATAAATAGTAATAATAACACTAAACTACTAATAGTAATAATAGTATTGATAATAAAAAAGATAAAGTCAATAATAAAACAACATAATAAATAAAAATAACAATAAATAAATAATAATAGCAATAAGGAAACAAATAATAGTAATAGATTAAATAATAATAACAATAACAATAATAATAATAATAATAATAAACAACTAATAATAGTAATACAATTAATAATATTTATAATAAATAGGTGGATGCCAGAAACTTCCGCAGAGAAAGATTCGTAGTTGAGAAGGGATTAGTCAAACAATTAGAATAATCAAAACCAATCGAAGAGTCGTGGACCCAATTGGACACTTTGATAAAATCCAACTACGTTTGTCAAAGCTTTGGCGCCCAGTAAACCTCAACGGTTGGGGCATGTAAGTGGAGGGGAAGTAAGGGCGATTTTAAAGTAAAAGACTTTTGCAAAAAGTTGTCGAGTCAAGTTGGAAATAAAACCAAAGGAAAGTGTCTTCTATTAATAGACTCGTCAGGTTTTAAAGCAGATTACCAACGGTTCTTCGAAGAAAAGATTGATTGCCTCTCCTACACTGTAGCAGATTTGTCGGTCGGCTCAAGGAAGGTAGCAGATGGGAAGTGTGGTGTGCCAGACTCTATACATCAGAGAGATACGTTTGAAATATCAAAGCAATTTCGTAGAACAGAGGACTCCCTCCATGGCAAACGAGAAAACAAGAACTCATTTGGATACCCACACTTCAACTAAGCTGGATACCTATGAGCTTCAACCCCCTCATAAGACTTGAAATTACCAGTACATAATACTCCAGACTAAGAAAACAATGAATAGTGCATTGAAAAATTGGGACTGACACCCATTACCACCACAAATGTCTGGGAGACATTCAAGGAGACAGCGAACATAAAAAAACATCCGGTACCAAACTCGCACAAAAAATTACAGAGGCATAAAATAAAAGTGCGCACTTGGAAACTTTGCGTTAGGGATAAGGTAGTTTCTTCGTGCCATGCGTATGCTATGATAACAATAAAAAAGTTGTTACCTTCACCAAAGTTGGTAGTGGCGTGGAGGGCAGGCGCATTCGACCCCAGCAGTGGAGGAGCAGCCACCTGTGGAAAGAGCTTCGAGAATATCGACAATCATGATAAGGTTGAGTTGACTCACCTCTCTGACCATCCTCTCCGGCGACGCAACCATCTCCAATGTGCAGGGCTATCTCCAACGTGCCGGACTGCTAAACCTTTTATTCTCTTTAAAAGTAAACACTAAAAAAGCTGTTACCTTCACCGAATCTGGCAGTGGTGTGGAGGGGAGGCGCATTTGTGTGGTTATCATGCAATCACCCACTCACTAAAGCAATCGTCTTTCACGTTTCCAGTGGACGCTGAATTCTGTGAAGAAGTTGATATGCACAACAAGGGAAATATAGAGAAACAGTGCAATAAAATAGCAAGTTCTCGATAGCCCAACAAAGTCACCATATATGGTTTCCCAGGCAATGCTTGCAGCTGATGGAGCTGCAATAAACATGGAGTAAATAGGATGCAACTCCTTTGGTAGAGCTTCACTAGTTGGCAGTCTCTGATAAAAGGTGACAAACACCACAAGATAATGTGCAAAACCAACCACCCACAAGAACTTGGTTGCTTCATTCCATCCCACCTTAGAAGCCAAGATCGCACTAACGAAGTTTTCGACAATTACAGAGGTATAAAATAAAAGTGTGCACCTTCACCAAAGATGGCAATGGCGTGGAGGGCAGGTGCATTTTACCCCGGTAGTGGAGGAGCAGCCACCTGTGGAAAGAGCTTCGGGAATGTCGACAATCATGATAAGGTTGAGTTGACTCACCTCTTCGGCCATCCTCTCCGGCGACGTAGCCATCTCCAACGTGTAGCATGACTATAATAGATAATAGATGATGAGAAAAAACATTCATGAAAGTTAAAAGCAGACCTGAAAGCCCCAAAAAGGTTAAAAAAACAAATTATAAGATAACATATGACAACATTAAATGAATTCATTGATCTACATGTAATTAAAAGGTTTTTCATAAAAAACTATAAGTTCAGTAAAGACACAATAACCTTTTTTTTTAATAAAATAGTTACTATACTTTTATGGGTTATCACAGGAGTTTCTAAAAAAATCAACATAATTGCATCAAAGAGAATTACAAATTGTTCCCAGCTTTTGCGCATGGTTGATATGGCAACTTCCAAAGTAAACGCAACTAAGTATGTGAATCTACAGCAATCAAAACAAAAGATAATCTAGAGAAATCAAAGCAAAAGATAGAATTTTGATATGATTAATAATCAAATAAGGATAAAAATTGAAAAAGATATATAATAAAAAAATTATATATGGTCACTTACAGTTTTATGAACAAAACTTCCGATAATCATAAGTAAGGCGAAACATCTTCAACCAAGAACAGTAAAGGAAGAATAAAGCTTTGTAACAAGTTTAGAAATAACAAATGTCAAAATGAAATTTAGAAAAGGTATATGTAAACAATATTGTTAATAAATTCCATTGGTTTTGAAAAATAGAAAAAAGAATTAGACATAATTGATAGAGTTTAAAAATTACCAAAACAGGCTTAGAACTTTCACTGTAACCTGCTAAATAAGTAACCCCTTCTGTGAGTTCAACAGAAAATTTATCTGCTGTTAGCTTCTCTACATTTCAAAACAAAAAAACAACAATAGAAACTAAAAAAATAATATTGGGTACAGTCTCAAGCAATATTTGTTGTAATTTATTTTGGATAAATCAACATTTATTTATAATGGAAGAAATAAAAAGAGGAATGATTTTTAAAAAAAAAACTTAAAGAGTCAGAAGAAAGTGTATAAAAATTATTATAGCAATACTGATAACTATGCTTTCTCTCCAAGAAAGGCAAGCCTTCAAATTTTTTGCAGCCAACTTAATGTTGTCACCATTAGCTCTCAGGAATCATTCAATACAATTCTTAGTATAAAATTTCTTTTATTATCAGTAGAAAATGATGTTAACTATAACATTGCTTCTTCCTACTTAAAAAAAATGAAACAATAAAGAAAGAGAAATATCTTACCTGGTTTTGTGATAGAGGAGTTTTCTTCAATAGATACTGGATAACAACTTTATTTTTTCTGAATCAATTGGGAAAGATCTTTAACCTGATGTACAGTTTCTTTGTTACTCATTTTGAACAAGTAAAACAAGACGAAGGAACATAGTTAGAATGGAATGGAATTGTTGAGAAACAAAATTCAAAATAAAAGTAAGGCATTTGTTAGAAAAATTCAAAACATATTAAATGTTTATTAAAGCTAAATTAATTATTTGCAAATTTCATTTGTAACAACCAAATCGTGTTTAAATAGTTGGTGTATCTATTGGAAGATTGTCTATCATTAAAATTGGCGCCGAATTTTTTGAAACGTTATGCTTTCTGAGCGTATTTCTGCAAAAAATTAGTTAATGTTGTTGATGAAAAAGAATTGAATTATGACTTGTCTGAAGTATTTAAAAAGTGTTTTTTTAATCTTTTCCTAACAAATTTGTTGTAATAACGACTTAACCTATATTCTTATTCAAATGGGTAAGAGAAACCCGAGTAGCTTGATTTAGTAAACACATTGTTAACAACAAAAATCAAGGAAAAGAATTTAAGAAGATTCTTCCTAATCTCATTAAGAAGAAATATCCTTTGAAATTCATCGCGTTCCTGTCGAAACTGTTGGATTTGAGCTTTAAAATGAGCAGCAATTTTAGAGCCTTAAAAGGAGCTTTGTTGGTTTTATGTATAAACTATTGTTGAAGAAAGATTAACGAAAGCAAGAGAGATTACAAGAGTCAAGGAGGAGACGGACAAAACATATTCATTTATTCGGGTCGATAGGTTTTCATTTAATGCCACAGAATGGAAAATTTATCGCCAAAATTTATTAATGCGGCTCGCAATTGAATCGATAGGTTTTATTTATTGCCGTAGAAAGGAAATTTTATTGCTAAAATTTATTAACGCGTATCGATTAGCGATTTCTATCAGTATTTTTATTTAAAAGTTAATATAATAAATAAATAAATAATAATTTATAAATAAGAATAACATAAAAATAACAATAAAACTTAATAAACAAAATGTAATAATAATAATAATTGCTAGACAAAAGAGATTGATTTATTGATTAGTTAGGTTGATAGCTGTTTATTTAGCGATGCATAAATAAAGAAAATTTATTACGTTTGAGATTTGGGTGGCTGCCAATTGATTAGGGAAGATTTGTGTGAGCATTTATATTTAAAAGTTAATGGAATAAATAAATTAATAATAATTTATAATTAAGAATAATATAAACATAACTATAAAATTTAATAAATAAAACCCACGGTTATAACCAATAATTTACAACCATGCATTCATAATATAAAGTGAATAAATAATAATAATAATAATAATAATAATAATAATAATAATAATAATTTATTATTATTATAAATTACAATGATGACTAACAATTTATAATTAATAATTTTAATAACTATAATAAATATTCAACAACATTTACATAAATAATAAACTTACAAAATAACAATAAAAATTAATAAATAGTCAAACACGAGGAATAAGTCACAATATGATAAGAGTTAAGAAAGAAAGAAAAAAGAAATAAAAGTTAAAAAGTGACTCTTGTAGTTGCGGGCGTGAAAAAGTAAATCGAATAAATAAATTAATAATAATTTATAACTAAAAATAACATAAACATAACAATAAAAATTACACTATAAAAACTACGATTGTGACCATGCATGCATAATATAAATTGAATAATTCGTTACTAACAATTAAAAATTAATAACTATAATAATTATAATTAATAATTAATAATATTAAGTAAATATTAAAAAGCACACCTAAGGCTCTATATAACAGTTACATAAATACATAAGAAAGATAAAAAAACTCACAGGATAACAGTAAAATTATTAAAAATTAATAAATAGCAAAACACATAGCTGTAACGTATATAACAGTTACATAAATACACAAGAAAGATAAAAAAAACTCACAAGATAATAATAAAATTATTAAAAATTAATAAATAGAAAAACACATAGTTGTGACAAAAATGTCTAGGGTCGTGCATATATATATGATATAAAAGTTAAATAAAAAAATAAAAGTTAAGAAGTCACGCCTCTAAGTAATAACTCACTGGCGTGACGATGAGTAGATAAATTTTTTCATTAATGATATAAGAAATTTTTAATCAATATTTAATTTAAACTATAAAAAAGAAAATAAATGTATAAAGAATTAATGTGTTCTTTATATAATCAGTAAATAAACTTTTTAAATTAACTGTGTAATTATTTTAAATTAAAATATAATTTAATTAATTATCCTATTAAGTAAAGTTAATTTAATGGAATAATTAATTATTTCGTAATTAATGAGCATTGTTATTATTATAACTTGTTAAGTTACAGCCTTGCATATGTACATACTATATTATAATTAACCAAACAATTAATTATCATTTAATTAATGAATTAAATAATTATTTTTTAATTAATTGATATTATTATTATTATTATTATTATTATTATTATTATTATTATTAATCAGGTTCTGAATTGTCAAGTTATAATTTTTGATTTAATTTTTTTATGAATCATTGAATAAATTTTGTAATGTATTATTTTGTAATTAATGGGCATTATTATTATTATAACTAATCACGACTGTGACTTGTTAAGTCGCAGCCGTGCATATGTACATATGTACATAATATATTATAATTAATCACTAAATAAATATGTTATTTAATGATATAAGAAACTTTTAATCAACTACATTTTTTTGACGATATTTAATTTTAATATGTATATGTGTATGCCTTTGTTTTTTTATATAATAATAGGGGCAGAAGTCACGGTTGTAAATAATAACTCAAAGCTGTGACGATGACACGAAACCCAAAAGAATGGGAGTCATCGGATTTAAGAAGTAACAGCTGTGAATAATAACTCGAAAACTTAAAAAAAAAAGACAAGAGTCTTCGGATCATTTGGACGGCATTAATAGGCATTATTATTATTATTACTAATCACGACTGTGACTTATTAAGTCACAGCCATGCATATGCGTAGACTATATTATAATTAACCAATCAAATAATTATCAATTAATTAATGAATTAAATATTTTTTAATTAATTGATATTATTATTGTTATTATTAATCAGGTTGTGAATTGTCGACTTATAATATTTGTTATGAATCATTGAATAAATTTTGTAAAGTATTATTTCGTAATTAATGGACATTATTATTATTATTATTATTATTATTATTATTATTATTATTAATCACAGGTATGACTTGTTAAGTCACAGCTGTGCATATGTACAAATATACATAATATATTATAATTAATTAGTAAATAAATTTGTTTATTAAATTAACTAAAAAATTTTAACGATATTTAATGTCTGTGTGTGTGTGTGACAGGTGACACGTCTTTCTCTAATAATAATAGGGGTAGAAGTCACAGTTGTAAATAATAACTCACAACTGTGACGATGACACGAAACCTGAAAGAATGGAAGCCGTCGAATTTAAGAAGTAACAGCTATGAATAATAACTACGAAAACCTAAAAAAGAAAAAGACAGGAATTGTCGGACATGAATGGGCAATATTATTATTATTAATAATCACGGCTGTAACTTGTTAAGTCACAGCCGTGCATATGCATATACTATATTATAATTAACCAACCAATTAATTATCAATTAATTGATAAATTAAATATTTTTTAAAATTATTATTGTTGTTGTTGTTGTTGTTGTTAATTAGGTTGTGAATTGTCAAGTTATAATTTTTGTTATGAAGCATTGAATAAATTTTGTAAATTATTATTTCGTAATGAATGGGTATTATTATTATTAGTACTAATCACAGTCGTGCATATGTACATATATACATAATATATTATAAGTAATCAGTAAATAAATTTGTTTTTTTAAATCAACTAAAATTTTTTAACATATATATATATCTGTGTGTGTGTGACAGCAACATGTCTTTGTTTATTTTTAATAATAATAGGGGCAGAAGTCACGGTTGTGAATAATAACTCACAGCTGTGACTCAAAACCTAAGGAGCCCTCGGATTAGTAACGACTATGAATAATAACTACGGAAACCTAAAAAAAAAGACAAGAGTCGTCGGATCATTTGGACGGCAGGATGAAATTTTGTGTTCGTCCATTCCGTTCGTCCTTAGTATTATATACTTAATAATAATATTTTTGTTTCAAAACTTTGTATTTATTTAAATAATAATATCATTATAAATAAATAGATAAATTTTACAAATTTTTGTTTATTTAAATAATTCAAGTATAAAATTTATTTAGAATTGGGAATGGTATTGCTACTTATCTTTGGCTGGACCCTTGGTATCCGAGTGGAATCCTATTGGCTCAATCGACTTCGCGGTTGATTAATGGGTCGGATCTCCCTTTGAATGCCAGAGTTTCAGATGTTATTTGATGCGAGGAATGGAGGTGGCATCATGTAAATGTGGAGCCTATTCGTTCCCTGTCTCCCATTCCTTATAATCCCGATCCTTCCAGTGAGGATAGCCTAGAATGGCTAGCCAGCTCTTCTAAGCGGTATACAAATGATTCAACTTATAACTACTTGAGATCGACCCGCCCAACTGTGCCTTAGTATCCCTTAGTTTGGCATAAGGGGAATAGCCCTCGTTGTTCCGTTATCCTTCGGTTGGCTTTCTTAAACAAATTGCACACTAGGGATAAGCTCCAGTTCCTCCACACCCCCAATCGTTTCTCCCTGTGTGTTATGGGTTCTGAGACTATTGACCATCTTTTCTTTCAGTGTGCCTTCTCCTAATTGGTTTGGGCCAATACCCTACACCACTTTCACCTAACCTGTTTAAATTTCCGTGATCTTCCTGCTGTTTTACAATGGGTTAACCAGTTGACTATAGTTTCCACTAGTGATTTTTAGACCTTTTGTTTTGTCCTGTCAGTTGTTGTGTATAACCTGTGGTATAAGCGAAACCTTCTCACCTTTCGTGATGAAGCTTCGGATATAGGGCGGGTTTATCTCGCAGGTGATCTTACAAGCTATGGAGCAGCTCCGCCTAAACACTGAGGGAAGGTAAATATGTATGTCTTTGGTTTATTGTTATTTCTTTTGCTAATACTGCAGGTTCAGGGCCTTCTCTGGGTCAATGAGGAGGAGGGGTTTCATTCCCTCCTATTGGTGTTGAGCAAGATTCCAGGTGGTGTTTCCTTTTCCGTGAAGGTATTGCTAGATGATTGTGTTTTCTGGTGGGGTTCCTGGCTGTGGATGTAGCATTGGTTTCTGGTTGTTGTAGTTTTATTGCTGGTCATTGTATGCCAGTCTCTTAGTTGTTGGGGAGATTATGTATTAGGGTTTTAGTTTAGTACTGTCAGGTTGCTTGAGAGGAGTTGTCTCTCTCTCTGCTTTGTGTTTGCACCTTGGTTTTCTCATTCGTGTAACTTCTGTAAGTTGTGGTTTCTAGAACATCTCTAACTGTGTATATAATTTTTTCATATTTGTATAAAATTTTTCTGATTTACCAAAAAAAAATAGTAAAATAGCTAAAACCTCAATTGTTTTCAAAATTAAATTTTTTTTATATAAATGAACATTTAAAGTTTAAAAATATTTTTGTACTTTAGAAAAATATTTTCGTACTTTAGGCATTCATTTGCTTCCAACATAACTACATCAACTAATACTTAGAATATCATGTTGGCGATAATAAGAACATTTTTAAAAAAGTGGTACAATGAGAGTTTCCTCCACTTTAGTCCATTGGTTTGATTCTACAATGGTAGAAATATTTGTATGTTCTACTTCCTCAACTCGTCTAACTTTTCTTCTTCATCATCCTTAGTCTCTTATACCCAAAAATTTTATTTTTCTTCATGTGTTTACTAGTTCTAGTTTTCTCTCTAATATGGTTTCTTCTTGTTTCCACTCTTTCTTGCTCCTCCTGGCTTCATGCTTCTTTTATCTTCGCTTCGTTTGCTCCTCTAATTTTTCTAAGTCATACTCTTATTCTCATTTTTTCTTGGCCTTCATATTTTCCATATCGCTAATTTGTCTTCATTTTGTTCTCGTTTATTTTCCTTACCATTTTTAGTAATGATATTTCAAGTTTTCATTTACTAGTTCCTTTATTTTCTTTTCCTAGTATTATGGCCTACCAAACTCCATTTAGCCTCAACTTCTAGTTTCTTGGCTTCTCCTTTATCTTTTTCTCATCATCTTCCTTCTAATACTCTATATTCAGTAGTTCAAGATTCTCCCACCCTTGCTAATGTCCTTACTCCTCCTCAAATTTTGGCTTTTAGCCCCAAATCTTTTACTCTAAAAAACAAATTCTTAATCATAGTTGTCCAATAACTCGCTTGCACATTTTTATGCCTCCCTCTTTAGAAGCTGATCAATGAATTATTACTCCTTCTCTTGAGGTTTTTAGAGAAGAAGCAACTAAATGAGATTCTACATTGATTAATTTTTCTTTGACAAAAGGCAGACCTTTTCATCTTTAAGCTTCTACGCTCATAAGCATTAAAGAGTTTTGGTTTGGAAGATCTGAACATGGCATGTTTCTATTTAAACTTAGTTCTTCTCTCAGTGCTCCAAAGATTCCTGAAAATGGACCATGACATTTTAATAATATGCCAATATTTCTCCATAATGGATAACTGCAAATTTAGCTCCAAGAGGTTAAGGCTAACCAAATGCCTATTAGGATTAATATTTATATCATACCTTCAGAATATTAGACAATAAATAGCCTAAGTCACCTAGTAAGTTTTATTGTCAAATCAATAGGTATGGATGAGTCTATAGCTATTATAAAAAGGATTACTTATGCTGGAGTGTATATGTTTGTTGACATTAAACAAGAGCTACCATATTTAATCTTTTAAAGAGGATGAATGAAGCATATGAACTTTATATGGATGTCGTCTTGATTTTATATCAATTAAGGCTTTTAGCTCATTATATTGGCAAGAAATAGAAGTGAACTAGTAAGAAATTCATTAAATAAGACTACTTTTATTTAATAAGGCTTAGTAATCCAATTAACAACTCTTTAACATCAACTCAAAAAGTTTCAACTGTAGAGCATTCTCAAATTCCCACTAGCAATGTTTTAACTTCTAAATAAACAATTGTCTTTGGTGACGTTACTTCTTCTATTCAAGATTCACAACTTATAGGGTAGGCTATGCTTCAATATTTACCCTTTCAATTTCAGCCCCTGAGAAAGGGGATTAAGGTAGGAAGGAAGATCTTATAAATGGAGACACTTATTATCGTACAACGATTCATCCTTTATCTATTTCCAATACTGAGGTGGTACCATAAGAAAAGGAAATCTTAAATACAAATTACCCACCTTTCTAGTTCTCCAGCTCTTGTTAGTGTTAATTATAAGGATGGTTTTAAAGTCAAAACAAGAAGGAAATATAAGAAGAAGAACTATGTGTCATCCCCATCTTCACCTTACTCTTAATTATAAATATTTTATATTGGAATGTTAGGAGCTAAATAACCCCTAAAAGGAACATCTCCTAAATGATTATCTGAAAGAGTTAAATCAATTTCTTTTTTTTCTTTTGGAAACTAAGCTAAAAGAAGTGAGAATTAGTAAGCTCAACATATTCAATCATAAGTTCCTTGTTATTACAAACCATTGCCTACATTATAATAACATAATTATTCTCCTTTAAACCTAATAAAATTAAATTTATGAGCTCTATCATAATATATTAGGTGCTTCATTTGGACTTTGAACTATTCAAAGAAAGAACTCACTTTCATATAACCTTTTTATATGCTTTTAATATTGTATTTTAGAGAACTTCACTTTAGAGTAAGCTGATGGAGATTTCCTCTACTATGAATGGCACATGAATGATGTTTAGGACTTTACTAACACATCATATCATTTAGATGTTGAAGGAAATTCTTCATTAATGAATTGTATTGCATATCCAATATAGGCATCACTGTTCCTCAAAATCTAAGGACAAATTTTCTTATGGAGTAATAAGTAATAAGGGAGGTTTTTTAAAGAATAAACTTGATAGAGTTGGGGTAAATAGTCATTAGTTGAATAGCTTTCTAGAGAGTTTAGCTTCATTTAAGAATATAATATTTTCTGATCACTCACTTATATTCATTAATGGTTTAAACTTGAGATAAAGGAGACACTCCCCTTTTAAGTTTAATAATGTCTTAATTAATGATAATAGGTTTGAGGATGCTATATCTAAGGGCTTGAGCCACCACTTTAAGTCGTATAAATCTTTTATTTACTTAAGGAAGTTACAATAGATTAAGAACGAGCTTAAAGCTTTGAAATAGGTAAAATAAAAAGACAATCAGGTGTCTATTCTTTCATCCAAGGATAAACTTGTTGAGGTAACAGTTGCTATATCAAGATCCTACAAATCCTTTAAGACCATTAGAGGAAAAGAGGGCCTTATTTGATTATATGCAAATCGTTGAGATGAAATAATCTATATTTAGGTAGAGGTTAACAATTTAATGGCTTCAGCATAGGATGGGAATTCTTCCTTTATCCATAAATATATTCTTTTATAGAGGAAAATCAATAGACTTTCTTCCCTTTAGAAACATGATGGAGCTGTGATATCCTCTCATCCTAAATTATTAAAGGAGTCTTATGAGGTCCCTAAAATTCTCCTCTAATTATACTTCTTTAGTTAAGTTACTGCAATTAGTCATCACTAATAGAACTTCAGCGACTAATGCATATATGCTGATTAGGCCTATTATATAATCTGAAATAGAGGATCTCTCATTTCTCTCTATCCAAATGAGGCCTTGGGTCTTGATGACATAAATGCATTGTTTTTCAATAAATCATAACACTTGTTGAAATAGTTAGTTAATGGAGTTATCATATAATTTTTTTAACAATGGGAGCATGTTGAAGGAAATTAAGAAATTTTTCATTAGTTTAGTGCCAAAGATCCCTAACCAAGTTCCTTGAAGGATTTCATGCTTATTTCTTATATCTAAAAAATTGTAAAGCTTTTGGTCTTAAAGCCCAAAGGAGTGCTTCAGCCTTTGATAAATCAAATATAAAATGCATTTATAACAAGTAGGCAATTTGGGGATAATGTACTTTTGGCCTAATAGTCTTTAAAAATTAGGAACATTCCTTTAAGATTTGTGATATGAAAATGAATTTTAATAAGGCATTTGACTCAATTGATTAGAGATTCATCATTAAAACTTGACACGCTTTAGGCTTTCCTCCTAGATTTATCAATTAGATCACTCGATGCATTGCTATTGTCTCACATAGTTTACTAGTTAATGGTGTATCTATTAGATTCTTTAGTAAAACTAAAGGGTTAAAGCAATGGGATCCTTTAACTCCCTTATTCATTCACCTTTAGCATGGAAGTTTCATTAAGGCTTAATAGTCATATGATTAGTTAGGAGAAGAACTGATGAATGCCTTAAGGTGTTTTAAGGAGATATCTACTTTAAAGATATAGAAAAGGAGAAGTTATGCTTTTATTTTTTATAATTGTTGTATATTATACTCCCTAGATCACTAATTTGATAGGGCTTTAAATAAAGTAGCTTCCATTCACTAATCTTGAGGTTCATATCTCTTATAAGAGGCTTTCTTATAGAGATTTCTTCTCTATAATAGAGAAAAATTAATGGATTAATAGCTAGTATAATAATAGTCTTTCATTTGATGGTAGGGTGAAATACATCAATTTTATTATGAATTCTAGGCATATATATTGGTCCTTACATATTATATTACCAAAGAGCTTGTGAAAACAATTACGAAGATGCTGAGGAGCTTTTTATAGTCTGATAACTGATAAGTGCATGATTGACTATATATTTACCCCATAATTCTTAGTTATGATGTACTTAAGATACTTATTTTGGTTCATATTTTGTTTTGGGTACAAGTTAGAGGAACAAGAACCAAAATAAGCTAAAAACAACATATCATTAGAGCCTTTCTATTGGTGTTCAATTTACCTTCGTGGAAGCAAGTAGGAAATGAATTACAGTGAATATAGGACAAATAATTCTAGAAAAGAAGTTATTGCAACTTACACGATCATATATGAGCCTATATAACTCACTATAAGTGTGTAGGAGCATGAAGATGCATTTTCAGCCACTTTTACAACCCACACGGTCATGTAAGTGAGCTATAATGAATGTGTAAGTTCACGATTCTTGCAATTTTCACACACACAGTCACCTACACACTTGTGTAGCTAAATTTATATTATAATGGAACCATAATTTTTACTATAAAAGAGAATTTAAGAGACCAAATGAGACATGAAAGGGGGCAATTTGAACTAGAAGGATGAGGCTTAGCCGTAAGGAGGTAAACTTCATCCTTCCGGTTCAAAGGGGGTATCAAGGTTAAAAAACATGTTTAGGCATTGAATAATCTAGTGAAGTTGTTCTCACTTTCTTTTGGAATTGATTATGTTATTTTATGATTAATGTTTTGGTATTTATGTATGAATGATTTAGACACTCCAAATATATTTTACATGTATGAACCTATTGTCAGAATCTAAATTGCAATATGTAATCATTATAACCTTAATTCATTTGTGGTAAATTAATGTTCGCGCATCATTAGGTATAACATAATATAGGTTAAATGACCTGAGATTATATGGATATTACTTAGATTAACATGTTTTCCTATTACATAATACGGTTGTCACACTAAATCTAGAGAGCCTATTATAGGTTATTTGATAGCTAGACCTAATTAAGGGGCCATTTGGTTCCACTTCTATTTTTTTGTTGTTATTTTTGGTTTTTGTTTCCTATTTTTTGTTTCTGTTTTTTTCCTAAAAAACGAAAACCTGTTTGGTTAAGATTTGTAATATAAAAACTGGAAACAAAAACCTGTTTGGTTGAGATTTCTAATAAAAAACTAAAAATAAAAAATGTGATTGGTTTTATTATCATGTTTTTATTTTTTGTAATTATACTATTATGTGTAATAATTATAATATAATACATAATATTTTAAATTAATTAATTATCATTATAGCTGAAATTAAATATATGCAAATCAAATATTATTAAAAAATTACACATTAATTGTATATAATAAAATTACATAAATTAGAA
>JANZLC010000005.1:18199717-18214752 GCA_026413385.1 Erythroxylum gracilipes | reverse complement strand
ACCGTCGGTCTTCTAAGAAAATTTCCTATCTTTCTACACCTGATTCACCAGTATTTATTTTATTTCCAAAAACATGGCTTAAATCAAAGTGTAGAGATCGGTCGTCCAAGTCTGAGTATACTTTATTAATTTTGCAATATTAGGAGCTACGGAGCTCCGATTGCGGCGAATCTAGTTTTACATTAAACTAGAGTTAAAATGCTACAAATTTTCTATGAAGAACCCGAGTGGCGATTCAGCCCCCTAGATTTTCAAATTTTGTCTTGCAGTCTGTAGAGGGCCAGTTTTGCAGGTTTTCTTTAAGGTAATATTTTAATCATAACTTCTTCGTTTCAAGTCCAAATTGAGTGATTTCAATTTCGTTGGAATCGTTAGAACCGAGGGATCATTTTTATTAAAATGCCAACCCAAATCTTCTAACTCAATTTTTCTCTCCTGATTGTGGTCATTGTGTGTTCGGTTGGGCCTTCTATGCCGTATGGGTCTGAATGTTGGGCCTCGGAGACGGGGTCCAACAGTAGGGCTGTTGTTGTTCCGTTGCAGGTCTGCTGGTAGCCTCCGACGTTGGGATGGACCAAGCTGAATGTGGATGGAGCTGTCGATCCATTGACTGGGGCGGCTGCTGCGGGTGGTGTCTTACGCAGCACCAATAGTTCGTGGCTGGCCGGTTTTGCTCACAATCTTGGCATCTGTTCGGTTACTAATGCGGAACTATGGGGGTTGCTCGATGGATTGCAACTTGCTTGAAGTATGGGCATCAACAAGGTCGAGGTTGAGAGTGATAATATGTCGGTGATTCAATGGCTCAACAATCATATTCAGGCGAGTACAGACAATGCACTCATCTGTAGCATTCGAGAGCTGATGTCCCGCAGTTGGCAAGTCACGATTTATCACGTTTTTAGGGAGAAATGCTACAGCTGATGCTATGGCTTGAATCAGACCTGAGGTGTCTTTGGGTGTGGTGGTTTTTTAACAGCCCCCGGAGGTTATACTGCACACTTTCAATGATGATCGCATGGGTGTTAGTCGCACTCGACACTTCAATCTTGTTATTAGCTCTAGCTAGTTGTTAGCTTTTTTACTTACCAAAAAAAGATGATTTTGAAGGAAAGTAATACTTCCAAGTGCTTTTCTTCCCTACATGTTAATTCCATCATTCCTTCCGTGGAACAACTCATTCCGTAATGTTAACATCGAGAATAAAGAAGAAGATTCTTCATGCACTTATAGGCTTTGGACATTATGTAATGTTAAAATCGAGAATAAAGAAGAAGATTGTTCGTGCACTTATAGGCTTTGGAATCATTTGAAAGTTAAAGCCTTAACAGATCATGCTAAAAGATTCTTTAGGCTGCACCCCTGCTGTTATTCACTTATTCTACAAGATTTCCTTTCACATAACAATAGTGTGGGATGCATGGTAACTATTTCATTAGTTTTGTAGAGGTTTTAGTAAATGTTTCCTTTTCAGGCTACGATTTTTCAATCACACACATACGTTTATATGGAATATATTCGTCTTTTCACCTAAAAAAGTTGTAAAACTTTTTAATTTTTTTGGGTCAAAATGCTACGTTTCAGCTTAATCATGGTATTTTATACATGTTTTGTTAATATTGTTTCTTTTACCATCAATTACTTACCACATAATAATGAATCTTCTAATTGGTAATATCGTTTCAATTGTAACTAAATGAAATCGCAATCCTGTGAGCAAGTGTTCTAGATTGATTGATCTGTCAAGTTCTGCAATCAATTCTCAACTCAAAGCCATATACATATTAATCAAGTTAAGTAATCTTCGTTATGGTCATATGGGATTAATTTCAATGGAGAAGTTCTAGAATAGGTGCATAGTTACGGTGGAGGTTTATAATTTTGATTGCTAAGATTCAGTTCTTTGCTCAGATTGCAAAGACAATCATTTTAATTCACTTAACGAGAATACTACTATAACAGAAATGTAGTAATTTAAATTGACCTGAACACTACAACCACACAGTTAAATAAAAAAAGAAATACTTGAGCGTGATGAATGAATACGCAATAGCAACCGAAATTCGTACCCATAAAAACCAATCACAAAAATTTCCAGTTACATGAGGATGAGTTAATTGTGTTTAAATATACTTTAGAGGAAATAGTTCAGAAAGCAATAAATGGAAGTCCTTGGCACATTCAAGGGAATTCAATTTTCCTCAACAAATGGCACCCAAGTGTTAAACTAAATAGAGGCGGAATGGAATCAGTGCCTATATGGGTGGATTTTCATAAAATACCACTTGAATATTGAGGTACACCTATATAGGAGGTAGGGGAGAGTTTAGGATTTAAGCAAAACCTAATGGAAAGCCTTAAAAAAAGGAAGAAAGTTTAAGAGGAAAAACTCAGGTGGAAAGAAGTGAACATAAAAGGGTTAATATAGAATGTTAGAGGCCTCAATGGCCTGAATAAACAATTAGTAGCGAAATATTTTTTTTGGTAAAAGAAGCGAAAGATTTTGTTAATAGTAGAAAACTAAATTTTGTTGGATTACTAGAAACCAAGATTGAAAGAGACTTAGTGGAAAAAGAGTTTATGGTTTCCTGAAAGAAGTTAGAGAGTTTTGATAAACCATGAGAAACATCATTATGTTAGAATAATAATGGCATTCAACCTGACTATAATTGGGCTAGTAAATTAGTCATGCACAGATCAAGTTATTTATTGTGATTTGATTGAGATTAGCTTGAAAAACTCTGTTAGGCTATTTATGATCTATGCCTTAAATCATAGTTTCTACCCATGGGAGGAAATAAGCAAAATGAATAGCAGTGTGAGAGGCTCTTGGTCCTTAGTAGGAGACCTCAACTACATCCTGAACTACAAAAGGGGATTGGTTTTTGATGAAAAAGTTGGATAGATGCTTGGTCAATATACAATGGATCCAACAATTCCAAAGGAGCTTAATGATTTTTGGGGAACAAATTACTTCAGATCATAGCCCTATCTTCATAGACTACAAAACTAAACAAGAAAAGAGGAAACCGCCTTTTAGGTTTCACAATTCCCTACTAAAACACCTCAATTTCATAGAGGTAGTCCAAAAGGGTATGAAAATTAAGATTCAAGGATCCAAAAACTACACCTATTTACAAAAACTGAAAGTTATAAGTGGAATTTGAGGGAAATTATAAAGAGAAATATTGACCCTATGATCCTTATGGAGTATAATGCACTGGAAGTGCTAATACAATGTCAAAGGGAAGCCATGATCAAACCTGGAGATAGTAGGATAAAAAAGCAAGAAGCTAAGCTACTAAAGAAGTATAATGAGGCTTTGGAGATCCTAAACTCATTATTAAAGAAAAAATCAAGAATAACATGGCTCAAAGAGCTTGAAAGATGTACATGTTACTAATTTAATTCCATTCAAGCCAGGATGAACAAAAACTAAACAAATAATTAATTGATGATAAGGGCAAACAAATCTTAAACTAAGAGAAGCTGAAGAGGATAGAATATGATTATTTCAAGAAGTACCTTGGAATAAAACAAGAAGTAGAGGAAGTTCCATAAGAGGTGCTAAGGAATATAGGACCTATCTCGAGGTAAGACAAATAGGAACTTATTGACAAGTTACAAAGGAGGAGATAAAAGAAGCTTTGTTCTCTATACACCTAGATAAAGCTCCAGGGCCTGATGGATTCAATGGTAGGTTCTTCCAACACACTTGGGAGATCATAAAGGATTGTGTTGTCAGTGTAATCATGGATTTCATGAAAAAATGAAAATCTTGAATAGAGAAACAACACATATATTATTTTGATTCCTAAAACTAATCATATAAGTAGATTGAACAAATTCAAACCAATCTCGTGCTGCAATGTGGTGTATAAGGTTATCTAAAAAATCCTAGTAAGGAGAATGATAAAATGTCTTGATAAAATAGTAAACACTGTTGAGAATGCAATTATGAGAGAAAGGAACATAACAAGTAATATACTGCTAATTCAAGAATCGTTTAAGGATTATAATTTAAAACCATCAATATAAAGTTGCACAATGAAGATTGATGTTGCTAAAACATGTAACTCAATAAGCTAGAAGCTTGTATGCAGCATACTAAAGTAACTAGATTCCCAAGCATGTTTGGAATTTAGATTATAGAATGTATCTCAACCCTTTCCTATTCCATTTAGTTATGGAAAACCAATAATGCACTTTAATATAGGTAGAGGTTTAAGGAAAGGGGACCTCTTGTCCCCTTTACCTTTTTGTACTTAGAATGGAGGTGTTATATGTCATAAAAGTTGGAATGGAGGTGTTATATGTCAAGGAACCCAGATTTTACGTACCATCACAAATGCAAAGGTATAAAAGCATATCACCTTACTTATGCTGATGATGTATTACTGTTTTGCAGAGAAGAAAAAGCGTCAATAACCTAATGTTGGACTCTTTAGAGAAGTTCCAAGCTATCTCTAGATTGAAATTGAATTAAGCAAAAAGCTGATTTTACCTCTTCGCAAATGTTAACACTGAAGTAACAATCATGGCAATGGAGTTAGGATTCAAACATGCAGCTCTTCCTATAAGATATTTAGGTATTCCTATATCTTAGAAGAAAATCAACATGATGGATTGTATACCACTTATGGATGCATTCAACTAAAGAATCAATCACTGGTGCAATAAATTCCTACCTTACAAAATTACATAGCCTAGTACTAGAACATGGTAGAGAAACAATAGGTTAAAAGAAGATGGTATGAGTTTTTAAACACTAGATTATAAAGTTTATAAAGGTTGTTAGATAGTGAGATGTCTTTCAGTTTATCCAAGGTTTTTAAGCCTTGTTTAATAGCTAACTAGACTATGAAGGAGGTCTTGAGGCATTTGGTAAAGAACTAGATTAGTCTTTATAAAGAATTTATGTTGGATAAGTTTTGTCTTCTTATTCCTATTTAATGAGTATATAGATAAAATATTTACATAAAATCTCCTAAAAACAACACTTAAAGATATGCAAAATCTTTACATCCTAAATTTATGCATATCTTATATATTCCAATACTCTCCTTCAGGTTGGCACATGGAGATTTTAAATGCCCAACTTGAGAAGAAGATATTCAAATTAACCCTTGTCAAGTGTTTTCATTAGTATATTAGTGAGCTAACTGTAATTACAAACATGTCATATGATAATATTTCTAGACTAAATATAATCATTGATGTAATGACAATCAACATCAATATGCTTAGTACGCTCATCGAAAATAGGTTTTGAGGCAATATAAAGGGTTGCTTGATTATCAGAATATAACCACATAGGCTGTGTATGTTTGATCCCTAGCCAGCGTAAAAGCTCTTTAAGCTAAAACAACTCAAAAGTTTTTGTAGCCATCGAATGATATTCTCCTTTAGCAGATGATCGAGATACCAAGTTTTGTTCCTATGTCTTTTAAGAAATAGGAGAAGTAACCAATATAACAAAATGTCCTGTTAATGATCGCCGATGAGAGGATAACTAGCCCAATCAGAATCACAATATGTATACAACTGGAGATCACTATCCAATCATAGAAAAATACCTTGCCTAGGATGATCTTTAAGTAACAAACCACTCTTAATGTCACATCCCAACGTTCCACCTAGGGAACTTGCATGAATTGTGTAGAATATACACAGAATAGCTCAATTTGAGTCACCTAATGGTCAGTTAAATCAAATGCTCCATTAGATGATAGTACCTTTCGGGATCATCAAGTATCCACCTGGGGGCCAACACGAGCTAATGATTTTTTTCTATCAAAAAATCAATAGGTTTAGCACCTAATAACCTAATTTTAGTGACAATATCGAGCTCATAGTTATGTTAGCATAAGAAAATTCCCTGTTGACTTATAGCCATCTCAAAATCAAGGATATACTTCAACACACCTAAGTCTTTCTTATGAAAAAAATGACTAAGATAGAACTTGAAAATGGCTAAAAGTTCAACATCATTGCCAACAATAATCAAATCATCAATATACACAAGCACAAACATAATAACTACCCCTTTTTGAAAATAAACAATGTATAATCAATATAGGATTGAGTGAAGCTATACGTTTTGAGTGCAGTAGCAAGTTTAGAAAACCAATTTCAGGGCGCCTTTCATAGGCTATATGGAGATTTGAGGAAATGACAAACCTTATATAGATGAGTAACAACAAAGCCAGAAGGAAGCTTCATATACCAATATCACAATGAAAAAAATGCATTGTAAATGTCCATTTGACGTAATTCCCAATTTTGTGCAGTTGCAATAGACATAAATGTTCTCACAATCACCATCTTAGCCTTGGGTGTGAATGTTTCATTATAGCCTACATGTTCCACTTTGTTATTTTTCAAAATCACTAATCGAGATTTGAATCGTTTAATTGTGTCATCTAAATTGTGTTTTATTTTGTTAAACTGGCTTTTTATCGGGGGAAGAGTCTTGATAGTGCATCAATCTCCTTTTTCATTGCCTTTCACCACCGTGGGTCACATAACGCCTCTAAAAACCAAGTTGGCTCAACCTCAATAGACAATGTTATAAAGATGTTTGATAGAAAAGTCATCACGCATTACATAATGAGCAGTAGGATAAAGAGTGATGGCAATGTAAATGAATGGGGGAGGGTAAAGGAGGGGTTTATATGATGCACAATGTTGGTAACATAATCTCCAAGACGAGTAGAGTTTGACGAATGTGGTGTCTATAGGCTCAGCATCAACCTGTAGTGGTGTTACATCACCTTCACTACTAGTAACGTCACTCCCCTTTTCCTACTACCCTTTAAATTACTTTTAGTCCTCTTCCTCTCCTCTTCATGCCCCTTAGTTAGACTACCCATCAAAACCGAAGCAACAACACCATTTTGTTGCCCTACACCATTGAACAAATCATCATAACCTAAATTGAGGTCTCTGCCTTCATAAACTGTAATGGGCAAAGCTACTCCAACACTATCGTTAGAATTAGGCACCTTTTTTTTAGTATAAGGAAACTTACTCCATATCTTGTGAGACAAAAAAGACACTAGACTCAAGATCGTATAATTTCCAACCATTCTATGTATGATAATAACCAAAGAAAATAGACCACCGACTCCACGAACCATATTCATCCCAATCACTTATATGGTAATAAGTGTAACATAAACAACCAAACGTACAAATATATGCATATGAAGGTTCTTTTCCAAATAACATCTTATTTGGTGTTTTATCACCATTCAAACTAGTCAAAGATTAATTAATGATATATCATTATTCAAAATACATTCTCCCTAAAAACTAATTGGCAAGTGAGCTTGAAAATGCAATGCATAACCTACATTAAAAATGTGTTGATGTTTCCTTTCAACCTACCCATTTTTGTTAATGGGTATTGACACTTAAAGTTTGAAAAATTATACTATGGTCTATAAAATAGTTCCTTAAAAGTTAAAATTCTATCCCTTATTACTTTGTACATTTTTCATTAAACAATTAAATTGAGTTTGGCTCATAACATAAAAATTATAATGTCAGGAACCTCTATTTTATTAGGCATCAAATAAACCCAAACTATTCGTGAGAAATTATCCACAAAAGTAAAAAATAATAAGGACTTTAAGAAGAAACTACTTGATAAGGTCCTCATACATCGCAATGAATCAATGCAAACAACTCAATTGCTATACTATTACTTGAATGAAAAACATCTCGCATTTGTTTTTTATGAAAACATATATCACAATTCTTATATTCTCTAAGGCAACTAGCACTATTCCTGAGAAGCAATTTAACTACTTAGGAAGAAGAATGGCCTACACACCAGTGCCACAAAATGAAGGAGTCCACTACTTCAACTCATCGTGTTTGAGCCCAAACAATGATCCCACTGTTCACCCATACTAATCAAGATCCTCAAAGTGTGGTCCTGTATCACACTCAACTTATCAGTAAACATGACAATATAATTTATATCTTTTGTCAACCGAGTGACCAAAATAAGATTGCAATTTAATTTTGGTATGAATAAAACATGTTGTAATTTAACTCATCCTCCTAAGTTTATGATTCCTTCATAGAAAATTGTAGTTGACTTGCCATTAGCAAGTCTACTGGATATGCAATCATATTCAAAATTTTACTCATTATATTTTGATTTCTTGTTATATATTAAGATGCTCCTATATCTAATAACCAATTCAAGGAAAAATTCTTACCAGTCATTTTTTATAGAGTGGAGGTTGAATCTTTGTGTGTATTAAGCATGACATTAAATTTGTACATTGTTCATTTATGAGCTTGAAAAGGCGAGTTTAATCCTCTTGCATCAACATTGTTTCGGTCGATGATCTAATAGTACTACCAACACCCTAAGCCACATTAGCAACCATAATAGTGCCTTTCCCTTATCTAGCCCCTTTTTATCCACCATTGTGGTCACCTCATCCCCTATTGCCATGGCCTCTCCCCAACTAGAAGGCTATCATTCAAGGTACCCAATGATTTTATAACAATCTCGCACCTTATGGCTAGGTTTGTAGTTTGTACAAACCACCTTCTCATTCTTATTGCCTTACGACCTAAACCTGGGCACTATTTGCATTGCAAATCTACCATCATCAATTCGTTCATCATGGTCACAAGCCACTTGCTTATGCCTTTCTTCCTGAATGACGAGATAGATCCTTTACCCTCTCTAAGTTGTTTGTGCCTTTCTTCCTGAATCAACCCAAAGAGGTAAAGGATCTATGCTTAGAATATTAGTATAAATATTTCTATATGGTGTCATGTCGAATCCTACAAAAAATTTATAGACCTTGTTCTTGTCTCTCTCCTCTAGGTACTCCTTAGCAATATTACACTTACAACATCCACAACAACATGTTGGCGCCTTTACATATATGACCAACTCTTCCCACATAGCCTTAAGTAGACCAAAATGTGTCACAACGTTACTTCATTACTGTTTTTAGCTTCTTATAGCCTCCTTCAACTAATTAACCCTTATTATCATCCCAATTGAGAAATGGTCCTTGAGTTTGTACCAAAGATCTTTGATGTTATCCATATAAGTGAGCATGGGTCTGATCACTGGTTCTATCGTGATCATGGTCTAATGCACAAGCATAGAGTTTACATTTTACCAATGCTCAAGTTCATCTAAATCTTTTGCTAGTTCCTCAACCTGTCGATGAAAACTACTTTTTGTTTAGTCTTGAAGGCATTCTTCATTGCTTTGGCCCATTCCTCATAGTTTGATACCCCTTTGAGAACTAAACCATATATATTGAGCCTTAGATTATCTCCGGGTTAAAGATAATAAGGAGAGATTGAGTCCAAAATCTTGCTTTTTTTCTTGTCATCATTGTCGCGACCATTCTTCTTGTTGTTGCCTGTCGTGGTCTAATTTTCTAGTCGTTAGCTACTTAGGAATGTCTATTTTAATGGGTGTTTGCTATAACACATTGAAGAATTTATATGGGATAAGTTCTACCTTCTCATTTCCATTCAATGAGTACGTATACAACCATATAGAATATTTATCAAATGTCTCCTCATACAAAATATCTCCTAAAAACAACAACTACAGATATGAAAAATCTTTACATCCTAAATTTATGCATATCCTATATTTACATATATGCCAATACTCCACCATATGACTCTATAGTACGAGCTCTGAGCATATCTAAGCATTATTTGTTTGTGAATCTCCTATAAATATGATATCTCTAAGTAATTTTGTCTTCTTCCTCAAAACTAGGGCTATAATTTAGAACATCATTCATAATCAAGGAGAATCCTCTAAATCTGCAATCCTAATTTCCCTTTTCATTGATATAATTAACTTTAGCATTAAGAGGAATTAAAAACTTCAAGTTCTGGTTCTCCGATGCTTGAATGATGGGCAAGTGACTCACATTGTTCCACTTATTATAGCAAATCAAGTTTTTCCTCATTTCACACAAGAATCTTGATTTCTTGAGACACCATATCTCTTATTTTTAAAATTTGATTGAGAGTCCATGAGTACATTTGTTTGCACTTGATATTCCATAAGCTCTGGCCTTTAATGATATAAGAATGAATATGTTCGACTTAGATTGATTGTAAGTATGTGAATAACTTCCAAAATTAGTAGCCAATAGCATTTTATTTGTACTCCTTACGGAAATGGTATCTAAACTACCTTCATCCTTTTGCTTTGCTTTTATGATGATTTCTAAGTGAACTAGTTTATAGGAAGTTCTTTATAATTCTCTTCAATATTCTTGATTAAGTTTTGGGAATAAATAGGTAGCAATACCAATAAGTGTGAAAATTTTTTAGGACTACTGAAGCAAATTATAATCAACCAGTAAATGATAAGAAATTGTTGCTTCAATAGTTTAATTTTTTTATTTATAGTCAAAGAATGAAAGACAATTCTGAATTTGTTCTCCTTAATTCTCTAGGTTCATGTACTTAATTGATATAGAAAATTAAAATAATTATACATTTAAAATTAACCCTAATATCACCTTACTGCTAATTACAAAGGGATGAGAAAATAAGTTTTTCGTGAAGCTATGGTTTTAATATAGAATTATGTAAATGTTTTCGTTAAAGATGAGATGTTAACATCTTTGAACACGAGAGTAACCTCTTACCTAACGAAGATAAGAGGCGCTTAATGATCAAATTGTGTATTGGCCAAGTTGACGTATTCCAAACAATGTTAGCCACGTGACTGGAATCAACAAATAATGCAGATAAGTCCTGCATGGGGACTACTCTTAATTTAATTTATTTGGTTCTAATCGGCTCCTTAGTCTTTCCAGTACGTTCATGTCTTGTCCAATTTATCATCCCAACAAACCAATTGCGATTTACAACAGACTATTTGTCGAAGCCTTGTATAGCTTCAAGTTTTTGGATACCAACGTATGTCCTTCAACTTAATTTCTCAAACTTAATTTTTAACCCTCATCTTTACAAGTTAGTAACAAATCCACAATAGTGAAAGGCACACATTTAGTTTTGTCTTTGAAATATGCTCAAAGAGGGACCAGTCTGGTACAAGTTATATTTCACAAAGATTAATAATCCACTAAACTTGCTTACGTTGGGCCATGATTTTTAATTTTAAATTAATTATCCTGATATAATTACATTTTTAGGGGCTCCTGATTAGTTGTAAGTATGTTTCTAAAAATTATGTCTAAAACTTGTATTTATTCTTCATTAGCTGAAAAATATTTTTGTAAGTGCCCGTAGTTATTCTTGTTTTCTCATATTGTTATTTTTACAAAGAACCTTTTCGATTAAAAGATTAACATTTTATATTTTTTTAAGGCTTAAATCATTATCAACACACAATTGAAGTCCGGCTAAAGCTTGATGTCTGGGGTTCTTTAAGGCTTAAACTGAACAAAAATAAAGTAGAAGGACTCAACTAAATAACAAATTGAACAAATTTGAAAACCTATTTAATTGCATTTCTCCTATTTTCCAATTGATAAATAAGAGACATTATTTCTTAAACAAGTTCTCAGGAAGAGGGCTTGGTCTGAATGGCTGGGCAAACTAATCTTGAAATTATACTTAATCAAGCAAAAGTATTGATTGGTAAGTTGATGACTCGTTAAGAAATATTATAGGCTGGTAGCATTAACTGATACAAAAGATGATGTATTTTAAAACACAATGAGGGTCCAAAAAGTGGAAGAGAATGGAGATGAAAGAAGAAGAAGTTTTAATTAATGTAGCTCGACGGATGTGTAGTTGGTATAAGACTTAAAAGAGTGGTCCATTTCTAACTCCATGGCCATGCATGGGTGACGGTGCGTGATCTGAATGGCCGAGGATTTAGGGCCACACTTCACACTCGACACTGAGAGGATGTGTGATGCTAATTCCAACACAGTTTCCGTTATCAATTATTATCATCCAATAATTAAGCCCCGATGTTAACATTATAACCAATTCAGTGATAATGAGTATATTAAGGCCTCTCTCTCTCACCGTAAAATGAAAGTTGGATTCAGAAAATGATAGCATAGCGTCGATGAGTCCGATGAAATTAAACCCAACACAGAAGGAAATGATGCATATCTCATGTAATTAATGAATTTGCACATTACGTGTACTTGGGATTCTATTTTGGTTTGCACAAGTTTTTATTATTTAATTGAAAATCATATATATATATATATATCATCATTATACCCAGTCCTAGTAACCAACCATTCAATACGGTGGTTATGTATATGACTTGATTATACTTGCGGATGAGTATTATAACTTTTCAAAGATAAAATCATAAAACTAAAGAGCCAGGATTCTTCTGCAAAAGGGATGATGTGCAGTACACCACTTTTAAGTAACCAGAATGGTTGCTCTTGCTGTGGCCCTAATTAATTAACCCTACATGACTACATCAGTGAGGCAGGCTATGAACACTATAACTTATCATGTCTTTTAAAAGTGGCAACCTTAGCTCCCATGCTTATCTTTTTTTCTCTACCACCTTATATTACACAACCTTTATCCATATCAAGATGGACCCGCGATCACAACGCCAAGCAATTATAATTATTAGAATTGAACATGTCTCTCGACTTTTAGGGGTAATGCAACCATGTTACTGTTTGCTTTTTCCTTTTAGAAGGGTAGTTCTATAAATTCTGGTTTCAAGACGTACGATTGTGGAATTAATCCGTGCAATTAGTACCCAAAGTTTGTACAATATGTAATTGATGGTGAAGATTTATGAGGACGGATCCTCTGTCCATTTTCTCCTGTTCCTGTTCCTACTTTATCTTATGAATCTTAGCCTTTTATTTATGAGGGACGATGGCTAAGATTTATGGGACAGGTAAAGACAGGAGAAAATGGACAAAAGATTCTGGTAGAAAATTCATAACTTTAAAAGAACAAATAGTGGTAATTTAGTTTCTGAAAATACGAAGAATATGCCTGCGAATACAATTGAAACCCTTCCTAAAGCTCCCTTCCTTTTAATTTTAAAACTCATGAAGCATCCAGTGGTTTATATAAAGCTCTACTGCTGATAAAACTACTCTTAATGCATTCAGTTTGCTTAAGGATACTCGATCGACTATCATCCAGAATCAAACCGTAAAGTCTAGAACGAAAATTGAAAATCCGATTTATTTTCATGGGAAAGAAGTTCATTTTCACACCCCATGCATCATCATCATCACACTTAGGTTGAATTTTCACAGTGAAGCGAAATCTGGAGAAGCCTGATAGTACGTAGCCTTACCCCTATATATTAAAGAGACTATTTCCAATAGATCACATACAACCTTACCCCACACATATTGAGCATAAATAGAAGTGGAAAATAGATTACTTCTCTAGCTAGCATATCTCACACTTTTTGAATAAAGAAAGTTGGCCTACCATATTTCTACAATACAACTTCAAACTCAAAGCAACTTGAACAACCACTCAACTGGGGTAAATATTGCAACACAACTGACGTGGATTTCCGCTGTCCTTTTCCATAGACTTCATCTGGGGACCTTGTAGTGTTATGTGTGTTTGGTTTTGCTTAAGAATATTCGAAACCTACTCGTATCATTATGTATCATCTCTGTTATAGGTACGCTGGACTTAGATTGCATTAGTAACTAACTAATATTTACGCTACATGTTAGGCGTACAAGTCATTAGAAGAAACACACTTTTAAGTGTTACATAGCTATTGGTGGTCACTGTGATCAAATTTTCCGGGTCAAGATCACGGGCGCTGAAAAGTGAATGAATGAAAACGATCCTCGTAAAGTAGCCATCTTACTCAAGTCATATATCGAGTTATTACTTGCATTATTTTATAAAAATATATGGATAATACCAGCAATTATTATTAGAAAAGATTGGCGAACCAATGACTTCGTAATCTTCCAGTGAGAATCTTGCTGGCTTAATAAGTTGATAGATGTAACACATTATAACACGCAGTGATAGGTTTCACGTTAGATACTAAAGAGTAAAGACAATTCTAATTGTAAGTTTGTATTTGATAAAGCAATTCTAACTATATCAATCACAATCATCTTCGCCGACTGTTGGTTGGAGTGTTAAAAAATGTAATTATATTAGTGGAGCAGTTAATTAAACTTGATTGGTTATTTGGTTCATGTGTTTTGAGATTCATTGTTGGTTCTGCCAGATTTTGGCTGAAAGGAACGTTGTCGTTCTGGTCCATGTATTGATCACTTGTGAAGCTCTCGATGCTGCGTTACCTGCAAAACAAGACAAGGCACGTCGGGGGTGATGTCCCGATCAGCCCCTCCGACGCTCAAGTTAGAGACTTGGTGAAGGTCCGGTTGCAGAAAACAAGCAGCAGCTAGGTTTATGATTACGTACCCTCTTCCTGATGATCTTTTACCTTATATATGAGACAGCCGTTAGGATTAGGATAATCACGGAGATTACGCAGATTATGGAAATCCTACAGTTCATGCAGATCGTGTCAATCCGGAGAAGATCTCTACCTCTGCATGGAAAGTCGTCTTCTGCTAGTTGGCTAGTCCCGGAGATCACGCACCATGCTTGGGCTGGACTTCTCTTCTTAGACATATGGACCGATCGGCCCAGGCCTGACATGGCCGACCCAACCATAAGCCCCCCTACTCCTCGAGTCTGAGCAAAGTAAAGAATCGAAGGAGTATGTAAGACGAATCGTTAGTGGGACGATCGGTTGGGTATTGACGTTGCAAGTAGCGTGTATGATGGCTCGGAGCGGGTTGGGGCAGTCGGAGTTGAACGAGTAGGGAGCGACTACATGTGTTGGAACCCCTCGGCAGAGTGGGTATCGCTAGGCAGAGTTGGTACCCCTCGGTAGTCTCAACCGGTCGGTGTAGGCAGCTATCACATAGCAACCCGCGGTAAAGTGGGTCGGGGGGTCATCATTAGTGGGCGCGTGTTGGTACTTGAAACATTTATTGCGTGACGGCGCACGCGTTCTGAAAGAATCTGGAACGTATCGTCCTTGTAACCGTTTCACAGCT
>JANZLC010000005.1:18188182-18199617 GCA_026413385.1 Erythroxylum gracilipes | reverse complement strand
AAATTATAGATATATTAAGATATCAAATAAAAAATAAAATCTGAGCCCATCTATTTTTATTCATAAGGGCATCTAGGGTACTTTTTTTATCCCTATTATCACTAGTGCTAGATGGTTTTGTACTATTTTTGTTTATTTTTACGACTTTATATGCTACGATTTTTCATCTATAATGAAAAATTTTATCTTGCGTCTTCACTAAAAGTCTAAAAAATGTAAAGATTAAAACTGTACTAACTCTATTACAACTTACAAGAACTCATGTCTAAATTATACGTACTACACATTCTTCCAAAGAAAAAAGTGAGAATTTACCTATCAGCACTAGAACGGGATGAGACCTGTGGAGGAATCCTTTCCACAATTGCGTCCAACATAGATTATTGTTTTTCGCTTTGGGTGTGGTAGTCCTTGTGGAGTTAGGGGAAGAAAAGCTAAAAAGACAAAAAGGAGTGTGATGAAGAAGCCAAAAGGGTAGAAAAATCTGAATAAAAAAAGTCAATTAAGCATGTAGTTTTTATCTCTTTATTTGTAGGCTTTCATTTAAAAAAGTCATTGGCTCAAATAATAGTAATCTTAATAAAAATAAATGGACTCATATTTTGTTTTTTATTTTATATCTTAATATATCTATTATTTTTTATTATTTTTTTTGTCACCAATTAAATTAATGGGGTAAAATTTTAATTTTTTATGAAATTAAAATTTAAAATAATAATTAAAAATTAAAAATTTTTAGATGCAGTGGGGGCAAGTGATTGTGGCTCCGTCCATGGTTGTATTGTTTCAAAGAGGTTTCTTATGTATCTATAAATACCATGTACTAGTTTATTTCCAAAATGGGACAAAAAAATCTAAATTAAGTGAGTTATTTAAATTGTTTGAGTATTCTCCTTTATCTTTCTATCTCCCTTCTTTATTACAAAGTAGTATCAGAGCCATATTATTTTGAACATGTCTAATTCTGTTGTTTCAATCCCCAAACTCACAAAAGAAAATCATGATAAGAGGTGTGTGCGTATGAAGGCGATTCTTGGCTCTCAAGATGCATAAGAGATAGTAGAACAAGCATATGATGAATCGAAAAATGAAGGAGCTTTGAATCAACAATAAAGGAGCATGTTGCAAAAGAATCGTAGATTGGATCAATATGCTCTTAGCATCATTCATGCGGCATTAGATGATGAAATATTTGAGAAAAGTGTCAAAGGCAACAAAATCAAAAAAACCCTGGGTGATTCTTTAAAAGTCCCACGGATGAGTTGACAAGGTGAAGAAGGTGTGTCTTCAAACATTAGGAGGAGAATTTGAATCCTTACACATGAAAGAGACCGACTCCATCTATGACTATTTCACAAGAGTCTTAGCAACTACCAATCAAAAGAGGAGATATGGCGAGAATTTGGAAGATGTTTGTGTTGTGGAGAAAAGTATTCGTACTCTTGATTCAAATTTTGACCTTGTTGCCATGGCTATTAAACAATCTCAAGATTTGGAAGCCATAACCATTGATGAACTACAAGGATCCTTGCAAGCTTATGAAGAAAGATTGAAGAAGAAGGAGCCACTAATTCACGCCTTTTAAGCAAAGGTCTCTTTGAACTATAAGAAGCAAGAATCCACTAGCTTACAAAGGAGAGAAAGAGCAAGAGGTCATAGTCAAGGCTATGAAAGAGGTAGAAATCATCGTGGTCATGGTTGTGGAAGAGGCACACATCACTTTAATAGTGAAGAGTCAAGCCACCAATCTCAAAACTCAAGAGGTCGTGGAAGCTATTATTATAGGAGAGGAAAAGGAAGAAGGTATGACAAATCTAATATTCAATGTCATAATTGTCACAAATATGGTCATTATTACTATGATTTTTGGAGGGCTACTAGTAACCAAGGAGAGGCTCATCTAGTGGAGATGAAAGAAGAAGAAGAAGAACTACTTTTGTTATTGGCTAACAAAGGAGAAGAAAATAAATTCTTATGGTATCTTGACACTGGTGCTTGCATTCATATAAGTGGCAATAAGGAGCTATTCATAGTGCCTGATGAGAAGAAAAAAGGGGAAATTATTTTTGACAATGATTCAAAAGTTTCAATTGAAGGCAAAGGTGATATTCTTGTCTTTACAAAATAATGGTAGTTATATAATTATTTCATAAGTCTATTATGTTCCTTCTTTGAAAACAAATATCTTGAGTATGGGACTATTGCTAGAAAATGGATATGATATCAATTTAAAAGATGCTTATTGCACTTTAAGAAATGAAGCACATAACTTAATAGCAAAGGTACCTATGTCAAATAATAGAATATTCAAGCTTAATGTCAATGTTGATCACCCAAGATTCTTGAAGACATGTGTCAAAGACTTCTCTTAGCTTTGGCATATGAGATTTGGTCATAAATTTTGGAGGATTAAATTTATTAGCAAAGGAGAATATGGTGAATGGTTTGCCTCTCATTACTCAACCCAATCAATTATGTGAAGGGTGTGTCATGGGAAAGCAAGTGAGAAAGCCTTTTCCAAAGGAGTCCACCATGAGAACCATTAAGCCACTTCAACTTGTTCATATCGATATTTGTGGCCCAATCAAGCCATCTTCTTACGACAAAGCAAACTATTTCTTATTCTTCATTGATGATTTTTCTCGCAAAACTTGGGTTTATTTTTTGAATAGGAAGGATGAAGTTTTTGGAGTTTTCCAAAAGTTCAAAGCCCAAGTTGAAAATGAGAGTGGATTTGTCATCAAATCTTTGAGGACGGATAGTGGGGGAGAGTTTACTTGCTTGGAGTTCAACAAATTTTGCGAAGCTAAAGGCATTCGTCATTTTCTTACGGTTTCATACTCTCGGCAATAAAATGGAGTTGTGGAACATAATAATAGATCTATTCTCAACATGGCAAGGAGCATGCTAAAGAGCAAGAAGCTATTGCTTGCGTTGTATTCTTGTCCAACTTATCTCCTACTAGAAGTGTTGATGGGATGACTCCTCAAGAAGCTTGGAGCGGTAAAAACTCAAGTGTTTCTCATTTGCGAATTTTTAGAAGCATAGCCTATGCTTATGTTCCTAAAGAGATGATATCGAAGTTAGATGACAAAAGTGAAAAACATGTCATCATTGGTTATAGCTCTAATTCTAAGGGTTATAAGTTGTTTATTCCTACTAATGAGAAGATTGTAATTAGTAGAGATGTTGATTTTGATGAAGAAAGTTTGTGGAAGTGGGATGTCCCTAAAAATGAAGAAAGTGTTTCATTTCCTATAATTGGAGATTTTGACCATGACAGGCATGAAGATATTTATACTCCTCGTCAATCATCCAATCCTAGAAGAAATTAAAGTCCTCCTCAAAGCTCGTCCGAGGGTCCTGGAGGAAGAAAGCATTTACGAGATCTTTATGAACCCATGGAGATGGTAGAAAATGCAACACTATTTTGTCTCTTTGTCGATTTCGAGCCGCTACACTTTGAAGAAGCTATTCAAGAAAAGAAATGTAGATGTGCAATGGTTAAAGAGATTCAAGCAATTCAAAAGAATGACACATGAGAGCTTTTTACTCTTCAAAAAAGGCAAACGCTGATTGGTGTGAAATGGGTATATAAAGTCAAAAGAAATGCTCAAGGAGAAATAAAGAGGCATAAGGTAAGACTTGTCGATAAAGGCTGTAGTCAACACCATGATGAAGTGTTTGCTCCTGTGGCTCGACTAGAGACCATTAGATTAATTGTTTCCTTGATAGCACAGAAAGAGATGGAAGATTTATCAAATGGATATCAAATCAACATTCTTGATTGGCTACCTTGAGAAAGAGGTGTTTATCCAACAACTGTTGGGGTACTTGGTGAAAGGATATGAAGATAAAGTGTTGAAGTTAAAGAAGGTATTATATGGCTTGAAACAAGCTCCAAGAGCTTGGTAAAGCCACATTGATAAGCATTCCAAAACCATGGATTCATCAAATGTGCCCAAGAACATTCTCTTTATTTCAAAAAAGGTGAAAATGGAAGCATTCTTCTTGTATGCCTATATGTGGATGACTTGATCTTCACGAGTAACAATTCAAAGATGTTCAAAGAGTTTAAGAAGGTGATGACTAAAGGATTTGAAATGACTGATATAGGACTTATGTCCTATTGCATTGGTATTGAAGTAAAGCAAGATGATGATGGTATCTTTATTTCTCAAGAGGCTTATATAAGAAAGATTTTTGAAAAATTTAAGATGAAGAATTGCAAGCCCATTAATACCCTAATTGATTGTGCAATAAAATTGTCAAAGTTTGATGAAGGTAAAAAGGTGGATCTAACTCTTTTCAAGAGTCTTGTTAGAAGCTTGAGGTATTTGACTTGCATAAGACCCGATATTCTCTTTGGAGTGGAGGTTATAAGTCGTTTTATGGAAGCTTTAACTAGTACTCATATGGCATTGGCTAAAATAATTTTGCAAAGGTACTATTGACTATGATTTGCGCTATTCTTCTTCATCTAATTTTCAATTTGTTAGTTATAGTAATAGTGATTGGGGAGGTGATGTTGATGATAGAAAGAGCACAAGCGAGTTTATATTTTTTATTGGTGGCGCTGCTTTTATTTGGAGTTCTAAAAAACAACCCATTGTGACTTTATCTACATGGGAAGCCGAATATGTTACAACTACTTCTTGTATTACACATGCAATTTAGTTAAGAAGGCTGTTGAAGATGTTACATGTGACTCAAGATGGAGTTACCTATATTTTTATGGATAACAAATCTGCTATAGCATTGGGGAAGAATCCTATATTCCATGATCAAAGTAAACACATAGATGCAAAGTTTCATTTTATAAGGGAGTGTGTTGAGAATAAAGAAGTTGAGCTTTCTTATATGATTAGAAATGATTGAAATTTGAAAGTTTTGCTAAGCTGCGTGCGTGGATTGGAGTTACCAAAAAGAATCAAGTTTAAGGGGGGATGTTAAAAAATGCAATTATATTAGTGGAGTATTTAACTAAACTTGATTCATTATTTGACTCCTGTATTTTGAGATTCATTGTTTTTTTTGGTAAATCAGAAACTTTTATAAAGAATTAAAGTTATGTACAACACAAGAGATACTGTAGGTAATCTCTTAACACTCAAAATATATAAAGTAGTCCAAAACCGACTGCCCTACCATCAAACTCCTCTCTTAAGTCCTACCATCACACTTTAAAACTAGTAGCCTTCCAACATTTATTCACAATCAAATATAAGCATAACAAAAGCCACAACATGTCAGCATATATATATATACATACAAGAACCAAAACCACAGTCAATTCTAGTAGAAGATCGAGAATTTAATTTAAATCGCTAATTTGTCTTCAAAGACTCAGTCATTCCAGCAGGAGCTTCCATAGGTAATGATTCTCTGTGCCAAACCATTGCCTATCAAAGCTCCATGTTACATGAGATTCATTTGGATAGCCTGCTGTGCCCTTTTAATACGTGCCCATCCGTGAAGAACATGTGTTGTAAGAAGGATAGTACCTTAGTGCATAACTGATCGAATTACCTCTTAATATGTTTAGGCTGAGATGCTCTAGAACTTGGAAGATTAACCTAGCTTGTAAGCTCTCCACCTCCATGGCTACATTCTTGAAGGTTCTGGAGTTCCTTTCGGAACCAAATATTGTATACAGTCGTGGATAATAGAATAAGGAATAGGTTATTCTCTGAAGGTGTTTGGTGAAACCAAAAGAAGATAGATTGAAGGCTTGATGAGTTGGAAATGGGGATTTGGAAGTAGTTAAGGCAATGTTCCCATACAGAATTTGAGAAAGTGCAATTAAAAAACAAATGCTTATTGGATTCAAGGTCCAAAATACAAAAGGAACAATGGTTAGGAGTATATAGAAAGAGAAGTTTATCCTGTGTTTGAAGTTTTTTTAGGACTGCTAATCAAAGAATGAATGAACACCTTGGGCTGTTATTTTTGAACCAAACCAGATTGTACCAAGAGACTTGTTGAGTTGAGGGTCTCAGGAGTTTGTAAGCTAAACCATTGGTGTACTTTTTGGAATGGCTAGATTTATTGTACTTTTGTTATATATGTATTTTGTATTTACTATCTTATGTTTTCCAAGAGTTGTATTCAAAGAGGCGTCTTATGTATCTATAAATACTTTATAGTAGTTTAATTTTAAAATGGGACAAGAAATCCAAATCAAGTGATTTGTTTAGATTGTTCTAAGAGTTCTCCTTTATTTTTCTATCTCCCTTATTTACTATATGGAGGCTATTGCTTCATTCCTTGGGTCGCTTTGAATACAGCGACACTTAGGCTCTAAATTAATTGGTACAATTTCATCCCTTAGTAATGTTATTTTATGTTGAAAACATGAGTAGAAAGATCCTATATAAACAACAGCTACGAAGTTCCAAGTGTTTCATGCTCTCTCCCCTTTCAACCATACATAGGAATAGGATGGCATCTGCAATTACTTCCCATGCAAAGTCTCGAAACTTGACATGCCCCCTATCCGTGATGTCATTTGTTATACTGATCATTATCATCACCTGCCTGACTAACTCGGCTGAATCTAATCCAAATCTATTGCCATCGCGGTTCTCAAAGTTCTCCCGAGGAGCTACTACTGTCCCAACCATGGACTACTCAATCTGCAATGGTATCCCTTACAGATCAGCATGTGAATCTGTTCTTATGTCAATGAAAGCGCAGCGTAATTCCAGGATGACCCGTGAAGATCTATATGATCATTCAATCAGAGTTAGCCTCAACCAAGTTGATTCAGCTTTGGTACACCTCTCTTCAAATCTCAGCCAGTCTTCTCACAAGATTGTCACTCCTATGGCAGCTGTTGGGATGACAGATTGCATAGAGTTGCTGGAAGATAGCTCATACCTACTCTCTAACGTCATAAACACCGAGAATGAGCCGGAAGATGTCCAAACATGGTTGAGTGCAGCACTTACCAACCAAGAAACATGCCTCGAAGGCCTTGCAAACGACAAGACTCAAGTAGACAAGCACATGCCCATGTTTGCAATGGCGCTAAACTTAACCCAAATTATAAGCAACACGTTAGCACTCTATAAGTCCAATTCCAAGAAACAGCATACTGGCGGGAGTGGTGGGCGGAAGCTGTTGAACGCTAGGGCGAGCATTTTTCCGTCATGGGTTAATGACCGAGAAAGGAAGCTTTTAGAAGCATCAGCAGGGGAAATATCGATAAAAGCTCATGCAATAGTAGCAAAGGACGGTACAGGCACACACAAGAGCATTGGAGACGCAATAAGGCTAATAACAGCATCCATGTCGGCCGGTGGCAGAAGTGTAATATACGTGAAAGCAGGAACTTATCATGAAAACATAAAGATTCCAACCAAGCAGAAGAACGTCATGTTAGTGGGCGATGGAAAGGGCAAAAGCATCATTGTCGGTAGCAAAAACGCCGAAGCTGGTTCCTCTACTTTCCAGTCCGCCACTGTTGGTGAGATACACTACTCTCTGTTCCCTTTGTTTCAAAATTTTGTAGAGATAATATTATTATTACTATAAATAACTACCCCCAAATTAAATTATCCAACTACAAGAAATTCACACTCGATTAAAATGAACTGTCAGAGTTATTAACCATCAAGGTAGCTAGTCTAATTTAATACCAACTTGAACATAAATTTTACGTATCTTCTAATATCAACGAATATTCTTAAATTAATTAAGCCAGAATTTTCTGTTCATTTTATTCTGTCTTATAAATCTCAATTATTTATTTACGTAAGTTTCGGACTTATATAAATAATTAGGTGTTTTTTTATTAAAATAAAATAAGAATATAGTAAAATAAAAAGAAGATCCGGACCCAAATTAATGCGTCTTAACTGTAAGCTTTACTAGAATATTCCACGTATGATAATGACAATAATGTTTCTGTTTGCAAGTCTCCTCTCTCACACCGATGAAAGGAAAGGTATTTGACATATTATCAAATCATCAGCTACACATAATTATAGTGGTTGACATATTATTTTTTATTTTACTAAATTACAAGTGATGTTTATTTGAATTCAGCCCACCATCTTATCCTGATCCGAGCATGTGAACCATTGTTACATGTCTCTATGTACTTAATCTGTCATATCACCAGCTTGTGGTAATCTCCTCCAAATCCAGTCAACAATAACATCTTTTTTAAGAAAATAATTTGGCGACTTCCTTTTTAAAGGTGCCATGGGCGATGGATTCATAGCTCGAGACATAACCTTTGTGAACAGCGCTGGTCCGGACAAGAATCAAGCTGTTGCCCTCCGAGTTGGGTCTGATAAATCTGTGATCTTTCGGTGTTCAGTTCAGGGTTATCAGGACACTCTCTACACTCTTTCCAAGCGCCAGTTCTACAGAGACACAGACATTTATGGGACAGTAGATTTCATATTCGGCAATTCTGCTGTTGTCTTCCAGAACTGTATCATCTATGCAAGAAAGCCCTTGTCTGGTCAAAAGAACTACGTCACGGCCCAAGGTCGAAGTGATGAGAACCAGAACACTGGCATTTCTATACACAACTGCAGGATCGTAGCAGCATCAGACCTTGCAGGCTCTAGGATTACATATCTTGGGAGGCCATGGAAACAATACTCAAGAACAGTAATCATGCAGTCTTTCTTGGACAACTCAATTAACCCTTCTGGATGGTCACCTTGGTCAGGTAGTTTCGCACTCAATACGCTGTATTATGGAGAGTATATGAACTCGGGCCCTGGGGCTTCGATTTCAGGTAGGGTCCATTGGGCTGGATATCATGGCGCTCTCAGTGCCGATGAAGCTCAAGCATTTACCGTCGGGAGTTTCATCGCCGGCGATCAATGGTTGCCCTCCACTGGCGTATCTTTCGATTCAGGCTTAATCGGCTAACAATTTTAAATATAATTAATATGAAATGGTCCAGGTTAAATAAGTATAAGTATATATATATTGTAATGGTTTAAGAAAGCATAAATCATCCAACTGGAATGTGAATGTTAAACATATGTAACATATTTTATTAGTTAGGCGTTATATCCACCCTTTCATGCATAATGTGTTTGTTATCACAAGGAAAGATGACATTGTTAGGATTCCAAGCAAATATTGGAAAGTGGGAGTATTAATAACTATGCTAATTGGGTAATTGTTGGGTTTCATTTCTACTATGAAGCAAATATAATTAATTATGTACAATAAGGTTGCGTCGATATTTAAATGCTATCAAGATCAAATACACCATGCAATCATAAATTGGTGCAACAAAATATATGTCAATCTTTTATCAATTTATCAAAACACTTATAACTCTATATATACATATCCTTTCTGTATTGATTCAGTATTATATAAATCTTAATTCAATAATTTAATTGAATGATGTAATCAAGTAATAACGACAAAATGGAGCAAGGTAACATATACCATACCCAATTAATAATAGTTTTGAACCCTTTAATAGCTTATATGAACTCTTTTATATCTTTTAGTATTTAACTTACTATGCAAACTCTTTTTTAATAGTTGATAGAAAGCATAACACTTCTCTCATTGAATTTTTTCACTACAATTAAAAAAATTTAAGAAATTTTGAATTTCAAAAAATCTTTTAACAAGATGAAGAACAATTTAAACTAAGAACAATCTCAAGTTAAGTACTTTAAAGTCTGGAATAAAAAAATATGATTTATCAAAAGTTATTTACTCTCAATCACATAATCTTTCACATTTTATTTTGCCAATTGACATCATGGCTGGTGCGAGAAGCTCCCCCCTCTCTCTAGACTCCCTTTCTGGCCTTTGAACCTCTGCCCATGACTGACCCAGCTCCTCCCCCCCTTGCTGATCCCCCCCCCCCCTTTCTTCTGCTCCTTCTCACCCCTCTCCTAACCCCATTTCCGCTGCTGTCCCTGCTCGCAAATCTTAGAAGCAGGTGGTTGATGATTCCATTCCGACTACTCTGAGCTACACGCCCCCGAGTGAAGTCGACGGGAAGCTCATTGTTTCCCCTGACTTGGCTACTCTTCAAGCGGGTGCCGACTCTTGGAACTCCACTCTTGTGGGCTTTTTCCTTGATAAACGACCAGCCTTCCCTCTCATTCAGCGATGGGTGATTAAATCTTGGAAGAACAGGGGCCTCGTGGATGTCCTTCTCTTGGAAGATAATCTCCTTCTATTTACCTTCTCCTCCACCTCAGCTACTCACAAAATCCTCGAGGAGGGACCTTGGCATTTCAGCAGCCAGCCTTTTTTTCTCCAACTATGGCAGCCGGGTCTTACATTGGACACTATCAAGGTACAAAGTTTGCCGATCTGGGTTAATTTTCACCAAGTTCCTCTGGAGTATTGGACGACATAGGGTCTCAATCACCTCGCAAGCTTCATCGGCAACCCACTCTGCATGGACAAGAACACAACACATAAGAAACGTATTGGATATGCTCGAGTTTGTGTAAGTATTCCCCTCTCCAAAGATCTCCCTTCTGAAATCCCTATCATGCGACTTGGAGAAGGCAATACCTTATAGGAGGACAGCATAGCTGTCTCCTATCATTGGAGGCCCCCTCTCAAGCCTTCTTTGTCGATTTGGAAACCCACGGGGAGGCTCTTTACTACAGGTACCTACTCTGAATTGATGAGTCTTGCCGAGTCTTCTCCTAGAGGGGATGGCCATTTCTATTCTACTGGCACCTTCGACTCTACTGTCAATGCTAATGTGGTGCCCGAGTCTGCTCCGATGGTGTCTTCTGGGGCTTGTCACTCTGCGGATTCCTCTATTGATGTGCCTCCTAGGGAGAGTGGCCACTCGACACCCTTAGTCCCAACCACCAATGCCACAGGGGGTCCCGATTCTGTTCCGACATCGGTGTTAGCTGAGGCTCGTCACTCTGAGGCTACCTCTCTTGCTGTAGTGCCTGCTCTTCCTCCTTTGTCTGTGTCTGATCCTTCTGGGTCGTCTATCCATGTTGTTTCTGAGCTGGCCGAGAATACTGATTCTGCTTTGGTTCCGCGCTCTACTCCACCTACTAATCTTGAGGAGTTGGTCGTTGTAAGCACAACTCCTATGGCTTTTTCTGGTGTAGTTGTGTCCACTGAGCCTTCTCCCGATCCTCTAGTTCGGGAACTCTCGGGACCCTCTTCCCCTTGCACTTTCGCCGCTGAGAGTAGTGGCCTTGTTTCTACTCGAAAATCCAAACGAGGCAAGAGTAAAAGCCTCAACCCCTCTGCTACTTCATATGTCGATTTTGGCTTGGAATGTCCGTGGTCTCAATCTCCCTTCTAAGTTACAAGCTCTTAAAGACGTGGTGCTCCGGGAACGACTTGTGTTGCTTGGGTTACTTGAAACTAAAATCAAATTGGCTAATCTTAATAAACTCCACATTTTGGGCCCTCAATGGAGCTGGATTTCTAATCACCATCATCATGCCTTTGGA
>JANZLC010000005.1:18176030-18188082 GCA_026413385.1 Erythroxylum gracilipes | reverse complement strand
TGGCTAATCTTAATAAACTCCACATTTTGGGCCCTCAATGGAGCTGGATTTCTAATCACCATCATCATGCCTTTGGACGGATTATAGTCTGTTTCAATCCTACTGAAGTTAAGGTCGACATAATTGAGGCTACAGATCATATTATGCACCTTCGAGTGCTGATTTTGCAAGGCCACCTTGACTTCTTTGTTTCTTTTGTGTATGCCAGCAATTTTGAATTTCAGCGATGGGATTTATGGACTACCATCCGCCATGTTAGTAATTTTGTTTCTAAACCTTGGCTCCTATGCGGGGATTTCAACACAACCCTCTATGCTTCGGAGGCTCAAGGTAATATTAGTCTTCGTACTTCCTCCTCTGAATTGTTGGATTGCTTGGAGCAGGTGGGATTATCTGATCTTAGTTTTGCTGGTCATTTCTTTACATGGTCTAATAAGCAAAAGAACCGATGGTTTAGTCGTAAGAAGCTTGATCGAGCACTTGTCAATAACCATTGGCTCCAGTCTTTCCCTAGCATCTCAGCTCTATTTTTGGACCCTCTTTGTTCAGACCACACTCCCATACGGATTTCCAATCTGCTTCTAACTGTGGCTGCTCATTACCCGTTTTGATTCAATAATTATTTAGTTTCAGATCCTGGTTTTGGGGATGCTTGTATGCGTGGTGCTACACATGTATGTCAGGGAACCAAGCAGTTTGTCTGTGTACAGAAATTGAAAGTTATTAAGCAGGCACTTAAACTTCTTAAGGCCTCTCAGGGCTCCACCCTTGATGCAATCAGTCAGACTAGATCAGATCTTACTCGAGTGCAGACGCTCTTATCTGATACCCCAATGAGCCAACTTCTTCTTGATCAGGAAAAGCTTGCCCTAGCCAACTATCTGTAGGCTGTTAGCAATCACTCATCTCTTTTGCAGTAACGAGCTAGAATCAATTGGCTTTAAGATGGCGACAGGTGTACTCAGTTTTTCTTCCACTCAATTCTTTCTAGAAGGAACTAGAACAAGATTCATTCCATTTCTCACAATGGTAATGTTATCCATGATCCGATGGCTATTAGGGAAGCTGCTTGTGACTTTTTTCATAACCTCCTTGGTACTGCCGATCGTATTTCCGTCTCTTCTCTGGATTTGCAGCGTCTTAATCTCAAGCAGGTTTCACCCTCTGTTTTTCCTCTCTTAACAAGACCAGTGGAAGATAGCGAAATTGTGGACTGTGTTTTTCATATGAATGGTAAGAAAGCTCCTAGGCCTGATGGGTTTAATGGTTATTTTTACCAACATGCGTGGCCTACTATTGGTAGTTTTGTTAAGGAAGCCATCCATGAGTTCTTTCGTACTGGTATTTTGCTGAAGGAGATTAATCGTACTTTCTTATGCTTGATTCCGAAAGGACCAACTCCAACCACCTTTGCCGACTATCGTCCAATCTCGTGTGCTAATTTTCTTTACAAAATTATGTCTAAGATCCTTGCCACCAGATTGAAGGAAGCTCTAGCGCCGTTAATCAGTGCTAACCAAAGTGCTTTCTTGTCGAATCGTTATATCGGGGACAATTTTCTTATTGTTCAAGAGCTTCTGAAAGGTTATTCTACTTCTTCGAGCCCTCTTAATTGCACCTTGAAGATTGATTTTCATAAGGCCTTTGATAGTATTGATTAGGGCTTCTTGCATGCCATGTTGGAGGCCTTTTATTGGGACCCAAATTTTTATTTATTTATTTATTTATTTACTTTTATTTATTCTTTATTTTGCTTTAATTGTTCTAATATTTTTAGAGTTGAGTCTTTATTATTTTAGTAAGTATGAATGGGAATTAGAAATTAGAATTAGAATGAAGGGTTAGGATTAAATTAGATTAAGTAGTAGTGGGCTTGTTAAATGGAGGAGTAGAGACATATAAGACAAAACAAGGGCAAGCAGCTTCGATTTCTGCTATTACGGGTATGGTGTTGAAAGACCCCCCTCTTCTTTATCTTAGGCTTCCTGTGTCCACTAAAAGGCTCTCCTTTGTTGATTGTCGTCCTCTCCTCAAGAAGATTCAGCGGAGGATTAAATTATGTGTTAACAAATCTCTGTCTTATGCTGGTAAACTACAGCTTATTAAATCCGTCCTTAATTCCTTGCATGTCTACTGGATTTCCCATAATTTTTTTATCGCAAGGCATCATCAAATAAATTAAACGGCTACTTCGAACCTTCTTATGGAGTCATTATAATGGCACTCGTGGTGCTTCCAAAGTGAAATGGTCTGATATTTGCACTCCAAAGGCAAAAGGTGGTTTGAATCTTATGCCTATTAAACTTGCTAATCGCTCCTTGATTCTCAAGCGCCTTTGGTGGATCCTTGAGGATAAGAACACCTTATGGATCCGATGGTTGCATACTTATTTTGTGAAAGGCCATTCTATTTGGGCGCTTCAGCTGAAAGCCAGTTTCTCTTTTTTTCTTAACCAGCTTTTGAAACTAAGAGATGATATTCGTCATGAGACTTCTTGTGTTATCAAGGACGGATGTTGGGTTTCTCTTTGGTATGATAACTGGGATGGTCGAGGTCCTTTAATCTCTCAGGTACCTCCTTTCCGAACTACCCCATTGTTTCCTCTCAAAACACGTATGATTTCATTTATTGATGGGAGCTCGTGAAAATTTCCACGAATTATGCGCCATTTCCAGCCTAGCTATTCTCCAACTCCTCAAGAATCTAACATTTTCTTTTGGAAGGGGGCTCTACTGCATAAGTTAACTAATCGCTTCATTTGCAACAATTTGCGTCATCGCCGACCCCCTGTTCCTTGGGTACCTACGATTTGGAGCCATCTTCTAAAGCCCCGAAGCTCTTTTATTTTCTGGTTAGCTATTCAGAATAAATTTTGACTGCTGATCGTATTCCTTATGTGTAAATGGATACTTCTTGCCCGATGTGTTCCCTTCAAATGGAATCTTGTTCGCATCTTTTTTTTAGTGCCCTTTTACCTATTCTATTTGGCAAGCTGTTTGTGGATTATGTTGTTCCTGGGTCTGAACTTATGACTCTCACTACATATTTGTCTTCTACTGCAGGTTCCAACAACGATTCCGGGGTACCTCTTCTACGAAGAAGAGTTTGATCTGCTTAATTATCTCTGACGTTCGGGAGTTAGTTTTGACTAAGAAAGTTCCTTATAGCTCTAATGTTTGTCATGCCTTACGACTTTAGTTGCTAGATGGGGGTAATTAGGCTCTTTTTGATGTGGTAGCTACTTTTTACTGCTGGCTCTTTTTCTGTGTTATATATAACGGGTTTTCGCTTTTGTTGACCTTGTAATTTCTTTTCTATATTTATACTAATTCCCCTTTCTCAAAAAAAAAAATTCACATTTTAGTTCAATTTACTTAACTACTTCTAAATTAGTATTTTTCTTCTTCCTAAGACATCAACCTAACACCTAATACAACGTCAGTATTAAAAAGGATTTAGTCATATATATAAGTAAATATTACAATGATAATTTATTGATTAGTGGCTAATCGCCTATTATATACCACTTTATTAACACTTTTTACAACTAACCATTTTTAATGGATATTCACTGTTTCTTCACTTTATAAGCTAGCTTTTGAGGTGCACATATATTTAGGTTCATATTAATTGGTATCAGAGTCTCACTTTGTTTAGACAATGAACCAGGCACATAAATGGTTCCTTATACAAAGACATGTAATCTAAAGGGTCAGTCATCATATGATCCTATGTTAGTTAATGAGGGATATCCTTTAGGTAGGATATCCTTTAGGCATCATATGGGTCTAGTAGCCCTCGTTTATGAGTTAACTTTAAGTGGAGTCAGGCTTTGGGTTAATATCAATTGCGTCCTTCAATATTTAGTTGAATCCTTTACTTTTTAATTTATGATCATATTGAAGTCTATTGAAACAATTAGGTTTAAACATATAATCTCAAATAAAATATTAAAAAATAATAAAATTATTCAAGTGATGATAGGTAATATTGAAAAAGTAATTAAATACTGATGAAAATATTTAGAATTACTTCTTGAAAGAGATGATTTTAGATTTGGAGTTTACGACTAGTGGTGATTAAGAGTAGATTCAATCTTTAGGCAAGATACATAAAAGATGTACATTTTGATATGTATGTTTAAGATTGCTCTGTATCAGCATATACTAAAAGAGACTTACATGAAGATGCACACTTGCTCTGTATCAGCATATACTTAGAGAGAGTTACTTTAAGATGCACACCCTTAGGGAAATGACATGAAGTATGTATCTAACCTTGTTTGTCATTTGGATTATGCTTTTTTCATAGTATTTTAACATCATTAAAAAAAGAAGAAATTATTGAACTAAGTGGGTTTAAATCTAATGATTTTGATGATAAGAAAAAAAAAGTACTAATAAAATCATCTAAGTAATAATAGGAAACATGGAAAAGCAATGATGTGTGACAAAGCATATATCAAGTTTTGAAATTGTTACTTAAACTTCTAAATGGATGAACAAGTCTTAAAAGGATGAATTCAAGAGTTGGAGTTCATTATTACTAATGTCCAAGAGGTGTTTCAAGCTTTGGATAAGTTCCTTGAAGCATTCTAAAAGGTATTCATATGTTTTGAAACAAGCCAATAAGTTCCTTGAAGCATTCTGAAAGGTATTCATATGTTTTGAAACAAGCCAAAAAGGTACTAAGGTGTAAGAGCATCGAAGGGAGCATTATAGCTACATGGGGATAAGCCTCTTACATAATCGTGCACCCTCATGCACAATCGTGGCAGAGAGTTTGGACAGGATGTAAAATCATGCAAAGCTTTTCCAGCTTGCCAGTTTTTTGTACTTTTGACTATTTAGGGCTATTTTTTGGAACCAAAATAAGTAGTGAAACACTGAAAAGAATCCTAGAAGGATCAAAAAGTATTTAAGGCAAAGAAAAACACCAAAAAAGAGGATGCACATCAAAAATAAGGAGATCAAAGTGGAGGTATAAAGATCAACTCCAATTTTTCAGAATTTCTAGTTCAAGACATAAAATTATTTTCTTTGTTTTCTCTTCTTATATTTTGGATGTTAATTTTGATTAGTGGGATGTTGAACATGATTATTGATTTCTAAATCCATATTAGGGATTATTCTTGACTTTTTTTATTAAACTTTATTTTTGTTGAATTCAATATATATTAATGCTTTATGGTATTTGTTATTCTTATACTTGATAAGAAATCGAGAGATTGAATCAATTTATATATGTTAAGTTACATAATGAGAGTAGGTAACTTAATAGACATGTAATTATCAGATTCATAAACAATTGAAGAGAGATATTAATTGTGAGTTAATTATCTTTAGGATTGCTTCAAATCAAATTGAGTAGTTAGGAAAAGTTTTATGAATTAAGAGATTACAATTTGATTATTAGCTATTTCAATTGAGATTACTTTATCAGATCTCATAAGAGGATAATCAAAGAATTATGATATCAAGGATCAAGTATAATTGAATTAATAAGATAAAGGAAAGACTTTAACAAGAATAATCAACAAGATCCGAGCTGGCATTTTTGCCAATGATGCACAACATTCCCTTTCTATGGATATGAAGAGTAGATGGGAACTTTAATTTTTTTATGCTTCTTATTATTTTGTCCTCTTTTCTTCTTGTATTCCATTTTAGATCCTTTTTAATATAAAGTAAACGCATCTATAACTCTGAACTCATTGTAATGTCATAATAGTTTCATCTATAGTAATACATCACTCATTTATAAAAAAAAAAGATAAAGGAAAGACACAACAAGGATAAAATAACCCCTAAGTTTTTGTTATTGATTACTTCATTCTTATTACTAGGTTCACTTATTCAATTATTTAGTTTTAGTAGTTTATTTTAATTCAGTTAATTGAATCTTTTATTACATTAGACAAATTGCATTCAAGTTGTTATGTGACTAATCTTGTCCTCATGGGAATGATATATTTTATACTATAATTTACGATTTGTATACTTATGGTAAACAAGTTTTTATATAAAACTGTAAACAAGTTTTTAACGTCGTTGCTAAGGATTGATTTAGCATCTTGCTCAATTTGAATTCTTTTGATTTAAAGACTGTAATACTTTTCTTGTGTAAGTGTATATGCCTTAACATAAGACTATAAAAAAAGCTTAAACTGAGGAACTTATAAACCTTTTCTTTTAAACTAGTGACAATATTACAACATGGATGGGAGTTATTTTAACTCATATAATCTTTGATGGCAGAATTACCCAAATTTTTCTGGGATTAACAATATAGATAATAACATGAGAGCACAAGGTCTACCAAGTTTTCAGCAAGACAGGCTTAGATCCTTGAAGTCCAAGTTGTACAAGTTGATAGATGTGTTAAGCGTTAAGTTTGATAGCCAGGATGAAATTCAGAAGAGGACGGAAGCTAAATTTGATCAAATAATGAAGAACCACTCCTCTTCTATTCATAACTTAAAGGTTCAAGTTGGGTTACTTTCTAATGCATTATTAACAAGGAATATGAGGAATCTTCCAATTAACCAAAAGCATAACTGATATCCTTATTGTTTTGTGACATTTGTGAGGGTAACCATTACAATCATCAATATCAGGCACTAGATTATACGTTGGAGCATCCATACTGTATGCAAAACTAGCCTTAGAATACACCATATAAGTATACTGATACTGAGCTGGATATAACATATTATTTGAGCCCATTAATATTTTACAAAGAATAGGAGACAAAGTTCGATGACATAAATGAAGTTATTGTTCAAGAAGAGAAAGAAGAATAGATGAAAAAGGAAATAGAGATTGAAGAACAGAAAAAAGTCTTTGTTCAAGAAGAGAACATAGAAGAGTGGATAAAGGTTGAGCAAGAAAAAGTGCAATTCTCCTTTTTACAAGGAAAATTGTTGCAGTCAACCAAAGATTCAAAGAGTTTTATTATTACTTATTTTATTGACAATTTATTTCTGAAAAGGGCATTAATGGAATCACTTGAATTTCTTAATTTACTAAATTATGTTCTTATTATTATCTTATAACATGTGGGTTATTTATAAGCTACTAAACTGCTCAGTGGAGAAAAAGGTGGAAACAAGCCACCAATTATAGACTCGGGTTGATGGCAAATAAGAAGAGTATGCTAAGCTAATGACATTAAACAAGCACTACTTGGAAGATAAACCAAGAATTAGGATAGGTTTTATTTTTATTTTATTTTTATTTTACTAGTGCTTTGTTATTTTTTATGCTTTATATTTACTTTGTAGAGAGTTGAATTGATGGATGTTCATGACATGAAGTGCATGCATGCTCCTTCTCTGACGTCATCACCACCACAATCCATATAATTATTCTTTCCCTTGTTTTTATTCTTTTTATTTTTATTTTTATATATATTTTTATGTGTGTTATTTTTAGTTATATCTCATTTCCACATCGAGGAAAATGTTTTATTCAAGTGTGGGGACGAATACACACTTGCATATCATTTGTTTGTAAATTTGTATTGTGTTAGTTTTTGATTAGGTCGACATTGTGTGAACATGTGGTTAAATTATATGTGTCGATGACATGAATTTAACATAATTGGCTTTCTTTCGAACTTGGTTATTTAAATTGTAAAGGCAGATTAACTTGTGAATTTTATGTTTAAAGTGTCTTTAGGATGAATAAAAAAAATTCAAAGTCAACATACACTAGTGCACAAGGCTCCTCGCTTTGTGAGGGTTGAAGGAGGGTCATCAACGTATTCAATCTTTCCTTTGTAATTTTTACAAAGAGATTGTTTCCATTATTTAAACTTATGACCTTATAGTCACAAAGGATGAATATGCATATTAAGTAGGATATGACACCTATTCTTTTACTTTATGACATTTTTTTGGAGAAATTTATAATTACATTCATTTAAATTGGTAGGCATCATTAGTAACCTTTCATCAGAGTGAATGACTAAGAAGAAATAAGGTAGGCTAAGAAATTGACAAAAAAAAGTGTGTTAATGACAGCGCGTGTCAAGTGCATTGCAAAATTTACCTAACTCCGTATACTCAAGTTTGTAGTTGTGGTGAGTCGGGATCATATCCTAATATATGCTTAATTGATTGTATAATTATACCATAACACGTAGCTATTAATGAGATGAAACTGCTTAAGATAATCACTTTGACTCGTATTTGATTTTAGGCACAATTCAGAAGCCAAAAAATTAAAGTGAGTCAAAAGCACGATATTTGAGCCATTTTTCGAAAATTATTATTCACTTATCTTTATGGAGTAAGAAGAAGAAAATTAGAGTAGGAAGAAAACAAATTCAATCCAAAAGAAGACAACCAAGAAATAGCCATGAGAAAGACCAAATGCAAAATAACATAATAGTAAGAAATTAAAGCAACAATACGGCAATATCACATAGAGCTAAACGATAGTAGATGTTGGGTGTTTCATGAAGCAATGTGTGCATTTCATGTAGTAACTAGACCAAAACAACAGCATAGGAGGATAGGCAAGTAAGAAGATAATGCTAGCAACTGGAAGCATGAAGCAAAACAACGTGCAGTAGGTGGAAGCAAGGAGACCAAAATGACATGCAATAAGTGGAAGCAAGGAGGACAAAACGACAACAATAGACATCACGCCAAAATACAACACAGCTAACAAAAAACTCAAACTTTGGGAAATACTAATAAAAGCACAGACATGAGGAGGGTTTTAATGTGCTGGTTTTGAAACCAAAATAAGGAAAATAGCATGGGTTTTAGAAGAGAATAGAGGTTTTGGTCTTTGTGGAATGTTTTGAAAGGGGGGATAAAGCATTATTTTTGGGAGCTCTTGGTTCTAATGAAGATGAGGGGTAAAGCTCTCAACCTTAAAAGACTCATGGAGCGATAGCTTCCCGATGCCAATTCGGAGGTGACATTGACGCCAACAACCCGGTTAAGCATTCCTTTTATTGATTTGTTGTTTTCTTTCTCTCTTTAGAAATTAATTGTGTTATCCTGTATGTATGGATTTGGTTTCGTGTATAATTGATTGTGTTATTATTATAGTCCGATTATTTGTATATGAACCCATTGGGTGTTGTGAAAGGATGATTTTAATGCATTCATTGGATCGTTTTATTACAAACCCATTACTAGAATATTCAATATAATCTGGAATTGTTATGTTGAAGTTCATTTCTAATAGCTAATAGTTCATAATCATTAGGGATAACATAACCTATGTTAAATAATGCATCGTATGTGGTTGTTACCTTGATTAATCGGTTTTTGTAATTCGTAATGTTACTACACAATTAAATCTAGAGATTGTATCCTAGGTTATTTAGTGGTTAGGTTTAATTAACAATCGTATCTTGATTAAACACTACCTAAGGGAAAACTTAGTTTAATTATTAACCCATGATTAATAGTTGCTAAGAGAGATTTGAGAACGAAAAATCATTGAAATATGTTTAATTAGGGTGTAGGCCGAGATTGAACTAAAGAATCAGGTCCCTACCAAATTCCCCATTTTTATCTTTTCTTTACATGTTTTCTTTAAATTGCTTTTGTTAATTATTTTAGCTTTATTTTATTTTCTTATTTTTAAAACCAAACCCCCCAAAGCCTAAACACTTATTAATTTCATTTCATAAACTATACACACACTTTTTGTGGGATCGACCTACACTCACCACTACTACAATGGTAGGTCTAGTTTATTTTGACTAGCGTTATGATGCTCTGTCATATCCAGAGGGAATGTTCAGTTAATTTTCGTAACAAAATTAATTGATGCAAGGAAAATAAAAAGGGGGTTTCTTGGGTTTTACGCAATTTAGAAAATAAAGTAAAGTAAACTAGAAAAATCAAATTATAGCAAGCAATCGAAAATAATTAAAGTGTCGAACATAAGTAAAGTCCGGTTCTAGGATCAATCTTGGCCTAAACATGATTAATCATATCCCATCATCCTAACGTCTTCACCTCTCTTCGAACTATCAATCAGAGACTAACAATACACTCTGTTAATCCCGATTTTCCCTTAGGTTATGTTTAATTAAGATAGTTTGTTAATTAAACCTAGCCACCGAATCACCTAAGATACAATCTCTAGATTCAATTTGGCAGCCACATTACAAAGTGAAAAACGATCAATATAGGCAGTAACCTCATATGTTCGAGTTATCTAACCTAAGTTACGTTATTCCTAATGATTCAAGATCATTTGATGCTACTAAAAAACATCAAATGTAATGATTACAGATTACATTCCACATTATAACAATAGATTTGTAATAGAACAATCCAAATAACGTATTAAGATCATCTATGTAAAAACCCAATTCAATCAACGAAAACAACACTGACAATTTGAAAAGAGATTATAAACATTAACAAGATAGGATAGCTTAATCGTGATGTTGATTTCACTATCGAATCAGCATCAAAAAGTTTGTCTTCCATCTCCTTCTTCAAGCTCCAAGCATTAACCATTATTGCCTTTGTCAGTGTGAAAGACAAGAGAAAATGACGAAGAATGAAGGTATTTTCGTTTTTGTCCCGAATGTGTCTTTTGTGCCATCAAAACATTAACCTTTATTGTTAAAAACTAGGGTTAAATGGGAAAGATGTCCCTTCTCATGCCCATGAGAATGGACTCACGGGTTTGACATGCTTTGTCACACTCGTGAGTGTGTGTCACAGGTGTGACTAGTGTATCACACTTATGACATAATTGCCATGGTTGTGACAAAACCTCTCACGGATGTAAGAGACCTCTCACGATCGTGAGAGGTGCTACAAGGGCGTAGGAAAGTTCTCATGCCTATGCACCAATGTGTGGCCGTGAGACTCTTCTTCCTTTGGTCCTTGCTTCACATTCTACATTATCTCTTCTTCTTTCAATCCTCTTCTTTTTCGTGCTCCATGAATCAATAGATTGTGGACATTGAGAAAATGGATTCAATGAATATGCTTTCGGGTCACTTTAGCTCCATCACTTTCGAAATGTACCTAAAATCAGCTATAAGCTAAAGTGAGTATCTTAAGCATTTCTAAGGCATTAATCACTAAATGTAGTAAATCAAATGAATCAACATTTAGGCACATATCAAGTTCCCCCACACTTATCTTTGACTTTGATCAAGCAAATCGTCAAAATGAATATCACAAACCAAAACTCTTACTCATTTTCCATATTTCCTAAGATTAGATAGTCATAAGTAAAGATGAATGACTTTCGAAACTTATAGCAATAACTCAACATTCAAAGCTTCTACTTATGATCAATTAACATTCATCATCCTTAGAAATTGAGTAATTTAAAGGTAGACTTGGACAAAAGGTATTTAAATAAGATATTTCCACGGGTATACTCAAACACCATTCATGATCATAACAATCCACAACTTTGCATATTATTTCATTTCTCCACCACTAAAAGTCACATGTATAATCATGAATTAAAGGAATTTTCTAGGGTTGTAATATGGGAAAGGGTAAGGTAAGATGTATATTGGGTAATGTAGTGTAAAAGCTATCAAGCTAGTAAAGCAAAAGTAAAACATTATGAGATATCAAGTGCACAAGTTAGCATTCATTCAAAATTAGGTATCATCAGCTATGATGAATGCAACAATTATATTTCACAACTCAATTTAGCTCTCACACCATACCACATGAACATTGCTGGGTCCCGCTCCCGGAGCCCGGCCATTCGTGCTGGACCCCGTTCACAGAGCCCAACTATCCAGAACGGAAACACAAACGAATATCGTTGGGCCCGAGTCCCGACCCCAAGGCTGGACCCAGGGTGAACCGTCAGGACTAACAATTGTCAAAAAAAACCCCGCGGAAGCCATACATACGAATCTAAGCACAATCATTCAACACATTAACTAACTTTGTTTAAATAAATACGTCATACAATTCATGCTGAAAACAAAATACATCAGGATGCTCAATGAACTATCCGAAATAGATACTAACTTAATACAAAAGTCTCTAGCTATTGAGGAGCTATCGATGCCTTGCGAGGATCAAACGTCGTCT
>JANZLC010000005.1:18137757-18175930 GCA_026413385.1 Erythroxylum gracilipes | reverse complement strand
CAGCCGGGAGAAGGCTCTTGTCGACGTGCACGTGACGAACAGAATGGTTCCACTCTCGCCCAAACAGAAGCACATAAACATACTCGGAATCATTTCATCAAATGATAGGTTTTTCATGCATACAGAATGCCATGATAAATATCAAGACATAACAAGTTCCCAAATTGATTCATTCTTGCCACCAATCATTTCATATTCAAGCAAAGTCATGCATCTTTGAATGTATAACCTAAAACACATATTCACACATAGGCAAGAATTTGCCCAATCACACAATAACTATAAGATATTACCCACCTATAGTCGTCCAACAATCCAAGTTCAGCGTTGTCCTGCCTCTTGCTCTTGGATCGGATCTTCTTGGTTTCCTATAACAAACCAAGCAGCAATTAAGAATAGAAACTCGAAGTTCTAAGACTCTAGTTCACAACGAACCAACCCTTATCTCATTGGGACATCTATAACTCAAGTTATGCCCAAAAGAACAAAACTTATCTTGCAGAAACTAGTCCCTCGTCGCGACGAGGAAGTCAGCGCATGTCACGTCGCAGGTGCTTGTCGCGACGAGACACGCCGCACACGTCGCGACAAACACAGCCACTCACGGCGAGCACACGTGGCACATCGCGACGCACTAATGACAAATAATTAATTTACACGTCGCGACGTGTTCTTGAGCACGTCGTACGTGCGAACCAGAAACCCAGAAAACTGCAGAAATTCGACAGAACTTCTCCCAATCTGTCCAACAACTTGCCTAAACCTTATTTCCTCAGTTCTACAACATGTCTAGACCCAAACCAACCCCAAAACATCAACAAACACAACACAAATCACTAACCCTAGAAAATCGACAATGCCGACACCCACCACCTCTGATTTTTCAATCCAAACACCTTAAATCCTTATTTCAGTTGTAAATCATCACTAAATCAAGTTCAAACAACCAATTAGAAGCAAAGAAACTGATTAAAACTTACCTGGAATGCTTCAATCTCCAAATCTTGTCAAACCCTAGTTTCTCCCCTTTCTCTCCTTCACACCCACGACAACTTCCTCTTCTTTCTCTCTTTCTTATTTTCTTTTCCCTTTCTTTTAACTCTCTTAAAGCATGTCAAAAGACCCTAAGGCCCTCTCACTAAAGCCTAACAACTCTAAGACTTAAGTGGTCTACCCAAAATGCCCTTGGTCATTTTAATCCAACTTATTCCTACTTTAGGCCAAAAATTTCATACTTTAACCAAACTTGAATTCATACTAACCTTAGCACAAATCAATTCCAAAATACTGATTTAATAAGACTTCAAAAATCAAAACATGCCTCAAAATAATTAAACAGGTTTGGGATCCAACAAACATAACACAAATAGTGCTCCATCCAAAACAATATCTACCTTATATGTAATATATTCAAACCACCCATTCAATACAACCTGGGGGAGAAAGACTAATCATAAATAACTTTGCAAAACATATGCACTTCCTCCTTGATATTTTTATTCAAATATTTTATCTGACTTTTCTTTCTTTTTCTTTTTTTTCATTTAAAATTGAAAGAAGCTACATCAACATCGGAATTCCATTGACAAGACATAAAATAGCATCCCAATAATAATAATCATCCCACACATATGCACAGCCCCACACTTATACTTTTGTACATCAACAATCATCAAATGCTCCACTAGCTTTAAGGCTTGGGTAGGACATTTGGTTAGGTTTAAAAGCATGTAATATGGTTTATACAAAAGAAAAGGCTAATAAAGCTCAAAGGGGCTAACAAAGGAAAATTCATATAAATGGGTAGGCTATTTGGATAATGTAGCTCGTAAACAACAAAGAATGCCTAATCATTTTCATGAAAATACATGTGATAAAAATGTGGTCTTGAATATAAAATCAAAGCAAAGTCAGGATGTACATGTCATGAAGGCCACATATAATAAAAGACAATGAGATTGATATGGATGTGTCAGTCTAATACAACTCAAAATCTCATTAGTGTTTGTTTACCACTAGTCACCGCTCTTTTAAGGATAATGCATATCGACCAATTACAAGAGCAAAAATACATGTTAAAGTTGCCATTGATTTTTCTAGTCAATTAATGCTCTAATTATAACTATATAATCTTAAAAGAAATAGAAAACAAGAAAATTTTGTATTTTATTTGTTTGATTTTGAAAACTGCCTAAGAAGTTATATAAGCTATAAGTAAGCTCAAAACATACATAAAAACTAAGATCCCCACCCCCCGCACTTAAAACTTACATTGTCCCTAATGTAACATCAAATGGAAGAAATGGAGCATTTCACAAAAATAGCAAATGCAAAAATGTAAATAAAAAAAAATTGACTTCCCTTGGGTTGCCTCCTAAATAGTGCCTTTGATTATTGTCACTTGCTCGACTCCCTGTTGCTTTCATCAAGTGACATCAGTCACATCTTCCATCATCAACACTTCTAAATTCTCCATTGGGAAGCCTTCATAATATGACTTCAAGCAATGACCATTCACTCTGAATGTTTTGTCAGTTTTCAGACTCCATATCTTTACCGCTCCAAAATGAAAGACAAATGGACCAACACAATAGGAATGCAACGTACTTGGAAATAATTTGAGCTTAGAGTGATATAGTATCACTTTCTAGCCCACTAAGAAGCTTTTCCTTGAAATCATTTTATCATGAAAAGCCTTTATCTTCTCCTTATATATCACCGTATTTTGGTAGGAGTCATTCCTCATCTCCTCCAACTCATAAAGTTACAGCTTTCTATATACATCCACATCATCCAAATTAATGTTGCATCTTTTAATAACCCAATATTCCTTGTGTTGTAATTCCACCGGAATATGACATAGCTTCCTAAACACCAATCTATACGAAGACATCCCAATTGGTATTTTGTAAGCCATTCTGTAGGCACATAGTGCGTTGTCTAATCTTACGCTCTAATCCTTCCTATTGGGCTGCACAGTTTTCTTTATAATTAACTTGATTTTTCAATTGGAGACTACAGCTTGCTTGTTATTTTGGGGGTAGTAAGCAGTGGACACCTTATACGTAATCTGATATTTTCTGATTAAGCTACATCATACTCTGTTGAAGCTGCTACATACCTTAACTAAGCTGCTACATACTCTGACTAAGTTGAAGATTATTAGCAATAGAGGTCTTGATAAATTCTTGAAGAGATGTACCTGAACTAGAAGAGGAGGCTCCTTGTGCTCCTTGCGGCTTTGGTTGAAATTGTTGTGCTCCTTGCAATTGATTCTGGAAGTAATTATGCTACTTGTTTCCTCTGTAACTTAAGTTGGGATGATCCATCCAGCCTGGGTTATACGTCTGGGAGCACGAGTTATATTGATTTGAAAATTTCCCTCCTGCGGCATTCACATACTCTATACTTCTCTTTTGTAGCGTTGGGCACTCGTCAGTCGGATGGCTCATATTCAAACATATTTGGGATACTTTCACTTGTGTCTGTACAACTACAATCTGTCTTACAAAAGATCTGAGTTCATTTAAATGATGTTCAATAGATGAAGTACTTACCTCGTTTACTCGTTGAACATCATTGCAAGTATCAAATTTTCGTGTGTTAGGGTTCATCTGCTCAAGCATAATCATGGCTTCAGTAGGAGTCTTCTCACAAAGTGTCCCACCACTTTCCGCATCAACCAAACACCTCTCCATCAGTAATAATCCTTCATAGAAATATTGGATGAGAAGTTACTTTGGTATGTTGTAGTGCAGACAACTGGCACATAACTTCTTAAAATGCTCCTAGTACTCGTAAAGAGACTCTCTATTATGCTGCTTGATGTCACAAATCTCCTTTCAAATACTTGTTGTCTTTGATGTTGGAAAATATTTCTCCAAGAACAGTTTCTTCATCTCTAGCCAAGTGTTCACGCTCCCGACTAGTAAATCAAACAACTAATCCTTTGTTGCATCTTTGAGTGAGAATGGGAAGGCCCTCATTATGATCTGCTCGTTCGTCACCCCAAGAGGCTTCATGCTTAGACAAACCACATCAAGCTCCTTGAGATGATTGTGGGCATCCTCACCTGCAAAACCATGAAAATTGGGTAATAAATGTATTGATCCAGACTTTAACTCAAAAGTAACATGTTCAACAAAATTTGGAAATGTAATGCATAATGGTCTTTGAGTTAGGTATGGTGTAGCCAATTCCCTCGGTGTTTATGGGTTTGTCATCATTTCTTCAAATTCATATTCCGAGTCTCCTATCAAAGTGGTTATTGCTTCCCTTCATAATCTCTGCAGTGTCCTCTCGATCTCCGGATCAAGTTGCTCAAGTTCTCTACAAGGAGATCTGGTCACTACCATACACCAACACTAACAAACATTTAAAAATTAACAAATAACAAAAAGAAATAATTATAAACAAATATATACACAAAACACCATCTAAAATCAAAAACAAAAATTAAATCACCACACTTCCCAATAATGATGCCAAAATTTGACAGCGTGACGAGTGCATTGCAAAATTTACCTAACTCTGCTTACTTAAATTTGTAGTTGTGGTGAGTCAGGATCGTATCTACAGGGAATGTTCAGTTAATTTCCATAACAAAATTAATTGATGCAAGGAAAATAAAAAGGCCTGGGGGTTTTGAGTTTTACGCAATTTAGAAATTAAAGTAAAAGTAAACTAGTAAAAACAAATTATAGCAAACAATCGAAAATGGTTAAAGTGTTGAATATAAGTAAAGTACTATTCTAGGATCAATCTCGGCCTAAACATGATTAAAATTATCCCATCGTCCTTACATCTTCAACACCTCTCTTTGAACTATTGATCAGAGACTAACAATACACTCTGCTAATCCCATTTTCCATTAGGTTGTCTTTAATTAAGATATGATGGTTAATTAAACCGAGCCACCGAATAACCTAGGATACAATCTTTAGATTCAAGTTAGAAGCCACATTACGAAGTAAAAAATGATCAATATTGGCAGTAACCTCACACGTTTGTGTTATCTAACATAAGTTACGTTGTTCCTAATGATTCAAAATCATTAGATGCTACTAACAAACATCAAATGTAACAATTATAGATTACATTCAACATTTTAGTAATAAGTTTGTAATAGAATAATCCAAGAAACGTATTAAGATCAACTATACAAAAACCCAATTCAATTAAAACAAACAACAATAACAATTCGAAAAGAGATTATCGAAATTAACAAGATTAGATAGCTTAACCGTGACTCAGCGTTGATTTCACCGTCGAACTAGTGTTGGGAAGTAAGCCTTGCATCTCCTTCTTTAAGCTCCAAACGTCAGCTATTATTGTTTCTATCGGTGTGAAAGACAAGAGAAAATGACGAAGAATGAAGATGTTTTCATTTTTGTCCCGAATTTTTTCTTTTTATCGTCAAAACATTACCCTTTATAGTTAAAAACTAGGGTTAAATGAGATAGATGTCCCTTCTCATGCTCATAAGAATGGACTTATGGGCGTGACATGCTTTGTCACACTCGTGAGTGTGTGTGTCATGGGTGTGACTAGTGTGTCATGCCCCGTGACACACTTGTCATTATTGTGACAAACCCTCTCACAGCCGTGAGAGGTGTTGCATGGGCGTGAGAAGTTTCTTATGCCTATGCACACCAATGTGTGACCGTGAGACTCTTCTTCCTTTGTTCTTTGCTTCACATTCTATCTTGTCTCTTCTTCTTTCAATCTTCTTCTTTTTCTTATTCCATGAATTAATAGAGTGTGCATATTGAGAAGATGGCTTTAATGAACATGCTTTTGGGTCACTTTAGCTCCTTCAATTTCAAAATGTACCTAAAATCAAATATGAGCTAAAGTGAGTATCTTAAGCATTTCTAAGTTACTAAGTGTAGTAAATCAAATGAAACAACATTTAATAACATGTTAGTTAAATAAAATTCCTATTTTGCTAGCCCTTTTTAAGAAAATTGGGTTAAGAATAGGGTTGGTAACATGTTGAGAGTTGTGATCATTCACGACAAATTGCTTGTCTTTGCGTAAAGGGCTAGAATAATGCTCCAACCAAGGTAAATAAAAAAATCGTAAACTAGTTGAGTAATTAAGGAATATTCATAAAAAGGTTCGCATCAAAAGACAAGGTGGTCATTAAAGAAAATAGCAAAAAGGTGCTTACAATAAAATTAAACCTACTAATCTTTTAAAAATAGCAAGAATTTTCATAAAGAGTTACTTAGTGGCAGTTTACATTTTTTACTGATAAATAATAATAAGGGTATGCTTACAAATGCCATAGGTGCATGAATAGGATGTTAATATTTTGAATGATATGTGTATTCAAATCAAGCACTTAAACATAAATAGAGTAAGTTAGTGTGTTGGTTGTTTTCAAGTGGTTAATGTTTGAGGTTAAGTTATTTCCATGAGATCTGATGTCATTTTACCATTACTGCATTGTTGCATGAATGTGTGTTTATGTGTTTTGTTTGTTTTATGGTTTTAGTTTTGCTTAGGGACAAGCAAAGATTTAAGTGTGTGAATGTTGATAGTTGTATATTATAGTATTTTTTTTCGAGATTTAAGTTTGTTTTTAATTGTTTTCTTGGATGATAATTTATATGTTTAGGACTTATAATAGTGTTCTTATTAGTGTTTTCATGTGCATTAATTTTTTGATTGTTTTAGAGCAAAGATTTGATCTTAATATTATGTTTCAAAGGTTATTTGATGTGTTTGTTAACGAGTGGAAATGGAAAAAATTGAAGAAAAGATGAAGGACTTGAAGAACAAAAACACGCACAATCGTGCATGATTTTTGCTCGATTATGCATCCCCATGCATAATCGTGCCAGAGTGTTTGGATAGGGTGCAACTTTCTAGCTTACGAGATTTTTGTACTTTTAACGATTTGAGGCTATTTTTGGAACCAAAATAAGTGGGGAAACCCTATAAAGAACCCTAAAAGGATCAAGAATAATTTAAGGCAAAGAATAACACCAAAAAGGGGGCTACACATCAAAAACAAGGAGATAAAAGTGGAGACATAAAGATCAACTCCAATTTTTCAAAATTTCTAGATCAAGGCCTCTTTTCTCTTCTTAGATGTTGAACATGATTATGGATTTCTAAATCCATATTAGGGATTATTCTTGAATTGTTTTATTAAAATTTATTCTTGTTGAATTCAATATATATTAATGCTTTATGATATTTCTTATGCTTATACTTGATAAGAAATCAAGAGATTGAATTAAGTTATATGTGTTAAGTTGCACAAAGAGATTTGGTACCTTAACAGACTTGCAATTATCAAATTAATAAATAATTGAAGAGAGATTTTAATTATGAGTTAATTATCCTTAGGATTGCTACAATTCCAATTGAGTATTTAGGAATAGTTTTGTGAATCAAGAGATTTCAATTCTATTGTTAGTTATTTCAACTAGGATTAGATCTTGAGAAAGGGCAATCAAAACATTAGGATATCTAGGATTAAGCATAACTGAATTAACAAGATAAAGGAAAGACAAAACGAGGATATAATAACCCATAATTTTCTATTTTTGACTAACTTCGTTCTTATTGCTAGCTTCACTTATTCAATTTTTTAGTTTTATTAGTTTATTTTAATTTATTTAATTTGTTTTAATTCAATTAATTCAACCTTTTATTACTTAGACAAAAGACAAAATGGATTCAAGTTGTTAGGTTACTAATCCAATCCTTATAGGAATGATATATTTTATATTACATGTTACGATCCATATACTTGTGATAAGAAAGTTTTTAATATAAATTTGCAAACACTGAGTTTAGCAACAAAAAATAGTAGAGGTTAAGAGGGTATGAAATGTTTTGAAGGGGAGTAACCATTACAGTAATGGGGAGAGCATAAACAGTGTCCTGCTAGAACATGCAGATCAACCATTCCCTTTCTCATCCCTATTCCATTTACTTTTCTCTTACATCTTTTAGTTAGTTTGCATCATATATACATAAAATAAAAATGATAAAAAATAAAGGAAAGGGAAAAGGACAAAAAAATTTAGAATCAAAAGTATACATCAAAACCTAAATATCATATATCGTAAAACCTGGTTATAAAGTATTCTAATCCTTTTCCTAGTTTAATTTTATCATTGTTACCTTCTTATTGATTTTGCTTCTTTATTACCTTCTTATTGATTTTGCTTCTTTGTTACCTTCTTATTGATTTTGGTTCTTTCTTTCTTTCTTGTTAATTTTGTTTCCTCTGTTCTTTTTTTTAATTTCATAGCATATTCGTACCTTTATTTTTTCATTGTTTTCCTTCTTATTGATCTTAATTTTCTTTAACCAACCTATTATTGATCTTAATTTTCTTTAACCAAATATAATTAACCCTATTATTGCTTATTACTTTTGATAAGACTACTGATGAAGTTCTTCTTAAAAGGCTTATATCAGGAAGTTGAGTGGTAAAAGGTAAGAGTGGTAAGAACATCAATAGGAAAGGTTGAAATTAATTGAAACATGAGTGTTTTGGTAACCTAATATTGAGTGTAAACATGTAAAGAAGTGTGTAAGAAAAATTAATCTATTTATTACCAATGTTTTCTTAGTGTAAACATGTAAAGAAATGTGTAAGAAAAATTAATCTATTTATTACCAATGTTTTCTTAACAGGTTTAAATATGAGTAATAGTAAAGATAATTTAAAAATTGGTCCTAAGATGTTTATAAAGTTTGTATAAGACCCTTTTTAAGGTTCTAAACATAAGTTTGGATCATTTCGAGTCCCCATTTATACTTAAATCGTCTAAAAAATACACCTCTTAGGAGGAGGAAGAAGATAACTTCAATTATGATAAGATTAGTTCTATAAAGAATAAAAGGTCTGCTTCACAACAAAATAGCAATTTGGATAGTATTGATATGAAAAATCCTACCTTTAAAGGGAGGAATGATCTCAAATTATACTTAGAGTGGGAGATAAAGTTAGAATTATATTTTACTATCATAATTAGTTCAAGAAAAAGAAGGTTAAATTAGCATAATTTGAGTTAATGAATCATGCTAATATTTGGTTAATTTGTAATTAATAGACATAGGTTGTAACATCCCAGATCACCCGCTTACAGATATTGTCCGCTTTGGGCCTTGGCCCAACCAAGCCCTCACGGTTTTGCTTTTCCCGAGACCTTCCCAGAAGTTCACCCATCCCAGAACTACTCTCACCTGAGCACATTTAACCTCAGAGTTCTGATGGGACCTAGTCCATTAGGCCATAGAAAACGCGTCTGTAAGGGAGAGGTATCCGTACCCTTATAAGGCGTACTTCGTTCTCCTCTCCAACTGATGTAGGATCTCACACTCTCCACCCCCCTTAGGGTCCAACCCTCTTTGGGGTCCAGCCTAGCTGGCACAATGGTTCGGGTGCCAGCTCTGATACCACTTGTAATATCCCAAATCACTCAATTATAGATATTGTCAGCTTTGGGCCTTGGCTGGGCCCTCACGGTTTTGCTTTTTCCGAGGCCTTCCTAGGAGGTCACCCATCCCAGAACTAGTCTTACCCGAGCACGTTTAACCTCAGAGTTCTGATGGGATCTAGTCCATTAGGCCATGGAAAACTCGTCTGTAAGGGAGAGGTATCCGTACCCTTATAAGGCTTACTTCGTTCCCCTCTCCAACCGATGTGGGATCTCACATAGGAATAGTGAGAAATCTATTATTTCGTAGGTAGGGATAAAGGTAGTAATGCGTAAAAGGTTGATACCAAGCCATCATTGTAATTATTTAAGTAGAAAGTTTCAAGAGGATTATGAGGCAACTACAGCTAGAATCATTAGTAGTTCGAATAAAGAGATAACTAAAAAAAGAGTGTAATATGCGTGAAAAGAAAGTAAGTGCTCAAGAAAAAGAAAAGAGGATAAAAAAAAGTGAATGTGTGCAAAAAAAAGAGCATAATTGTTGAAGTTTTAAATTAAAAGCTTTCTTTACTACATGTATACATATCGTATCTTATAGCATAAAAATTATCATCCACAAAGATTGGAGTAGGCACTTAACAATTTTTGTAAACTTTGTTTAAGGTAAACAATAAGTTAATTTACTAAAAGTTAAACTAAAAAATTGATAATTAAACAATGAAATAAGTAGCAGTGAATTAGTTGATAGATTAATAATGAAAACTAGGAATTACTTATATCCTTATTTGTTTTCACTTTACCTTCTTGATTTAATACTACTTGATCCTAGATATCCAATAATTATGATTACCCTCTCTCGAGATCTAATTAAGTAATCCCAATTAAAATACACAGAAATTGAATTATGACCTATCGATCTATCAAAACTCTTCCTAACTATGCAATTGAATTTAACGTAATCCTATAGGTAACTAATAAAAAAGTAAGATCTCTCTTCAATTGCCTATTAATTTGATATTTATAGGTCTTTTGAGGTACCAACTCTTTTTTCGAAACACAACATAATTGATCCAATCTGATATCTCGATTTAAATTAAAATTTAAAGAAATAAACATCACAAGCATATTTCATTAAATCAAGAATGTAAAAACATTAATAAATAAATCAAAAGTAATTCCTAAAAGGAATTTAGCAATCCATAGATGTAACTATATATGCCAATTGAGCCATCATTAACATTCAGCAACAACAAAGAGATTAAAAAAAAGAGTAAAGAATTGAAACTGGATGTCTTCTCTTCTTTGCCTTGAGTTGGAATTTTGCAGCTTGCGTTCTTCAAAATTTTACTCTTTTTGATTACCTCTTGGTGTTTTTCTAGCCATTCTTTTGGTGTTTTTCTCTTCTTTTTTATACTCTTAAGCCTTCTTGGGTTCTTTATAGGATTTCTCCATGTATTTTTGTTCCAAAAATAGCCATAAATCATCAAAAGAATTAAAAAACTTATGACTTTGAAAAATGGATGCACGATCGTGCATGGCTTGCTCCACCTCTCTGTCACAATTATGGATGAAAATTAGAATTTTATGTTGAATTTAGAATTTTATTTCAATCAAATTACTATAAATCTAATTAAATTTTAATTGAAATTAAAATTTTATTTCAATTCAACTACTGTAATGTCTAGAACATATTATAAATAGGCTTAGACTCTATAAGAGCTAGCACTATTTGCCTAACCATCTTTGCAATAGTTACAAAGTTATCTCAATACGTTCTATGGATACCATTAGAGGCTAAACACTTGTGCAACTATTATGGTTGAGATGAGCCAATTTTAGAAACTATTCGAGGGAAATAACCAAAAAAAAAGATCAAACTTCGAAATAAGGTACAAATTATGATTCTTGTTTTATTATGATTTATGTGTTAATCACTTGATATCATTTAAGTAATCTTGACTTCCAAAAAATCATACAAAAAATTTAATAATTAGTTTGCTGCATATTGGATTGGATTGTGTCGATTTCTCAACACCAGATATGATGATTGAATTTCTTTAATTTAATGTATTTTGAGGCCAAAAATAATATTTGGCTTATTTTTTCAATTGTTTTATTATTCTACTACTTATTAAGGACATTTTATACTTTTCAATATTATTTAAAATACCTGTTAAGTTAGTTATTGCTATTCTATATATATTAGTGTTTGTTTTAATTTAGGTTATTAAAAGGTTACATACTACTTTTCTCTCTATATAAGTGTTTACATTAATAGGTTGAATAAACTTGAAAACTTAATTGATTGTTGCCTTATTTACATACCAAATTGTTTATATATTAAACTTAAATGATAAGTGTAAATTATACTATATTTTGATAGATATTTAAGTATGTTTTTTTAGCGTTTCTTAGATGATTATAATGTGTATAGACTTAGAATTATGATATTATTAGTTTTTGTTTATATTCTAAGTGTTTGTGTAGTTTAGAGCATGATTTGGATCCTAATTTTATGTTTCATGAGGTATTTAATGTGTTTTTGAGTTTTTGAAATCATATAATACACGATCTTGTCTATTGTCGTGTCTGCCTCTTAGCCCTTGAAAATTGCAAATATTAGAGTTTTTTAAGTTATGCACGATCTGATGCATAGTTGTGTATTAGACCGTGCATCTCCTAAAGAGTGAAATAGAAAATTTCAATCTTTTCAGCACGTGAGTTATTTTTTGGTCTTTTGACATTTCGGGGCTATTTTTAGAACCAAATTAAGTGGGGAATAGAAAGAACCATAGAAGCATCAAGAACTATTTAAAAACATGAAACACTCTAAAAAATGCAGCAGTCAATATACCAAAGTAGATTAAACGTGGGAAATCAAGAAGAACTCTAAGAATTCTAGCTTTCTAGATCAAGCTCAAAACAAAGTTTTTCTTCCTTTCCTTTTCTTATTTTCATTAAACTTGATGTGAAAATTGAATTCTAAGATGTTTATTATGTTCACGAGTTTCTAAATTCTAGATTAGGGTTTATTCCAAATTTATTTTGTGACTTTGATCATTATTGGTTTAATACATATTCTGGCGTTGTGATAAATTGTGCATGCTCATACTTTGACAATAAATCGGAAAAATGAGTCAAAAGTAATCAGATTAGGTTGTGTCATGAGAGTTAGTAATTTAATAAGTCCTTCAATTATCAAATTAATAATCATTCGAAGAGAGACCTTGTGTGAAAAATTAATTGTCTAATAGATAATTTTATATCTAATTGAAATCGTAAGGAAATTTTTGTGAATCGAGAGGTTGCAATTCCAGAATCTTTTGATTCAATTAGGGTTAATTCATTATGTCTTGAGAGATAGTAATTAATACCTTAGGAAGTCTAGGATCGACACATAATCGGATCAATCATAGTTAAGGAAACAAAATAATGAAAGAATAAATCCAATGCATTCATCTTTGATCAATCCCTAAATTACTTTGGCAGTTCACTTCTTATTTACTTATTTGCTTGATTTTATTAATTGTTTTAATTTTTGTTATTATTTTCATTCAAAACACCATTCTAATACCTTAAACAAAGTTATGTTCAAATTGTTTTATCTATTTCCTTACAGGATTGATACCTTTCGATACTACAAGGTCCGATCTATATACTTACGGGTAATGAGAGTTTTATTAGATATAAAACTTACTCAACAACAAGCACAAAATATTTAGATAAGTTTAATAAATATTTTTATTTTTTATCCATCCATCATTTATATCTTTTTTCTATTAATATGCATAATCTACCATTTTAATTTTTTAATAAAAAATTTACTCATTTTATATAATCATCATTTAAAAGATATTAAAAGGAAGAATTATATTGAAAACAAAGAGATTTTGCATTTAAATGTTACAAAACTTTTACGAATAGTTTTACTAATAATATAAGGCATAATAATAACTTCTTTTTATTTGGGTACTCTACCAACCTTAATTTATGCCAAATAAAACTATGACAAATTAGTTAATGAAGTCTTATCATTGCATATTAGACAATTTAACATCATGTAACAAGGAAGGAGTACTGCCAATAAATGGTAAATGGAGAAACTTAAACATTTTGGTTTGAAAATCAAGCTTAATGGTCTTGGAGTGAGGGACTTGTTTTATTTGAGCTATTTGATCATATATACCATTCTCTTTAATTCTTATTTTTAAGACTTTTATGTAAACTAAAGATTTAAGCTCTAGTCATTAGGGTCGCATGTCTCTTAAAACCTAAACAACAACAAAACATTAATAGTTAAATTACTAAGACTACTAAATTTTACTAAATTTTGTAATTTTAACTTGAACTTTAAAAGGTAATTATAAAATGTTCAAAATTTAAAAATTTTAAAAATAATCTACCATTAAACCTCTTGTTAACATTGTTGACATAATAAGTTATGTTAGCTAGTATATTTGCCATATGAATGATACGTGAACTATAATTTTTATATCAGCAAATTAATATTTAAAATTAAAAATAAAATTCAACTACAAAAAAATTCTTCCTTTGCCTTCTTCCCTCCTACATTTGTTCCTTTCTATAACTGAGATCCTATTTTTGTTCCTCTCCATAGCTTAGAAACACTAAATTCATATTATCCATTTAGCTAGAGGTGAAAGGGGCAAGCACATGTGCATTTGCACACACATATCATAATATTTTCTTCTTTTATTCTCCTTCTAAACCAAAAGACTCATAGTTAAGCCTAACAAAGATCTTTTTAACTATTTAATTCTTTTCTTTATCTTTCAGCTCCTTTTTATTATTCCATGATTTTGGTCAAATTAATTTGTTTAATCTTAATAAACATATGTACAACAAGTGCACCAAAACAAAAGCCAAATGTTCAGACCCTATTTTGTATATATAAAAGATAAGATTAAATGATATTGTACATGTAATTAACTCATAAATTCAACTAAAGCATCTCTAACTAATATCACCTATTAATAATAATCCATAAATAACACATTTTTTGTTTACTTCAATATTCCCTTTCTCTTTCAATTTCTTTTCTATATTTTTAAAAGAAAAATACTAAGTATAGGTCCCTTATAACCATCTAAATTTATCATGAAGGAGTTAGGAGAGATAATTTTTTTTGGTGCTTTTCAGCTTAGATTAGAAATTAAGTAGAGGTGAATTGGGATAGGAAGCAATTTACAAGTGGGCACAATTACATTTGAGAAGGTTATGATTTTGATTAGTGAATGAAGAAGAGAAGAAAAATTAGAATGGACTTTGTTTAGATGTTCTAAGGATACTAGAAAACCTTTGTAAAAAGTAGATTATAAGATATATTGTTTTCATGTTTAAGGAGGGTCGCTATTGATCTTATATAGCTTCCAAAAATGATTTTTCTTATGATTTGACCATAGATAGCATTTTATTCTGAGAGGAGCATATGCAAAAAGGGAAGAAGGTAAAGTAAGGTTTTAGGTTTTTCTGGCTAATTTGTATTTTATTTTCAAATTTTAAATATTGATTAATAAACGTGAAAATTGTAGTTTACTTTCCTCCACATAGCAAATATATGAGCTTTATATGAATTATCATATCAATACCATTAACATGAGGTCTAATAAAAGGCTATTTTTATGAAAAATTAAAATTTTGAGCATTTTAAGTAGAATTGCAATTTTTAGTAAAGTTTAGAATTTTTTTAATTGATCCAAACATTAATTAATTGCTACCTTAATTTCTTTCCCATTTTTCTTTTTTTTTGTGTCTCTAGGCTACACATATTTGCTTATATAAATGGATCGTTAGGCTTTGTCATTTGGGATCAATAACTTTAATTATTTTAGTGAAATTATCCATACTATCAATAATAATGTAATAAACATTACTAGACATATTTTTAGCGAAATTCTTTTCTTTTTGGTAATTTCCTTAGATGGGATTCTACTTTCCCAACTTACTAGTTGGGTTTTTTTTAAAAAAACAGAATGGAAGAAACTTCTCTTGCTCCTTCTCCAATTAGAGCTTCTTTATCCTCCTTTTTACTAGAAATTCACCTATTATAAAGCATATTTTATATGCCTCTTTACTCATATTTATACTCCATCTTTCCCTCTCTACATCTTCTTTGATTTCTCATTCCTCTCATTGGAAATCTAGGTGTCAATCTTAACCTTGAATTGTTTTTTCCACTTTATTTATTTCCTCTTTTTTGCCGGTTTCTTCTTTAATTGCTTTTTAGCTATGTACTTAAGAAGATACCTCATCTCCTACTTCAATAAACAAATTGACATGGTATCCAATTTTTAGAGATGTTTTTCCAATTGAAAAAACTCATATTCATTCTTCTTTATTGAACAATATGACACTTTAATGGTTTATCCTCTAGTGGAAGTACCTCAAACAAGAGTTTCAAAATTGCTAGCATCTTAAGAAACCTCTTATTCTTAAAATATAGGAGACAATAATGGATATGAAAAGGAAAAAGATAAGAAACGTGCCAATATTGGTCAACTTCCACAATGTTCTTTTAAAATATTAGTCAACAGTTAGATTCGGCTATTTGGTAAGTTTATTAGGAAGGCCTATCTTTCTATGAAAATGCAACTGCTATAAGAAGAATTAGTTAGGAAAAAGGTCTGAATTGTCCCCTAACATTTTCTTAAAAATCTAAGCCAGTCCTTACCATTATCTGTGTTATCTTACTATACTTTACTATTTTTAAAGTGGTACTAGTAGCACCATAAATTCTAATAGAGATAAGTTGTTGGTAATTTCTAGTTTATGGGTCATAAATTCATCCTATTTAATGTAACAACTAGGCAATTTAGACCCATCAAAGATTGATGTGATCTTTAAAATGATTTCTTTAAACATTACTTAAAGGTGGTTTTGTCATAAAACATCTAAAATAAGCCCATACTGTTACCTCTACCATCAATTTTGCAACTTATTCATGGTGCAATGAGTACTATTTTAGTAATGTTAGGGTGCAAAAGGCTACTAGAGATAATAGTAAGTGTTTACTTAGATTTTGTTGTAAAACTTTAAGCTGTAAGTCACGCCTTTTGCCAAATAGTTATGTTGGAATTTGTATCAAGGAAGGAATGGAAAAAGAGTTGTTTGAAAAATTGAAAATAGTGAAACTAAATGAAGATGGAAAACTAATAGAGGTTGAGATATCTTTTAGTTGTCAATAAAAGTCTTTAAAACTAGAACTCTAAAACTTGACACCTATTGGTAGGACATTAAAGATGATGAATACAAAGAGCAAATGGGAATAGATTTATAGGAGAATATAAAGGAGTAAGAAGTGATTTCTCAAGTAATAGAATAAAAAGAGGGAAAGGTTCATCAGGGGTGGAAACAACCTTAAAAAGTAAGAAAAATCCCTCCTATTATAAAGGTTTACACATAGAGGATTAATGCTAATGAAATTTAAAAAGACTAAGATAATTCTTCGATTGAGAATATGATAATAAATGACACTAAATAGAAGTCAATTAATAAATGCACTAGGTCAGAGAAGTGGGGACAATCTAAAGATAACTGATAAAAACTTATTAGAAGATTTTATGCTTACTACAAAGAAAAAGTTAGGAAGGAAGCCATGGAATAAGGCTTTAAATAACATCTGCATTCCATTATAATATCCGTTATATCTTAATACATGAGGAGATTAAATTGCTTTAATAAGCAACAAGTGTTTTATAACTACTTACCTTCAAAGTAGCCATTTTTGTTAGGTATCTTAGAAACTAAAATAAATTCCAATAAATTCCAATAGGGCCTTTAATTTTTGGATGAGGAACGGAATACCACTAGTAACCATTAAGCTCACTACATCAAAAGAATTCTAATTCGTATGATCTCAAACACATCCAAAACCATTAAAACCAATTTTCTAATTATTATTTTCACTACCAGTCGAATATGATTAACTATATAATTAGATTAAATATCACCTTTATTTACTTAGCTAATATGGGTTCTTAAAGAAAAACTCGATAGGAGGATCTTATCTCTATGCAAGAAAACAAATCAATTCCATAGTTGGCTCTAGGTTATTTAAATTACATAAATTCTCATAAGAGTTAGAGGGATAGAAAATATAGATGAACCATAGCAATGAAGATTTTATGAGCTGTAACAATTAGCTAAGTATACTGATCTCAATTATGTAGGCATTATTACTCCTAGAATAATAAATTAAGTTACAGTTGGTTTATTAGAAAGTTTGAAAAAACTCTTATTGATGTTAACATTCACTATGCTCACTTTCATAGTCCCTTATGCTTAAATCGTTCTCTAATATAAATATTCCCTCTAGTTCATACAAGTAACAGGAAAGTTCCATTTAATTCAACAACTATTTATTAGGGTCTAAGCTTTAAGGATGATGTTAATTGAGAGCCAAGAATCAAGTCAGGAGAAAATGAGGCTTTTAAATACATACAAAAACTAAAAACCAATAAAGAACTTAAATTGGTTAACAAAAAAAGTTACAACAACAATGATCATCTTAAAAATGAAGCATTGGGTTGTCTCAACAAAATTTAAGAAGACCTCATGATATGGATCAAAGTGTTAGTGACATGGCATTTCAAGTTAGGGTCGATGGTTTGAGTGTTTGAGATAAGAGTTCGAGGTCTTCAACTCAAATTTCACTGTCGACTTTCGAAAAAGATCCATTTATGAGTATTGCTGGGCCTATAACAAGGGCTAAGACCAAAAGGATGCAAAGGGCCTCCAATAATTTAAATAAAGAAGCCCATTCTTAAGCCCAAATCCAAGTTGTTTCAATTATGGAGTCTAAACAAGTCTACTTAATAAGTTTTGAAAAAGTTGGGCCAACTCAACTTTAGAATAAAGGCCCATGGCCGAATTTACTATTAGTAGTTTCCCTTCTTTGTAAGGGACAATTGACCAAATCCTATAAGGTCTCTTATTTTCTAAAAGTTAGTTTCCTAGTTGGTTAAGTAATTTAAGATTAGTAGGTTTCCTTGACCAAATCCTATAAGGTCTTTGTTTCCTAAAAGTTAGTTTCTTAGTAAGTTAAGTAATTATAGGTTTAAGGTAATTCCTTTTCCTTAACTTTCGGTTAACCCCTCTCCTATATATAGGGATGTTTGGTTATCACTAGGAGACATAATTTTATGACATAATTTTGTGAGGTTTATCATTATTATTATTATTATTATTGTTGAATAATTAGAATGCATTGCACGATTTTCATGCTTTGTATATGACTTATCTAATTGACTTCGTTTAATCAATTAGTGGCATCTTTATTTTTTGTTCTTCTTTCAACTTTGTGTCATTCAATTCATAATTTGCTTGAATTAGGTTATGCATGTTCTTGAGGGTTGGGTTACAAATCTCTTGAAACAAACTTTGTTCTTCTCTTTTTATTCGAATCTTCTTCTTGGTTGAAGAGCAACTAGTGAATCAAGAAAAGTCTTGGGTAAGCTTTTATATTCCACAATTTCATATCACGTTATCTCTAATTGAGGATATAAAGCTCTTAATAAGTGGAGAGAAAGGCACTATCAGAATATATATAATCCTTTGAAGTTTATAACTCCTTGTTAAGGAAAAATTCGAGAAACTAATGGCTAAAAGAGTGGGACATAAATGCAATTTTTTTATAATATATTGATAACAAGGTGCATCATTAATAAAATAGTCTCTTTAAAGGATTCTAATGGAACAATTGTCACTAATCAACAAGACCTAAAGAATTCAACCTTCAACAACTCCAAAGACACTCTTATTATGTTGATAACATATCTTTCTCTTTTCATAACATTGGATATTTCATCTCTCATTATATCTTTAAGAGCAAGCTGATTTTCTCACTAAGACTTTCATAAGACTAGATATTAAGAAGGCTTTATTCAGCTTAGAAGCAAACAAAGAATTAGGCCCTAATGGATTAAATGCTTTTAAAAAAATATCGAATTAATAGGAAATATATTTACCAACATAATTATCAAATTTTTGTGAAAAGGCAAACTATTACATAAGTTTGACAAAATTATATCTTTCTTATTCTAAAGGTTTATAATCCATTAATTTTCTTAATTATAAACACATTTCTTGTTATATAAATTCGTATCCATGTTACTAGTTACAAGATTCAAAATAATTATCAAAGATATAAACCCTAGCCAATGTGCTTACATTGAAGTATACAAATAATATCCTTAATAATTAAGAGCTCTTAAAAAACTATCATAGGAATAAGGATAATCAAAATTTATGACCTAAAAATAGATTTTTCATGAGGCCTTTTATTTTATCAATTAGAACTTTCTCTTTATTCTTATGGAAATTTTCATATTCCTTAAATTTATATATTGATTGCATCAATGTGTTTTCAATAACTAAGAGACATAGATAAGGAGATCCCCTTTCTCCCTATCGCTTTACCTTGTACATTGAGGCTCTCTCTCGAATAATAGCAAAGAACATTAAAAAGTGAAGTAAATTTAGATTTCACAATAAATGTGACAAATTCATGATCTTCATTTTGTCTTTTGTAGATAACCTTTTACAAATCTGCAATGTTAACTTATAATTAATCAAAATGTTCACAAAATCCTTGCAAGTATTTAAAAGCTTAACTTGGCTACCAATTAACCCTCATAAAAGCATTTTTAATATATGAACTTGCTTTCAAAGATAGTAAACTGATTATCCCAAATAACAAGTTTTAAATATAGGCAACCTCCTTTCAAGTACCTATACATTTCCATTATGTTTAAGAGACTTTCTTTTCCAAAGATTGTCAGCTTATATTTGAATTTATTCTTTAAAAGATGGTCAATTAGAACAATTGATTCTTAACTTATGCAGGAGGTTTGCAACTAATCATTTATATGCCTAATAATTTTCACATATATTGAAGCTCTCATCTTTTCCTTACTCAAAATCTTATCAAATCAATTTAGACGTTATATAAGAATTTTCTGTAAACCTATAAAGAGTGTAATGATTCAAGTACTAAGATAAAATATGCAAACATATGTTTGCCTAAAGATAAAAGAGGTCTAAAAATCACTTCAATTAGAGCCACAAACAAAGTGTTGTTAACAAAAAGAATAAGAAATTTGCTTATAGATAGAGAATCTTTATGGGTACAGTAGATGCATTCTCATGTTCTAAAAGTAAAGCCAAAGACCAATGCCTTTTATACCCTAAAGCAAATTTTGAACTTGAGGGAACATATATGTAATAATTTGAAGACTAATATAGGTACTAGCAAGAGTGCATGGCTTTGATTCGACAATTAGCATTGTATTAGACCTTTTTACAAGCTTCTTGACTATAGTACCTAACAGGAAAGTTTGCTAGATAATGTCAAGGTTATGGCAATAATCAATAGCAAAAATTGGAACTAGTCGCAATAATCTAGGGGATTCTCCTCTAATATAGATAATCTTTCAAGGTACAATTAAAGTAGAGGACTCTTCAATCTGACTAAGATACATATTAACATCTTTCATAAATCAATCAAGTAGGGAAGCATCTATATGAAGTTATTTGACAATGCCTTAGCATCAAAGCTAGTTTGGTACGCCAATAGCCTCCCTAAAGTATCTTTCATCATTTAGATACAAATTAAACAAAGAATCATAACTAAAGATAAATTCAACTGTGGTTTCATTTCGCCAATAATCATTTCTACATTTTTTTTAAAGAAGCAATGAGACTTTAAACCAATTACTTTTCAATTGCCATTATTCTTTGATGCTTTGAAACAAAATTCAAGTTTTATGCAACCTTCATTATGACAAGAATCAATAAATCAATATTGTTGATTGGGCATATAAAATTCAATATCACAATAAAAAGGATCTAAATATTTTCAAGCTTGTCTTTAATTGTATAGTATATACTATACAAAGAGAAAGGAACCTTAAAACCATCAAGAATATACAACAGGAAAATTTTTCAAGCTCTTTGTTGAAATGTACTCGACTAGATCAAAGCAATAATATTAGTTAAAGGGATGACTTCCAAAATAAGTGAACGAATAGTAATGAATTAGAACCTTTTGTAAGATTATGAGAGACATATTTACCATTTAAGTTCTTACGTATGAGTTTTAAAGTCCTAATTCAACAAATTGAAATCAGTTGTCTACTTTATTGGTAATGGTTACTTGTATTATTATTAGTTGTCTAATGTTGTGTAGCCATTACTAAGACTTGCTTAAAGTCTAATCATAGGCTCCGTACTTTTATTCATTTTTAAGGACTTTTTTTCAGCAATACATTTTTATTTTCCAAAAAATGTAATAAAAATAGTTTTCTCCATCTCCATAAGAAAATCACATGTTAATCCCCCTCTTAAATTGTAAAAACTTGTTAAAATTTAATTAGAGAATCTTAATAAGAAAAAGAAAAACTTAAATAAGAGGAATGAACTTAGAAAAAGTAACAAGTGGGGAAGAATGATGAGACCTTATGCCTCTACATTCCCACTTATAATCAAGCTAACTGAAGGTTTTTGCTTGTTATACAAAAATATATATAATATGTTCCGAAATGAATATGATGGAAATGGGGTACGTAGCTGCATCTCCACATACTTATAGTGTGATTTCGGAAAGATGGGTTGCCTTACCCCACAGAAATGTGATCTCATTTTCTCAATTTTTGAAGACGGAGCCCATAATACATCAAGACGATTCCAGGTTATCAACAATGGATCCATTGTTTGCCCTGCTCGCTTTGATAAGTATGAATTAAATGCATTTGACTAGTACGTTTCATCCTCTGCGTGCGAAATTCAGATGGCACTCCAACTTGCATGAGAAAAGTGTGTCGTAAGAGTCGTAGTGGATGGATTGGAAAGTGGTTAAGTCGGATGAGATACATTTCTCGCTTTATATATTATTCTGTTGTGATCAAATATTGAGACCAATCCAATGCATTTAAGTTCATCAAAGGGCGATGGTGACTGATTTACTCTTTTTTTTAATTTCCTTTCCAAGCCTGCCTAGCTTCGCTGAAGCTTCATTTTCCTTGCCTCATTTATCAGCTGCTTCAACTTTGTTAGTGCTCACACTTCTGTATTTCGCCTTCAGATCCAATTCTGTCTATCTCATCGATTTCTCTTGTTATCTTCCACCAGATAACTTGAGGGCCATAAGGTCAAATTTCGTGGAACACTTGGAGCTGTGTGGGTCCTTCAGTAGAGAGAGCATAGACTTCCAAGTCAAGGTTTTGGAAAGATCGGGAATTGGAGATGAAGCTTGCATGCCTTCAGCGATGCACAAACTACCAGTAGATACATCTTTGAATCCATCTCTAGAAGAAGTTGAACTAGTTCTCTTTACTATCGTCGAAGACCTTCTTTCCAAGCACAACGTGAGTCCTCATGCCATTGACATTCTAATATCAAATTGCAGCCTTTTCTCTCCCACTCCTTCCATTACATCCATGATCATTCACAAATTTGGTCTCCGAAGCAACATCAAGAGCTTCAACTTAAGTGGAATGGGTTGCAGCGCGGGTCTGTTATCGATAAGTCTGGCAAAAGATCTTCTCAAAGTTCACAAGAACTCAATGGCCTTAGTTCTCAGCATGGAAGCTGTGACTCCAAGTGGATATACAGGTCAATCCAAGTCTATGCTCGTAGCCAATACCATCTTTCGAATGGGTGGAGTTGCTGTCCTACTATCAAACAAAAGGAAAGACAAGCGAATAGCCAGATACAAGCTTCACCATCTTGTTCGAACCCACACGGGATACAATGACCAGTCGTATAATTGTGTCTTCCAACAAACTGATGAAAATGGGATCTCGGGAGTGTGTCTGTCAAGATCAGTCTTACATGTTGCAAGCAACAGTCTGAAGATCAATATATCCAAGTTAGGACCACTGGTACTGCCATACTCTGAACAGCTCCGATACGGTTGGTGGTTAATTCGTCACAGAATCTGGGGTAGATCATCAACTAGAGCAAATGACACATTATACGTTCCAAATTTTAAGAAGGTTTTCAATCATTTTTGCATACATGCTGGAGGAAGGGCTATAATTGATGGTGTTGAGAAAAAGTTGAATCTACAAAGGGAAGATGGAGAGGCTTCAAGGATGACATTATACAGATTTGGGAATACTTCGTCTTCATCAGTTTGGTACGAACTTTGCTACTTGGAAGCTAAGGGAAAAGTGAAGAAGGGAGACAAGATATGGCAAATTGCTTTTGGGAGTGGTTTTAAGTGCAACAGTGCAGTTTGGGAATCCGTTTCAGATATGGATTCAACAAAAACCAATGCTTGGTCGGACAGAATCCATTTGTATCCTGTTGAATTGTCAAATAAGTCTTAACCCATTAAATGTGTTGAATCAATTTCTATGCCCTAGGTAGATGTACGTATTAACTCTGAAACCAACCAAATAAGGTATTTTAAAGTTATTTAGGGAATGAGAGTAATTTTTGTAAATTTTATTTTCCAAGTTACTTATTTTGTAGTCAGTTTAATTCTGGATGGTGGCTGCCAATTAGTTCTTATTCATGTAAAAAAAAATTTAGAGAATAATTGCAGCCATAGTATATTTACTTTAAAAGATATGTCCTTAGTCAAATTCGTTTCTCAACCCTACATTTTGTTTAAATGCCTTATTAAACATGTACGGTTTTAGCATACAATTTTTCATGTTCAAACTTAACCTAAACCTCCTTACAACCAATAGTAATCTATGTCCTTTTGATTCATGCCTTCGTATGATTATGGTAAGAGAAATTTGGTGTATGTGAAAGTTTATAATAGTGTATTCCTTGTGATAAGAGTTTGATAGTAAACTCTTAAGCCTAAACACTTGTGTGAAAGAGTGAACATGGTGAAGAAATTCAACAAGACTTTATATGTACTTTTGATTAAGATTATCTTCAATTATCCCTATTCATATTTTTATGGTGAAAATCAACTCTAATGTGTGTTCATGCTTAACTCTTTTTCTGTCTAAGTTTTAAGGAGTATGCATGGTTTAATCTCATGAGAAGTGGTTGGGTAAAAAAAACTATATAGCTATATTGTTTTGTTAGTCATTTATTTGTTTAAGAACAAGCAAAAATTAGGTGTGGGATAATTTGATGCGTCAACATTACCTAATTTTTAGCATTCAAATCTTTCATAATCTTATCTTTATGTGTTTAAATTTAAATTTTTATGAGAAAATGATTGATCCTTAGTCCAAATTTGAACAGTTTGAAATAAATGAGCAAAATCACCAATTATCAAAGGGAATCAAGTCTTTTAATCGCTTATAGCAACTAGGATTTTTAATTTGCTATGTTAGAAATTATTTATTTACTTTCTCAAAGAAAAAGGAAAGTGTAGCAATCATTAGCAAGAAATATAATGGTAAGTAGTGTATTGATTCCACAAAGAAGCAATATGGATAGAAAAGTTTAATTGTTGGACTCCAAAAAAAATTTTATTTATTAGTGATTTATTTGTTTCATTATTTTTAGAGTTGAGTCGTCAAATTAGCAAGTATGAATAGAAATTAGAAGCTAGAAGCTAGAATGAAGTGCTAGAATTAAGTTGGAATCAATATGGTGTTTAATGGGTTAAGAGAGTTAGTAGACTTAGAATAAATGAAAGAAGGGGCAAACTTGGAGGAGACTTACTAATGGAGGGTAAAATGGGAAGAAAGCCCATATAAGTTGTCTTGAATTAGAAGAAGGGAGGAGAGTGTCAAAAATAAGAGAGAAGGAGAGAAGTTTTCGGTGAAAAAAGAAAAGAAGAGAAATCAACTTTGTTAAGGTGAGTTAATCATCTCTTTTTCTTGCTTTATTAAAGTAAAGGATTGTATTGAGGATGAAGGAGTTAGAGAAAGAAAGGAGTTTGTGTAGAGAATGAAAGGTTGTGTTGAAAGAAGATGAGTTAGGTGAACCCAAGTGATTCTAGGGTTTCTAAACTAGATTCTAAGTTTTTGACCTAGATGGGATATAAGTAGGTTAAGTTTGTGGTAAATTTATGTTTGTTGAAATTTTGTGATTTTTTGAAGTTTATGAACTTTATTAGAATGTTGTTTTGAATGGAACCTTGGTTGTTTTAGGAAACCAAGGTAATCATACCCAAGAGTAAGAGGAAAGGCAAGCTTGACTTGGATTTTGCAAGCTACTTAGGTGGGTAACATATTATGGTTATGGTGTAATTGGGCAAATTTTTGCCTATATGTGTATGTTAAAATTGACTTGTTTGTAAATGTTGAAAAATGCATGATGAATTATGACTGTGTTATACCTCAAAAGAGGTCATGACTTTTGTATTAAATGAAAAGAAGACAAAGCATTGTTTGGTTATGAGAAAACGAATATGTGCTTTTGTTTGGGCAAGAGTAGAATCATTCTATTCGTCACGTGCACGTTGACAAGAGCCTTCTCCCAGCTGCCCACTTGTGGCATATGAGCTCCGAAATTGGACTCATTCTGTTCATGGGGTAAACTTCGGTTTCTCAATTCTGTTTTCATGGAACCCTCAAGCCATTTGTTGTGTATTGCATTTCTAACTTGTCATGTATGCTGCAATTGAGTGTTATGAGCTATGAGTGTTAAACTAAATGGAAGAATGCTTGGCTTATTGAATATAAGTACATATTATGCATATGCTTGAATTTGTGGTCAATTGTTAATGACTATAAATATGTTAGTCACTGAGCTGTGTAGCTCACCTCACTCTTCCCTCCTCAAGTACAGAACGTGAAGGATAACAAACCTTGCATGGTATTGAAAAACTCTAAGATATTAGGAACTTTTGTAATTAAGTTAGCTCGATAAACTTTGGATAGCCTCATAAGCATGTTAAAAATTGAGCATCCTATATATGTTGTATTTTATGTTAAGCCTTTGTTTAAAATATAAATCTGTAATTAAAGCCATGTTTGAGCTTTTGTGGTTTTAACAAACGAGTTTAGAACCGAAAAGTTTCCCATGTGTTTGCGCACGTTTCTTTGGTAGTTGTACATTTCGAAAATTCAAGTCTCTCCTAGGTGTAGAAATTGTGTGCCAAATTTAGGGAAAAAACTGAACTAATTTAGACTAAATTAGTCAAAGTTGCCTAATGGAAAGTTGTAGCTTATCTTTCTAACTTTCCATTGGTATGTAGGATGAAATATTTGGGCATAGGAGTCAAAAGTTATGGCCTTCATAAGGGGAGACGTATCGTCTATAAAGACGCTTCGTTTATGATGACGTCATTTTGTCTTAAGACTTTGCTTCGTCTTAAGTTGACTCCATTTGTCTGCTGCTCCTCTTTCGTCTGTTGTTCTGCATTAGTCTGCTTGGTGGCATTTGTCTGCTCCGCCTTCGTTGGTTCCGCATTTGTCTGCCTTGTGACATTCGTCTGTTGTTCCTCATTCGTCTGCTTTGTGGCATTTGTCTGTTGTTCCGCATTCGTCTGCTTGGTGGCATTCGTCTGCTCTGCCTTCATCTGTGCAGCATCCGTCTGCCTTGTGGCATTCGTCTGCTTGGTCACCTTCGTCTGTTCCGCATTCGTCTGCTTTGTGGCATTCGTTTGTTGCTCTGCATCCGTCTGTCGTTCCGCATTTGTTTGCCTTGTGGCATTCGTTTGTTGTTTCGCATTCGTTTTCTTTATAGCATTCGTCTACTCCGCATTCGTTTGCTTTGCAGCATTCATCCACTTTTTCGCATTCGTCTGCTTTTCTACATTCGTCTGCTTTTTCATATTCGTCTGCTTTTTCGCATTCGTTTGTTCCACATTCGTTTCGTCTGCTTTTTGTTTCATCTATGGTTGACCCTCTGCTTTTTCTATGCACTATTCATCTTGAATCATCTTGTCAAATTTTGGACCTTCCTAATAATAGAATCCGTCTTCAAGGTCTTCATGAAAGTTGAAGATCTTGAAGTCTCCTTTTGAACAGTCCAAAGAGTTGTTAGTCCGACGTCTATAGAGAAAGTTATGCTTTTTTGTCCCTAAACAAGTTCGATAGGGTCTAAGATGAGTACTGTTTCTGTTAAACATGTACCTGTTTTCGAATGCTGAGCTCCGGAAGCAGGGTCCAGCATTAATACTATTAACTAATTTAAAGGTAATAAGTAAAGAGATTATTTTTTAGATTTTAGGATAAAGAAATATAAAATAAAAGTAATATTGACAATGGATAAGGAAATAAATGATAAGACAATTAATTAAAATATAATGCAATTAAATAACTATATCTAGATAAGTACTTCTCATAGCAACACTTTTGACTTTAAATTTTAATTAACCTAGGTTAGATACATTCTTTAGATTGGCGAGACTTGTTAGACATTGAAACTGCAATCTCTTTAGCTATAGTCATCTACTTTTCAATTGGTTAACACGTTCTTTATAAATGCGAACAATCCTTCAAATATATTAAGTTTTGTGAAATCTTATGAAATTTCTCATCGTAACACTAAAAAGATCATGTAGGTCTCCCTTAAGTACCTCGTTCAACCCCTTTCACTTAATTTATAATCTACTTACATGCAAGCTCTGTCTATTCATCTACAGGCGAATTATGATCATATTTATATGCTAGCATAAATATATCAACATTAAGACTAAAAAATATAGATCACAAAAATATATTTCATATCACAAATTAAATCAAATTAATCCATAAAAAACAACCACTATGATTTTCCTCATCAAAATAATAAAAGAACTTTTTAGCCATAAATCATATTCAAAATAATAAAATCAAAAGCCAAAATTAGAGAAGTCATGGTTATAAGTAAATCTAGTTGAACTCTCTAAATTTGTTGTTAATTTCATTTAATGAGATGATTCTTAGATTTTGATTCTCTAGTGAAAATATATTTAAATAGATTGCCTAAGGGTTGGAGAAGCCTTTTTATGGCTAACTCTAGCTTTTAGAGAGAAAATTTATGCTTTTATACATATGTTTTCTCCAAAAGAAGGCTAAAGTCCCTTAAATATTATGGTTTCCTCCCTTATATACATTTTACTTTGCTTAAGCCACAGTCTACACCATGATTGTGGCTTCATCCATAAGCCTAATGATTTCCTTGGGAAATTGACATGACCTCTATCATGATCATGTCTCTAAGCTATGAAACTTTCTATTTTCTTAAAGATGAATATATGGTTGTCTCTTAAATATGGATCTCACTATTTCCTCTCTGACATACATATAAATTCCTACACAGTTATGGATCAAACCATGTCATTTATTGCACTTAATTTTTTTAAGGCATAGGCTATGACAAAGGTATAGGCCAAACCTTATTCCTCTGAGAATGCAAATTTCTTCATGTTTTTGCTTAGGATTGCCTCCAATTCTTAAATAATGTCATCTCAATGTCCAATTTGAACATTCACCCTAAAAGATATTAGAAAATCTAAGTGAAAAAGGTAATATAGCATTAAAATCAAGTAAAATATTTAATAAAATATGTGCAGTTTTTATGTCTCTATACTTAAACTTTTTTTTTACCTTAAGCAACTTGATTCCCTCACCCTTAACCTATAAATAGAGCAATTCATAGAAATAAACAAATAAATCAGTAGGAGTAATCGAAATTATCCTTCATTCATTTAGTTGCATTGCTTATCAATTAGTTAGGCTTTTAGCTACTTGCATTAAGAGATAAATCAATTCAATTTACCTAACAATCCTTTGAACGTCAACTTAATTTACAAAATTTAGCACAATGTATAAAGTAGGAAGACATAATAAAGATGTTGCAACTTTCAAGCATTTCAAAATAACCTAAATTAACACAAAATAAAATATAAAACTTTTAATTAACGAAAGAGCATTTAAAGACTTTTTTGAAAAGTTACCTAACCTTTGGAAGAAAAAGCAAACACTTTTCTGTTAATTATCCCAATTACTTAGTTAGGTCACTATTTCAAATGACTACTAACACCACTCTTTAGTTTCAACCTTTTCTTAGGTTAAAGCTAGCAAAGTAAATTTATTTATGCTCACTTTTCTGTTTTTTTATTTGTTTATATATTATATGTATTTAAAAGGATTCTAAAATACTTAGAAAAATTCACTTATAACTCAATAGTATGCCTAAATTATATAAAAAGAATATCACAATACAAATTATCCATTGTCATAGTTATTAGAGCAAATTAAAACTAAATTAGTTTGCAATGCTCATAACTATAAGGTTAAACTTATTAAATCACAAAACAATCATAATTATGATGTGTCGTCTTGGCTAATCTTCTTTCATTAACAAATTTTATTTTCCTAGAATCATTCCATTTCAATTGTGTTGATTTGATTGATCAAAAGCTTAAGTTTAGGTTTTTTCTTTTCCTTTTTGGATTGTACTAGTTTAGCCTATTTGGCTTAGTCACTCTTGTCTTCACCTAATCTGTGATTTTTATTGATCCATTTTTCAAATATAAATACTACTATTGATATACCAATAAACCTAATCTTAAATTTCACTAAACATAATATTATTATTCTCACATATCATTGTTAATGACATATAACGTAAATTCTTTGTTCAAGTAATCATATATGTAGCTCAATATTATGAATCATGCAAAAATATCCCTCTTAACCCAATTATCATAAGTTTATTAATCATATTAACGAAAAGTCATTTTTCCTTCTCAATTGGTTCCATAATCATAGTTATGGTTTTAAGTACTGATTGTTATGTCTATACCAAATTAATTTTATTACAACTACATGGTGTAGTTGTAGCTGGTACTGGTAAGTACGGGTCGAACCCTATAAGACAATGAATACTAGTAATTACCGTTATCCTATTATCTAATCTACGAATTGAGTGTTAGTTTCTAATTAATAAAATAAAACTTAAAATATTACAATAAATAGGAATCAATAATGAGCAGAGAACAAGGAAATCACTTAGAAAACAATCAATATCAAGAATTAGTGTCTAGGTGATGAATTCCCCTAAAATCCTTAAATAATTAACCTCTATTATGCAATTGATTTATTAAATATTGGACCGTGGAAATTCCTATCATACGTTAATAACTCACTTTAGACTACTAATAACTAATCTTAGATTTATCAACTGATTTACTTAGGTTAAACATTCTAAGATTGCTTTACCAATTTGCTAATTTCACTATTAGGTTTAAACCTAACCTAGAGGATTTATATCGACCTACCTCTAGGTTTGCAATCAACTCCTTTAAATTACGGTAAATTTATTCATACACAGGATTTTTCAATCTCTATGTTACGAAATCAGATTATGTAGTAATATTCCAGATCTATTAGAGCATATATTAGACATATAATTGATCACAATAGATCAATCAAAATAATTGTATTAAATAAAAGAATTAAAACATATTGTAGCACAAATGAGGGATCATCACACCTAGACATTAAAGATGTTTAGTTACACATGATAGAAAATGAAATCAAACATAAATAAGAAGAAAAACGAATAGAAAACAAAGAGTTAATAATTATATATCTCCTTTCTTTTTTTATTGAACATTCTTACAAGGTAGAGGTTTGATGTTAACTTTTATTGGACTTGTCAATGATTTCTTCACATTTTCCACGTCTATGTATTAATATCACCCCTTCTGAATAATATTTATACCTGGAATTGCCTCTATAATTATGATATTCTAATATGCCTCCACTCAGTATTTAATCACGCAATATGTATGCTAATCGTATTTCTAATTACTTCCGTAAACTAACCTATTATTCTTTGTTTCCAAACCAAACTTCAAAAGTCACTTAAATAACATATATTTACCCATTCTAACTTACCAATTTTTTCAAAATACAATCTCACCCAATTTAATTCACCATATCACAATCATACATGATGAGTCACGGTTATGACCCATGTCTAAAATCCATACCTCCACTTGTTCCTTAATTTTCATATAGCTAACATTCGAATTAGGTTTTGAGGCCTTCTAAACATTTGTTCCCCTATATCTCTAACTTTCATAGCATTAAAAATCATGTCATTTAAACTTCTAAATCATGAAACATGTACCTAATATCACAAGTTGCTTCAACATAAGGACAATATCAGTTACCATTTTCAATCCCAATTTCCATTATTATTCATCCATAATTAGGTCTAGGTTTCTTCTAGAGAATTTTAATTCTATGTCTTAATTTTTATCTCTAATTTGAATCAAACAATTTGAAGGTTTGTAGGCTGAATTATGGTCAAAACAATGTGATTGGTTCAAATTAACATAAGACAGAATTCCACTACACGTTCCTCTCTTGTCATCTTCAATTAATACCATACAAAGAAACATCAATGTAATACCAAGACAACATTGATCTTAAACACATCCATCTCACTCAAGAAAACCTATAAAAATTAGAAATTTAAGCTAGGAAACTTACCAATCTCTTGGGTATTTGATAAATACTTCAAGATTCCTCCAAATCACCATCAAATTCCATAAAAAATGACTACACTCTTCTTCCTCTCTCTTTGGTTGATGTTCACCTTTGGCTTCTCTTCTTTTCCCTTTCTTTTTGGTCTCACGGTTACTCTCTCATCACTCTCATGTTTTTGTTAAAAGAATGAAGCAAAATGTCTTAAAGTTTTGCTTTTTATACCCATTTAATGGATTACACATGTCACCTTCCTATTTGTCATCACTAGTGACTCATCACACATATGTCATTACCTCATTGGTCATCTCTAATAACTGATCAATCCACTAATATCATGTAAAAGACCAAATTGCCCTTAATGAGTACAAAATGATCAAATTGTCTTTTAATGTATTTAATTGGCCAACTAACCAAATTAAACCCTGAAAACATTCCTCAACCATCTTATTTTCAAATTGACCATCAAATTCTTTAATTAGGGTCAATTCTTATTGATTGAATACTTTAAAAAAAATTCTAATAGGTTTAAAATCATCAATACCCATTATTTTCTAAAAAGGGCATTTTAGTCCAATAATTTCATATTACCTAAATTCTATTCAAACAACCTCCATTTTCACCTGTTTCAATTCCTATGGACTATAATCCTAATTCTGAAGCTTTTCATCATATTTTGAAATTGTTTGGTAACTTTTTCAATTGCCCGGAAGAATTTTTGGATTGAATATGAAAATTACTGAATGTCACCAAAATCGTCCGGATTTCATTCAAAAGTGTCACCTAAATCTCCAAAACACATTTCAGGGCTTTTAAAGCTCGTTCATACTCATTCCGTAGCTTTTTAGAGTTTTAAAAAAATTAAGAAATTTTTTATCGAGCCCAAAACCATCTCTAGTTTATCCATGATCTCCGTTATAACCTTAATAATACATTTAAATGCTTAAATTACTCTAGTACATCATAAATGGAGCATACTCTATAAAATGTATGTATAACACATTACACGGTACAATAATTAAACTAAGATATTGCAAATAATGGGTTGAAGTAAAGCACTAAAGAGGTGTTATCTCTAATGACCGTTTGCTAAGAGCTAGGTGGAGACTTAGATTTTGTGCTATCACCTATTTCTACTATTAGAGACTAAAGGGGAAGGCTACTTTTAAAGGGGGATTTGGAGGGCAAAGGGGAAACTCCTAAGACGAGCACTGCTCTAGGTTGGTCTAAATAGTCATATAAGCCATACAAGGAAGGAAAAGCTAGGTTGTAGAATGTTTTCAAAAAGTTGTTACCAAAAATGGTAACAAAGTAGGGCAGGAAGCTAGACAAAGACCAAATTGCCCTTATTAGCGATATGTGAGTAAAAGTGAGAAGATTCTAAAAGGGAGAATGTTAAAGGTGGATTTGGAATCTAAGGAAAACGTGGTAGTGTTAAGGATAGGGGAGAGGAACAATGGAGGAGAGATGATGGAATGCAAGAATGAGGGAAAGAATCTGGGAATGTTAGAGAGAAGGGACAATCTCTAAAATAACCTTTCATGTATGTTTTAAAAGTAGAAAGTCCCTTTTGAACCTTAACAATTACAATAAAATAAAAGTTAGATCTTAATATTTTGGAGTTTACAAAAAGAACCCTTATATTTTAAAACCATATGATTTAAACCCTCAATTAATTAAACTATTAATGGAGTTAAGGGTCTATTATTTAAGTGTAATGTTCGCGTTAATGTAACAACTTCTTTATTTTTTATTCTTTATGTGAGACCTGCAATGCCACACAAAATCACTAGAGACTGTGGGTCCCACTCACTTAGATTATATATGATTTGTAAAGAATCAAAAAATCTAAATCCCTAACTAGCTACTTGAATCTAATTTTTCATGATTGGATCATCTATGTTTGACATCTGATCATCCTTTAAAGGTCTATAAGCCACTTCCATTACAAGATGCTCATATTGTTTCTCGTTACTAACATCATCTGGGTTTATATTTTTTAGTAGATCAAAGGTTATAACTTTTGGTGCCTTTGATGTAAGCACTTTTAATAAAATGGCATCCATACCTATCTTTTCATGTTTGCCAACATGAAATCAAAGAAAGCATACAAATGATTGATTCCCAAGTCATTGAGTACCAATTATATGGGTTATAATGTAAATGATAGACTCATGTCTCTATGGCTAATAAAAAAACAAGAAAAAATATTCATATTTATTCCCAGTCAAAGACATGAAACTCCATGTCTTGAGATTCGGGTAATAACCAGATTAAATTCCTCATTCCATTTAAGGTTCAAGTTTCCAGGTTTAATAGTTGCTTTCTTTAAAGAGAGTTTATCTGTAGAGAGCTTTAATTTCATAAGAGGGTCTACACTCCTAGGAAAATGTTTACCAAGGAGATGTCTACTAAAAAAGGAGAGATCTTAGATGAAGATAGGTCATGAATGTGATTGAGGATGAATTCTAGATTAGCATGCACATATTATTAAGATTTTCTGAAAAATTAGAGGGAGTTGTGAAGATTAGAGATTTTGAGATAAGGGTTAATCATATTTGGGTTAATTAGAGTAGAAATTTACGATTATGGTTAGCTAGGGTTAATATGAAACTATGGTTAATTACAATTGCCCTTAAATTAAGGTTATTCTAAAATTAGTGTTAATTAAGATTAAAATTAGGATTAATTAAGGTTAATATGAAATTAGACTTAACACTAATTTAAATGAGTGGGACCTATAATATGTCTACTTTTTGCATCATGGTGGGTCCTATATAAAAAATAAAAATAAAAAGTGTCACATCAATACTGATGTGGAACTTAATTTACGGATCCTTTAACCCTGTTAAGAATTTAAGGCTTCAAACTATTATGATATTGAAATATTATGATTCTTTTTTTATACTTTGAAATGTTAGAGTTTGACCTATATTTTGATACAAATGTTGCTCAAAAGAGACCTTTTGCCATATATTGCATTATTACATGCCTAAATGAGAAATTTTAAATGTATATGGATAATTGAAGAGTTAATAAAATAGGTTTGTTGATATTTAGCCAAGGTGATTAAGGTTAAATATATTCTAAACAACTTTTAAACTTCGGTGAAGATAAAAAAGTGAGTTTAAACTTTCAACATTATTTTCTATCAAAAGTTATCTCTTACCTTTTAAAATTGTCACTTTGATACCGATAAATATTTAATTATCTTACTAATAAATATTCAAATTTGTTTAATAAAACATTTAATTTATTTTTATGACTTTAAAGCGATTTAATATTTAATATTCTTTCATTTTTATCTTTGCTTTTAATATTCATATTTTTCATTGTTTCATTTTCCTTATGTGTGGAGAAGTTAGAACTTGTTTATTTTTCATATTTTCCTTAATTCAAACGCTTTTAGTAAATTGTAATAAAATAATCATAAATCAATAAAACAAAGCTTTTTAATAAATATTCAGTAAAAATCCCTTTTTTTAAATTTTTTTGAAAAAAGAAATAACACTCAAAAGTAGTAACCATCGGTACAATTCATCCTTAACCTATTTATTTGATCTTAAATCATATTTGCGTCCTGTTTGAGTTTTTTCCATATATTTTTTTCCATAAAATAAAGTATAACTTGATTGTGATAAGGCCACTTTGTTGGCCCAACCAAGTGCTCTTTAGAGCGCGGTCCAAACACATCTTGAAATCTAATTAGGCCTAACTCATGCCATCCAAGATCGAATCGATTGAACTTTGGATGACCTAAACCTTACTCAAAATCTAAAATGCCACCTCCCAATTAGGCCAAATTGATACAACTTGAGTCATCAAACTTATCTAAACTACCAGCCCCATAGTTTTAAAAATTAGATTGGACTGACCAGTTTGACCGGTAATTGATTGATTATTCGGTTCGGTTCACTTTTAAAAACTGGTTTTCAATTGAACCAGTTAGAACCGGTCAATCGATTCGACCGATCCGACCACTGATTTAATAATTTTTTTTAAAATATTATTTGGTATATTTTTGTATATTTTTAATATTTTTAATATTATATATAATTAAATATAATTATTACATAATTATAACGTCACATCGGTTCGATCGGTCCAATTAAACTGGTGATTAATAAAACCTTCAATTTGATATCTAGTTTGAGTTTCAAAACACTGACTAACTCCCAGGCCAAATTGACACAACTTGAGCCATCAAACTTCGATCTTGTCATTTGTCAACCGTTGATGACCCTCCATTGTCTCGAAAGCGCGACTTGACTATCATATCATTTAATCCCTTAACGGGCTTGTCAATGAAATTAACAAGATCGTCAAAGAATATCTAACCAAGCATATGCACGCCAAAAACAAGAGACTAGATTGGAGAATAAGCTTCATATATAGTAGGGATAAAAGATGTGGAATTCCGTTATAGTTTAAAAACCTAAAATAAGTAATCTTTAAAATCTTAAAAAGAAAATTCTTATACTTTCCAATTTTCCATAAAGAAACTCCTTTAAGATTATGATAAAAAAGAACAATAAAACACAAGCTACATGCATATCACATATATATCAATCAAATGTTACTTATATGATAATTTAACTCATTTCTTAAATTTGAATCAAACTAATTAAATTCAACTAAAATTTTAATTTAAGCCAAGTTTAATTAGTTTGGTTCAGGTTTAAGAATTAAGTTGGCTTATTAAGTTGATGACATTTGATCAGTTTATGCATGAAAGTCATATTATGTATATTTTTTGTTACTTTTAAATCAAAACTAAGATAATGATTTTTTAAAAAAAATTGAAAAATAAAATGAATCTTTTTCAAGAATTTTAAAAATTATGATTTTTAATTTTCGTAAATCATATGAGAGGTCTATATCTTTTTTCCCTAATAACAATAGTATGCCTCTTTGTCAACCATGCCCAAACACCAAAGCTTCATATAAGGAATAAGAGATTAGAGACTCTCAACATACAGGTACAGTTAATTAAAGTTATGAATTGATCTAGTAGATAAAACAAGAAAAGAAGGTAAATTGATTAAGTTGAAGATAAAATGACAAAACAGAAAAGAAGAAGACAGGATAGAGTAGTTGATGACAGAAGTGAAATGTGAAGGACGACTGATGTCTTTAGGTTAGAGATGAGACAAATAAGAAGTGAAATACGAAATTATTTTATATATATACTCTTCTCATTTGATTTGTTTAAAAAATAAATTGAATGTTTTAACGAAGATCATCGTTGCTAATGTTTCGAATGTGTTTATAGTAGCTGAAGTCGCGATAAGATTAGTCATTCGTGAGAAGAATGGCTATGATACTGGAGTTGTGACGAGGATTCCTTCGTGATGTGCTTTCGATTCGGACTAGAATCATGAAGAGATGAGGGGGTTTCATGATTTTGCGAATTAGTTTTTTTTTAAAATTCAATTAACAAGATTAGGGTTTTTAGATATAATTAACAATTAGAGTTTTTCTCAAAAAAAAAAACAATTAGAGTTTATTTGTCGTTGGCTTGGGGATACTCGTTTCGAATTAGTGTTTCAACTATTTTAGTGGAGTTATGGTCCATTCGAAAAGGTTTAATTTTTGCATGGAATCACGGTTTCGGTAAGTCATTGTCAAATTTGACAACATAGAAGCGGTGTGGATGGTGACTTGTGGTGTTCTCGTTTCACATCCTCTGTCTGTTTTGGTTGTGAATATTCAAGCCTTATTTGCTAGGAATTGGAGTTCTTCTATTAGCTATGTGCTTCAAGAAGGTAATTTTGCAGCCGATTGTTTGGCTAAATTAAGTCATAGCATTGCTTCTACTTTTCAGGTTTGAGATGATATTTCTGACGCCCTCTCTTTGATTGTATGGGCTGATGCCTGTAGTATTTCTTTTATGAGGTAGTTTTAGTTTCTTTTCATTGTACCAAAAAAAGGAAAATAGACGTTTTGGTTCGGTCAGATCTTCTAAGGTTCGGCTGGTGAACGTAATTTGTGTGCCTGTTTGGATGAGCTTATATTAGTAGAGCTTTTGCCAGTAGAGCTTTTCTAAAAAGTTAGTTAATTGTTTGGTTGTCAATTAAAAAACAGTTTTTTAAAAAGAGTTTCATACAGTAGACTGTTTGGCAACATAAAAATAAAAAATGCTTTTTAAAATTTTAACTATATTTCATTTTATAATAAAATTATTTGTGTTAAATAATATTTAAAATATACTAAATAATATGCTAATTATAATATATTATATTTATGGTTATCTATTTAATTTTTAATGAAATAAAACAATCATTTATTTTAATTATTTTAGCAATTTATTAATAAAATAATATTATTTTAATAAAATTATATTAAAATTATACTGAATTGATATATTCATCATTTGTTAAACAAAACCATATTCTCAAAGTT